>CM060665.1:32590843-33005843 GCA_030686955.1 Odontamblyopus rebecca | reverse complement strand
GTGTGTGCGCGCGCGCATGTGTGTGTGTTACCTATTGTTGCAGCATGCTCATCTGTTCACTGTTGGTTGGGGAAGTGCTGGAGGAGGTAGAGGGAGCGGGGGGAGGTCTGAGGCTGCAGAACAGTGGAGCAGAAGTCCTTTCATTTTTCTGATGTAACACAAACACTGAGGGTCCAGCGCACTTCCTCAAACTCTGCAGGAGCAACTCGGAATTCAGACTTTTAAAGCACGAACCACTACCAAAGCACTGAAAATACACTTAGACTTACAGGGGACAGTGTTTGTTATGGTGCTGTACTTCTAGTCCTGGTCTAGTCCTGGTCTAGTCCTGGTCTAGCACATTTCAGACGCCCCAATGTGCTTCACAGAGCATTATTCATTCTTTCCACATGCACATGCTGGCGGTGAGATATTTTTGTGGCCAGACTGACCGTGAGGCTGCCAATCTGCACCATCTGACCAACACTCACACCACAGTAATACAGGCAAGGTCAGTGAAGTGTCTTGCCTTGGACACAACAGCAGTTTGCACCAGACCCACTGCTGTCCTGACCTTGTACAGAAAGATGGATTCTGGCCACATTTGTAAGTTCACAAACTTTATTGCAACATTCTGTATTTCTGTTCATTATAATGGGGGAGCAGACAAAATGAAGAGTTAAGATCCTGGGTTTTATTGTAATTCATTGAGTTCTTAGGTCTAGTCAGTAATAGAAATGATCAAGTCAAACTGTTGGAGCTTAAACTCATATTGAGATCATTATTCCTGTTTTGTTTAATTAAATATGGACTTAAAATGCATGATTTTTGCAAATTTCAGCCATTCTTTATGGTTAACATGATTATTTGGTGATTATTTGCTTAAAAATGATTTGATCTATTTACATTTTTCTTTCAATTCATAATTTTTAACGTTAATCATAAGTTTCTTAACTCTTTTACTACAGCGGTGACCCCACTAGTCCAAATGACCATAACGCCTCACTACTTTTTTAATTTTAATCATTGAAACTGCCCCTGAAAGCTGTGAAATGGGGCTTGAAAGTTGAGGATGATGATGCATTTTATTTATTTGGCGCCTTTCTGGACACCCAAGGTTGCCTTAGAAACAACAGCTACAGCGCTTTTCACAGACACATGTGCTCAAAAAGGCTTCACAGAGCGTTATGAACAGAGCATTGTTCATTCACTCCAGACCCGATGGTGGTGAACACCACCAACAGTCACACACACTCCACTTTCACACCTGCAGTGCATGTTTTGGGTTGATGGGGGAAACCGGAGCCCAAAACCCACCCAGACACAGGGAGAACGTGCAGAAAATGATAGAACTCATTTGTGCTGTTTTGTGCTGTGACAATTTTCATTTGTCCGAGTTTATTTCTAAAATTATTCATTATAATTTCTGCAGTACAAATGAAAATTGTCACAGCACAAAACAGCACAAACAAAACACAAATGTTTTCTGTCATTTTCTTCCTGTTTCGAGGTTATTCAATATTTTGAGGGGTTGGATGACATCATCGGCTGAAAATAAAACTGCAAACATCTTAAGAACCAGAATCGCACAAACGAAACTTGTTGCAGCACAAACGAAGCACAAAAGAGTGCCATAGTTTTAGTGCAGGTTTGCGTTTGATGGGGCGACTTCCCGCAGGTCAAATTTCCCCACAGGGACAATAAAGTGTATCTTAAGTGTCAAAAACATGCAGAAATACTTTGCATTTGTGAACAGGGACGATGTCTGCGCTTTTCTCTCAACTGGATGTAATGAAAGTTTGATTTTTCATCTTGTTCCGTTTCCGTGACGCTTCGATCAGTCAGGTTCAAATCATCTTCGTGACGTTCTGCACTTTCACTTTGATTTCGTTCAGCGAGATCCGTCCACTGAGAATGTGTAAAAGTTCATTCAGAGTGACACATCAGTCCAGCGTGTCCTTTTCGTACAATAAAACACAATCAGAAAAAGATCAAATCAAATAATGTGTCATATGAGTAAAAAGTACAGAAAATGAAATTATCGCTTGTATTTCCATGTATTATCCTTTATCCAGTGACGTGTGGGCAATTACTGGGCAAAAACTGAGAAGTTCAGCGTCTTCTCCGTCTACAAATAAACTCCAGTGGAATATTGGCGTGTAGATAAAAAGAAAAAGATTTTGTAAAAGAATTCAAGCGAAAACGGTGGAATATAAATAGGACTGTACGTGTGAAGGTGACGTGAAGGAGGGAGGGGAATATGTGGGGCAGACAAAATAGAAAGAGGGCAGAGGAGAGAGGGAGGAGGATGAAGAAAGTTTAAAAAAAACAAGAGAAGTGAGGATAAAAAGGGAGTGATCAAGAAATGAGAGGGGAAGAGAGAGGATAGTAGAGGAGTGTGAGCAAGAGAGAGCGAGAGATGGAGGAAGAGGAACAGAAATTAAGAGGGAGGGAGGGAAGGAGAGAAGGAGGGAGAGAGAGGGAAGGAGAAAGAGGGAAGAAGAGGGACTGAGAAGGAGGAAGAGAGAGTGAGAGGGAGAGTATGAGATAAGGAGAGAGAGAGGAGAGAGAAGGAAGAAAGGGTGGGAGAGAGGGAAGAAGAGAGAGAGAGGGAGGAAGAGAGAGAGAAGATGGCAAAGAGAGAGAGAGAGGCACAGAGAGTGGGAGGGAGAGGAGAGAGGGGGAAGAATGAGAGAGAGGGAAGGAGAAAGAAAAAGAGAGAGGGAGGGAGAGAGGGAAAGAGAGAGAGAGGGAGAGAGTGGGAAGGAGAGGAAGAGAGGAGAGAGAGGGGGAGAAAGAGGGACTGAGAGAGAGGTAGAGAGTGGGAGGGAGAGTAAGAGAGAAGGAAAGAGGGAGAATAGTAAGAGAAGGAGGAAGAAAAGGAGGGAGAGAGAGAGACTCTTACTTCTTAGGGATGTAACAATAACCAAAATATGGTATGGTGAAAGGTGTCACAATAATCTGGTGGCTGTGTTCCCTCCGGCCCTGCAGGTCCCTCACACCTGCCGCACACACTGTTTTTCAGACCGTGCATCAAATAACTGATGCTAGTTTCATAGTTACATATTAAATTGAGACGCTAAATACGTGAAGAACCCGAGGAAACAGGTCCACTCGTTTATCGGCTTCATTCAGAACCAGTCAGAGAAGAAGCATTCAGACCAATTTGCTCAGTGCTGAAAAAAATGAGAGGGAACATTGTATCATGGAGCATCACAATATATCAAACCCCAAGTCTCTGCTTAAATAGCTAAAAAAAACAGAGGGAACTACATAGACCATGATCCTTTGCTCCGTTTCAGTGCAGATACATGAAGAAATAACTGTTCTAAGCACTTTGAAATCTTCATTCTTTGGATTAAGTCTAGTGAAGACATTTTTAGAGGAAAAAGGAGCAGATTCACAGTTTTCTGAGCCTCCAGAAAATATTGCAGTAAATATCGTACGGTGAGGTGTATGTGGTGAAATTTATTTTTATTTTATTTTATTTAAACTTTATTTAACCAGGAAACACCCATTGAGATCGAGATCTCTTTTTCAAGGGGGACCTGGCCAAGAGGTCAGCAGCACACGTCAAAAACATTACAAAACTAAAAATACTTTACAAAATGAATACAATTGGAGCAAATAATTTAAATCTAAAATGCAACAATATTTCATAAATTGTCAAATATTATAAAGTGCATAGATTAACAACAACATTTACATTAAAAGCATAAGCACTGAGTAACTGAATCCCTCTGCCTTTGTAGTAAAAAGATTTAAAAATATTAAAAGAAACTAGATCAGGTCATTTAGTTTCTGTCTGGAGAGTTTCCACGAGGAAGGAGCAGAAAATGAAAACATGTAACAGAGAGATTTGGATTTCGTTCCATCCCTAATGAGGATAAATGTTGCACCGAACGACAGGACAAAGCATTTTAGAATGTCAGTCTTGTTATTATGTAGAATATCGTCATCATGAGCTTTCCCACGATATCGCAAGAAATATCGTACCGTGAGACTTGGATATCGTTCCATCTCTGCAAACTCTAGAACAGACTGGACTCGTGTAAACCCAGAGAAAATGTTCAAATTGATTCAGTGAGAGTCATTTTTAAGACTCCACTTTTTGCTGTGTATTCACCAGTTCTGAGACGGCTTCATTTTCGTCTAGAGGTCGTTTATTTGAAGAGAACTTGTCCACTAAAATGCCCGATCATTCCACTGCTTTAAAGTCATTTTCTGATCAATTTAAGAGTTTATGTCTTAGAATTTTGGCCAATCTTTTTACTTTTTTGCAATGAGCAGGAGTCGGGTCAGATGGAGTTTGGTGAGTTTGTGAACTCAAATATTGTGAGAAAGAGGGAGAGGGGGCGGAGGAGAGACAGAGAGAGAGAAACTGAGGGCGGAGGAAAGAGGGAAAAAGAAAAACAGATAAAGAAAACAAAAATAAAGGAGAGAATGGAGGGCTGAGAGGGGAATGATGAGGGAAGGCGAAAGGAAAGTAAGGATAGAAAGTAAAGTAGCAAGGTGGGAGGAAAGTGTGACGGGAGGAGAGAAAGAGGGAAGGACAGAGGGAGAGAAGGATGGAGGGATGGAGAGGAGGAGAGGTGTTCTGTTTGGGTGAGTGATGGAGGAGGTGAAGCATAATGAGGAACCTTCAGGGACGAGGTGTAAAAATCAGAACTTTGGATTTGTGACCAGAACTTCAGAGGACGAATGAACAACTGACCACGAGAAAGAAGAGAGGAGAGAGGGAGAGAGGAGAGGGAAGAGAGAGGAGAGAGAGGAAGGAGAGAGAGGGAGGAGAGAAGAGAGAGGGAGGAGAGAAGAGAGAAGGAGGAGAGAGGAGAGGAGAGAGGGAGGAGAGAAGAGAGAAGGAGGAGAGAGGAGAGGAGAGAGGGAGGGGGGAGAGAGAGGGAGGAGAGAAGAGAGAGGGAGGAGAGAGGAGAGAGAGAGAGGAGAGAAGAGAGAGGAGGAGAGAGGAGAGAGAGGGAGGAGAAGAGAGAGGGAGGAGAGGAGAGAGGGAAGAGAGAAGAGAGAGGGAGGAGAGAGGGAGGGAGGAGAGAGGGAGGAGAGAGGAGAAAGAGGGAGGAGAGAAGAGAGAGGAAGGAGAGAGGAGAGAGAGGAAGGAGGAGAGAGAGGGAGGAGAGAGGAGAGAGAGGGAGGAGAGAAAGAGGAAGGAGAGAGGAAGGAGAGGGAGAGAGGGAGGAGAGAGAGGGGAGGAGAGGGAAGAGAAAGGGAGAGGGAGGAGAGAGAAGGAGGAGAAAAGGAGAGGGAGGAGAGAGGGAGAGGGAGGAGAGAGGAGGAGAGAGGAAGGAGAGAGAGAGGAGAGAGGGAGGGAGGAGGGAAAGAGGGAGAGGAGAGGAAGAGAGGGTGGAGAGGAGAAAGGGAGGAGAGAGAGGGGAGGAGAGGGAGAAGAGAAGGGAGGAGAGGGAGAGAGAGGGAGGAGATGAGTGGGGAGAAGAGAGAGGGGGAGGAGAGGGGAGGGAGGAGAGAGGGAGGAGGGAAGGAGAAGAGGAGAGAGGGAAAGACAGACAGGAGGAGCAAGAGAAGGAATGAAGGAGATGGGGAGAGAGGAGAGAGGGATTGAGTAAGAGGGAGGGAGAGAAGGAGGAAGAGCTGGAGAAAGAGGGGGTGGGGATGGAGAGAGAGAGAGGTTGGAGAGAGGGAGGGTGGACAGAGGACAGACTGAGAGAATAGAGACAGAGAGTGGTGGAAAGAGAGAAAGACGGGTGGACAGAGAAGGAGGACAGAGAAGAGGGAGGACAAGAGAGAGAAGAGGGACAAACTAAAGAGAGAAAGAGAGCAAAGGAGGAAAACTGACAGACTGAAGAGAGAAAGTAGGGAAGAACAGATGTAGCAGCAGAGAAAGGGAGAAAGAAGAGAGGGAAAAGATAGGAGAAAGGGATGCAATGGGGAAATGGATGACAGACAGAGAGAAAGAGAAGAAGAAAGCAGGGTAGAGGGAGAGAGAGAGAAGAGAAGGAGAACATGGGGAGGAAGAGAAAGATGGGGGTGGAGGAGAGGTGGAGAGGGTGAGGAGAGAGGGAAGAGAGAGAAAACAGGTCAGAGAGTCCAAGGTTTCTGGTAGGAGAATTTTTAAAAAGTAAAAAAAAGAGGAAAGGAAACAGGTCAGGGAGAGAGGAGAGAGGGGGAGAGATGGAGGAGAGAGAGACAGAGGACAGACTGAGAGAAGAGAGAGACAAGGAGAGGTGGAGAGAAAGAAAAGGGAGGAGAAGAGAGAGGAGAGAGAGGACAAACTAAAAAAGAGAAAGAGAAAAGTGGACAGAGAAAGAGATAGAGAGAGAGAAAGAAAGAAGGGAAGAAACAGAGGGAGGAGAAATTAAGGGTAGGAGGGGAGGGGGAAGGAAGGAGAGACAAGGGAAAGGAAGAAGGAGAAGACAAGGAGAGAAAAGAAAGGGAAGGGTGAGAGATAGAGAGAGAAAGAAGAGGGAGAGAGTTGAGGAGGAAATGATAGAGGACAGAGAAAAGGGGGATGCAGAGAGAGGGGAAGAGGAAAGGAGGAGAGAGAGACAAGACACAGAGAGAGAGGGAGGTCAGAGAGAGGGGGAGAGGGAGGAGAGAAACGGGAAAGGAAGAAGGAGAAGACGGGGAAAGAAAAGAAAGTGTAGTGGAGGCTGAAAAGAGAGAAAGAGGAGAGGAGGAAATGGGACTGATAGAGGACAGAGAAAGGGGGATGCAGAGAGAGAGGAAGAGGAAAGGAGGGGGAGAGAGTGGAGAGAGAGGAGAGAGGGAGGAGAGGGGGAGATGAGAGAGAGGGTGAGGAGAAAGGAGGAGAGAGGAGAAAGAGAGAGAAGAGAGATGAGAGAGAGGAGAGAAAGAGAGAGGAAAGAGAGGGAGAGGAGAGAGAGAAGAGAGAGGGAGGGAAGAGGGTGAGGAGGGAGAGAGGAAGGGGACAGGGAGGAAAGAGAGAGAGAGGAGGGAGAGGAAGGGAGGATGCAGAGAGAGAGGAAGAGAAGAAAGAGAGATTAAAGAAGGAGAGAGAGGAGAGAGGGAGGGAGAAGAGAGGGAGGAGAGAAGGAGAGGGGGAAACAAGAGCGAGGGTGAGGAGAAAGGAGGAGAGAGGAGAAAGAGAGGGAAGAGAGATGAGAGAGAGGAGAGAAGGAGGAGAGAGGGAGAGGAGAGAGGGAGGAGAGGAAAGAGAGAGCAGGGTGGGAAGAGAGAGAGAGGAAAGGGAGAGGGAAGAGAGAGGAAAGAGAGAAGGAGAGGAGGGAAGAGAGAGGAAGGAAAGAGGGTGAGGAGGGAGAGAGGGAGGAGAGAAAGGGAGGGGACAGGGAGGAAAGACAGGTAGAGAGAGAGGAGGGAGAGGAAGGGAGGATGCAGAGAGAGAAGAAGAGGAGAGAGGGAGGAGAGAGGAAAGAGAGAGCAGGGTGGGAGGAGAGAGAGGAAAGGGAGAGGGAGGAGAGAGGAAAGAGAGGGAGAGGTGAGAGAGAGGAGAGAGGAAAGAGAGAAGGAAAGGAGGGAGGAGAGAGAGAAGAGAGAGGGAGGGAAGAGGGAGGAAAGAGAGGGAGAGAGAGAGGAGGGAGAGGAAGGGAGGATGCAGAGAGAGAGGAAGGGAAGAAAGAGGGATTAAAGGAGGAGAGAGAGGACAGCAGGATGAAGAGCGAAGGGAAAAAGAGGAGTGGAGTGTGGCGCTCAGTGCATCAATCATCAGTGTGTTGTTCTGTTGTCAGGGTCAGAGAAGAACAAAACTAATCAAGTGTCCTGCTCAAGGCCACAGGAGCAGAGCACTGGGAATAAATAAGGGAACAAACCGGAAACCTTCTGGTTAGAGGGCGAGTGCTCTGCCACTGAGCCACAGCTCCATGGCACTTTGGGACATTTAAGGGAAAATTAAAAAAAAAAAGAAGAAAAAAAAAGATGTAATTTGTTCAGATAATGCACCAAAAACAAGGACTAAACCAAGACTAAACCAGGACTAAACCAAGACTAAAACAGGACTAAACTAGGACTAGACCATGATTAAACAAGGACTAAATCAGGGATAGACCAGGACTAAACTAGGACTATACCAGGGCTAGACCAGGACTAAACCAAGACTAAACCAAGACTAAACCAGGACTAAAAGAGGACTAAACTAGGACTAGACCAGGGCTAGACCAGGACTAAATCAGGACTAAACTAGAGCTAGAGCAGAACCAAACTAGGACTAAACCAAGACTATACCAGGACTACATCAGGTACTAAACCAGGACTAAATTAGGACTAAACCAGAACATAACCAGCACTAAACCAGGGCTTGACCAGAACTAAACCAGAACTAAACCAGGACTAAATGAGGTACTAAAACAGGATTAAAGCAGGAGTACCGGGACTGGACCAGGACCAGATCAGAATTAAATCAGGACAAAACAAGGATTAAACCAGCACTAGAAAAGGACTAGATCAGGATTAGACCAGGACTAGACCAGGACTAAATCAGGACTAAACCAGATACTAAACCAGGACTAAACAAGGACTAAACCAAGACTAAACCAGAAAAATAAACTAGAAACTAAAACAGGACTAAACAAGGTATCAGAAAATAATATGATTTTTAAAAAAAAAGATTCGTTCAGATAATGCACCCAGTCAACAAGGACTAAACCAGATACTAAACCAGGACTAGACCAAGTACTAAACCAGGACTGAACCAGGACTAAACTAGGACTAAACCAAATATTAAACCAGGGCTAGACCAGGTACTAAATCAGGTACTAAACAAGGACTAAACCAGTACTAAACCAGGACTGAACCAGGACTAAATCAGGACTAGACCAGGATTCGGCATATACAGCTACAGCTTCTTCTTTTCTTAAAATTATTTTTAAATTTAAAATTTTTTTAAAATTTAAATTTTAAATGTGTTTGATTCTCTTCATAAAAAGTACTGTACGTAGGACCTTTATTACCATTCCAACAGAGTGCCTCAGACTTTTCTGACCGCTTTTTTTACTCGATCACAGTAAGATTTCATACTACGAGCGAGTCTGTTAAGAGTAAAAAAGTATTTGGGATACTCGAGTAAGAAGAACTTAAAGTGTAATTGTCGGGACATAAAACCTGATTTAGAATTTGAGTGAAAAAGTGAATTTGTAAGTGAAAGAAGCGCTGCAAGAAACACAAACGTTCAAATCATTTCATACTGTCACACGTGAGTAAAAGTACTGTTACTTCAATAAAAATCTGGTGTGGAAACTCTGAGAAGCACAATGTTTAAAGAAGAAATGACACAAAAATGTAAGCGGTTGTGGGTTAGACTCCTGATCTCTGTCACCTTGGTTTTGTTCGTAGTAAATGGCCTCAGTGACGTTCCTGTGTCTAACTGAACACGAGCTGTCAGGAGATTCTCATTGTTGGTTTAATTATGGCGGCGCGTAAAGACACAGAGTAATTAGCTGAATTCAGCAGAGCACAGCCGAGGAGGAACCAGCCTGAAAACGATTATCTTACACAACAGTCATTAAGGGAGACAGGAGCAGAGAAAATGAGGTAAAACAAAGGCAGGACTAAAACGGGACAAAATTAAAGACTAACCCAGGACTAAACTATGGCTGAAGAAAGACTAAACCAGGCATAAAGTAAGACTAAAATAAGGACTAAACCAGGTCTAAAGTAGGACTAAAATAAGGACTAAACAATGATTAAACTAGGTCTAAAGTAGGACTAAAATAAGGACTAAACCAGGTCTAAAGTAGGACTAAAATAAGGACTAAACAATGATTAAACTAGGTCTAAAGTAGGACTAAAATAAGGACTAAACCAGGTCTAAAGTAGGACTAAAATAAGGACTAAACAATGATTAAACTAGGTCTAAAGTAGGACTAAAATAAGGACTAAACCAGGTCTAAATTAGGACTAAAATAAGGACTAAACAATGATTAAACTAGGTCTAAAGTAGGACTAAAATAAGGACTAAACCAGGTCTAAAGTAGGACTAAAATAAGAACTAAACCAGGTCTAAATTAGGACTAAAATAAGGACTAAACAATGATTAAACTAGGTCTAAAGTAGGATTAAAATAAGGACTAAACCAGACTTAAACCAGGCCAAAAGTAGGATTAAAATAAGGACTAAACCAGCATTAAACCAGGCCAAAAGTAGGATTAAAATAATAACTAAATCAGGCTTGAATCAGGCCCAAAGTAGGATTAAAATGAGGACTAAACCAGGATTAAACCAGGCCTAAAGTTGGACTAAAATAAGGACTAAACCAGGATTAAACTAGGTCTAAAGTAGGACTAAAATAAGGACTAAACCAGGTCTAAATTAAGACTAAAATAAGGACTAAACAATGATTAAACTAGGTCTAAAGTAGGACTAAAATAAGGACTAAACCAGGTCTAAATTAAGACTAAAATAAGGACTAAACAATGATTAAACTAGGTCTAAAGTAGGACTAAAATAAGGACTAAACCAGGTCTAAAGTAGGATTAAAATAAGAACTAAACCAGGTCTAAATTAGGACTAAAATAAGGACTAAACAATGATTAAACTAGGTCTAAAGTAAGACTAAAATAAGGACTAAACCAGGCCTAAAGTAAGACTAAAATAAGGACTAAACCAGGCCTAAAGTAAGACTAAAATAAGGACTAAACCAGGCCTAAAGTAAGACTAAAATAAGGACTAAACCAGGCCTAAAGTAAGACTAAAATAAGGACTAAACCAGGCCTAAAGTAGGACTAAAATAAGGACTAAACAATGATTAAACTAGGTCTAAAGTAGGACTAAAATAAGGACTAAACCAGGTCTAAAGTAGGACTAAAATAAGGACTAAACCAGGTCTAAATTAGGACTAAAATTAGTACTAAACAAGTATTAAACCAGGCCTAAAGTTGGACTAAAATAAGGACTAAACCAGGATTAAACCAGGCCTAAAGTTGGACTAAAATAAGGACTAAACCAGGCTTAAATCAGGCCCAAAGTAGGATTAAAATGAGGACTAAACCAGGATTAAACCAGGCCTAAAGTTGGACTAAAATAAGGAGTAAACCAGGATTAAATCAGGCCAAAAGTAGGATTAAAATAAGGACTAAACAATGATTAAACTAGGTCTAAAGTAGGACTAAAATAAGGACTAAACCAGGTCTAAAGTAGGACTAAAATAAGGACTAAACAATGATTAAACTAGGTCTAAAGTAGGACTAAAATAAGGACTAAACCAGGTCTAAAGTAGGACTAAAATAAGAACTAAACCAGGTCTAAATTAGGACTAAAATAAGGACTAAACAATGATTAAACTAGGTCTAAAGTAGGACTAAAATAAGGACTAAACCAGGTCTAAATTAAGACTAAAATAAGGACTAAACAATGATTAAACTAGGTCTAAAGTAGGACTAAAATAAGGACTAAACCAGGTCTAAAGTAGGATTAAAATAAAGCCTAAACCAGGATAAAACCAGGCCAAAAGTGAGACTAAAATAAGGACTAAACCAGGCCAAAAGTAGGATTAAAATAAGGACTAAACCAGACTTAAACCAGGCCTAAAATTGGACTAAAATAAGGACTAAACCAGCATTAAACCAGGCCAAAAGTAGGATTAAAATAATAACTAAATCAGGCTTGAATCAGGCCCAAAGTAGGATTAAAATGAGGACTAAACCAGGATTAAACCAGGCCTAAAGTTGGACTAAAATAAGGACTAAACCAGGATTAAACCAGGCCTAAAGTTGGACTAAAATAAGGACTAAACCAGGATTAAATCAGGCCAAAAGTAGGATTAAAATAAGGACTAAACCAGGTTTTAACCAGGTCTAAAGTGGGACTAAAATAAGGAGTAAAACAGGACTAACCCAAGACTAAACCAGGTCTAAACTATGACTAAAATAAGGACTAAACCAGGTATAAAGTGGGACTAAAATAAGGACAAAATCAGGATTAAACGAAGATTAAACCAGGACTAACCCAAGACTAAACCAGTCTCATCTCTGCTGTTTGCAGATGATGTTTCCCTGTTTGCTTCATCAAACCAGGACCTACAACATGCACTGGGGCAGTTGGAGGCGAGTCTGAAGTGGCTGGGATGGAAATCAGCTCCTCCAAATCCGAGGCCATGGTTCCCGACCGGAAAAAGGTGGATTGCCCTCTGCAGGTGGGTGGGGAGTCTCTGCCTCAAGTGGAGGAGTTCAAGTATCTCAGGGTCTTGTTCACAGTGAGGGGAGGATGGAGCGAGAGATTGACAGGTGGATCGGACCGTTGTGGTGAAGAAGGAGAAGAGTCCAAAGGCAAAGTTCTCCGTTTACTGCTCAATCTATGCTCCTCCTCTCAGTTATCCACAGGGTGACTGGACGCTCCCTTAGAGACAGGGTGAGGAGCTCGGAGTAGGGCCGATGCTCCTCCAAGTCAAGAGGAGCAGCTGAGGGGATGCCTCCTGGATGCCTCCCGGGGAAGGTGTTCATGTCCCACCAGGAGAAGGCGCTGGAGGGACGCCCTGGGTTCCCCCTGCAGGAGCTGGAGGAAGTGTCCAGGGTGAGGGAAGTCTGGAGTCCCTGCTGAGACTATTACGTGGAAAAAGATGAACGGAAAGGACCAGGTACTAAACCAGGACTAAACTGAGACTGAACCAGGACTAAACCAGGTACTAAATAAGGACTAAACCAGAACTAAACCAGGGCTAGACCAGGTACTAAACCAGGACTGAACCAGGACTAAACCAGATGCTAAACCAGGGCTAGACCAGGTACTAAACCAGGACTGAACCAGGACTAAACTAGGACTAAACCAGATACTAATCCAGGGCTAGACCACGTACAAAACCAGGACTGAACCAGGACTAAACTGAGACTGAACCAGGATTAGAACCAGGTTTCGAACCTGGACTAAACTAATACTAAACCAGGCTTGAACCAGGACAAAACTAGAATGAAACCAAATACTAAACCAGGGCTAGACCAGGAATGAAAAAGGAATAAACCAGTACTAAACATTGGAACTAAAAAGGATTAAACCTGGATTAAACCTGGACTAAACCAGGACTAATGAAGAACAATCATGACATACTCTTTAAAACGTCAGTTCGTGAAATACGTGAACTTCAAAAACGTTTAATCCCAGAGACGCTTCTTCTTCTCTCATTAGAACATCTTTAAAAACAGTGTGCACTTGTGGAGATAAACTGGATTCAAAGTTCAAATATTTGCAGTTTCATTTTTATTTCCTACGCTTTAAACTGTGCCAAGCTCCTATCTGCAGACCACACAAAGAGAACCACCAGAAGGTTTACTCGAGCGAATCCAGTGAGCGCTGTCAGTCAAACTCTGGCCACACAGATACCGCCGCAGCAACCCAGATTTGTTTATGCCATTTAAAGGTCCTAAATAGACTCTTGTGAGCTTTAAGTCAGGTTATAATGTCGTTTCTTCATTAAAACAGACCTGGACATGTGTTTTGTTTGATTTACCAGGTCTGTTTGTGATGACGAAACATTATAACAGATCGGAAAATAGCGTAATATGGGCCCCTAAATCACTTCTTCACTGTACTGTAAATGGACCTCGGTGAAGTCGGCCCCCATCAAACTCAAACCTACACAAAAATTATGTCAATCGTTTGTGCTTCGTTTGTGCTGTTTTATGATGCAAAAAAGTTTTGTTTGTGCTTTGGAGAAATGTTTTGGTTTTGGAGTTTTGGAGAAATGAAGGATTCTTTTATAGGTCAAAATGGGGTCAGCCCACAGGAAGCTTCAAAATGCTCTAAAACGCCCGAAATGGAGTCAATCGTTTGTGCTTTGTTTGTGCTGTTTTGTGCTGCAAAGGGTTCTTAAGATATTTGTTTTATTTTCAGCCGATGACGTCGTCCAGCCCCTCAAAATGTTTATAGCGAGTTAATAGTTAATAGCGAGTTTATTTCTAAAATGATTAATTATTATTTCTGCAGTAATTATAGGACCTCATTTCAGCTCAGCTGACGGCGGCGAACTCTGCAAAAAAAAACAAAAAAACAACTAGTGAAGATAAACGATCTCAGGCTGCAGAAAAGTCTGTAAAAGTCTTTAGTAATTTGCTTTTGATTCATATTTTATATAATAATACGACTTTTCCACAGCCTGAGATCGTTTAGCTTCACTAGTTTTGCGGAGCTGTCAGCTGAATGGAAATGACGTCCTATAATTACCGCAGAAATAATAATTAATCATTTTAGAAATAAACTCGCACAAATGAAAACTGTCACAGCACTAACGAAATAGAAACGTTTTCTATCATTTTCTGCCTGTTTTGAGGCTGTTTCACATTTTGAGGGGCTGGATGACGTCATCGGCCGAAAATAAAACTGCAAATATCTTAAGAAGCAGAATCGCACAAATGAAATTTTTTGCAGCACAAACGAAGCACAAACGAGTGACTCCATTTTGGATGTTTTCGAGCATTTTAAAGCTTCCTGTGGGGCTGACCCCAGTTTGACCTGTAAAAGAATCGTTAATTTCTCCAAAACTAAAGAAGCACAAACTAAACTTTTTGCAGCACAAACGAAGCACAAACGATTGACATATTTTTTGCGTAGGTTTGACTTTGATGGGACCAACTTCACGCAGGTTGTAAATGGGCTTACATCTCCACAAACCTGACTTTTATTTGCCCTGCTCCTGCTTGTCTCCATGGCGATCTTGTTCCTTTGGCTATAATATTCCACAGTACGGCACAAAACATATCTAGAATATTAGTGTTGGTGTCGTTTTAACTTTTTATTTCCATGCACCTCCAGAAAGTTCCGCGCTGTGCTTTTAATTTGCAGTTATTCTAAAATCTTTGTGCGGATGAATTCTTCTGTAAAATTCCATCTTCCTCCGCGGCGTTGCAGCAAGCGCTCGGCTGTCAGTCACTCTAATGAACGAGGTGTCCACCGCCATCTTTCTCCCTTCCCCCCTCCTCGTGAGGCCGGAGCGCTGCCGTGGAAACAGATGCGGTCGCCGTGGAGATGACAGTGATTGATGCTGATTGGTTGCCGCAGTTTGTTTATGTTGCCGACCCAAAGGTTACGGGATAATGGATGAAAAAGAGCATTCAGAGGAGGGCGAGGGAGAATTATGAAGGATGAAGGTGTTTGGAAAGAGGCTGCAGCATGACCAAGACGTACTTAGCAGGGACATCACGCCGGGGGTGTTCTACATGTATGTCTACAGTGGAATGTTCAGACGTTATGGAAACACATAGTAGGAAACACTGTCAAAAATGTTCTAAGATACTTGGCTAATAAAAATAGAAAGTAGAATAGAAAACTCTTGTGGTGAGTCCAAGTGTGATTTGAACTTATCCAGTGAGTTATAAGAAATGCTCAAGCAGCAGAGTAACAAGTATGAAGTTGTTCGGAAGTTTGGACATAGGGCCTAATTTCTTCATGAGCCAGAGGGTTGGAGACGTGAGGAGACACTTTTTGAAATCTTCCATCCAGTCCTTGTATTTGCAGAGGTTGCTGGTGCTAGGCTAGTGCATGTCAATGGTCATAGTTGGGCTGAGACTAAAAACAGTCTTACCCACTCCACAGAGCATCCAAGGAAAAACTATTAGAACTCCAGACTGTCTCTGTGAATGTCTGTGTGGATAGAATAATGTTTGAAATAAAACTAATCTTGCATCGCATGAATCGTCGCATGTTGAGGAACTATTACCTGCAGCGGTGATGTCAGTCCACCGCTGCCGAGCTTTCTCAGGAAGTACAACTCGCTGCTGCTGCTCAGACATAAATACTGCAAATGCAAGGTTGGTTTTACTTCGAAAATTAGCTCACTAAGAAATGAGGCCCTATGTCCAAAATTCCGAACTCGCCCTTTAACCTAAATGTGGAAGATAATATGGCATCTCTCCTTAAACACAGGCTTTCATATTCAACATATTCATATCACATTGTGTTCTGCATGTGTGTTTACAACAGAATGTTCAGAAGTTACCACGGTGACACAATTTTAATTAATCATTGCATTTACATAGCGCCTTTCAAGACACCCAAAGCTCTTAACAGAGCATTGTTCATTCACTCCACACTCAGTGGTGGCAAACTACTACCCAGCTGCCAACTACTACCCAGCTGCCGTGGGATGGAAGCAAGTGAGGCTGCCAATCTGCGCCATCAGCAGCTTCAATCACCACCAACACTCACACTCACACAAAAGCACACTTCACTTTCTTACTAGGCAATGTTAATGAAGTGTTTTACCTAAGGACACAACAACAGTTTCTGCCACTGGCGCCCTCCTGTGGCACCTGGAATTTCCAGAGGTCTCCCATCCAAGTAATGACCAGGCCCTGCTGAGCTTCTGAGATCTGATGATCTCCAGGGAATGTTGATGAATCAGTTTCAAAGTATCAATTCACTGATATTAACCTTTAGTAATGGACCAAATGTAACTTTTAGGTAGTTGCATGTCACCTGCAGGATTCCTTAGGAACAGAAAGTTAAAACAATACTTTAGAACATTCCCCATGAAGATTGACATGTTTTATGCCATACTGTGGAGGATGGGAACATTTCCATGGAAACAAGGAAGAGGACAAATAAGAGTCAATAGTGTGGAGATGCAAGTGCGCTGGTTCCATGCTGCTATTCCGACATGCCACTATTTAGACACTGACATTTAATTGTCAGAGTAGCGGCATAAACACATATTTTTCAGGCTACTTTGACTACTTCTACTATTTTTCTTAGACACTATTTCAGTAGTGTCACTTTATTTTCTATTTTTCAAATATTCCAGCACCACATTGGCTGAATGGTTAGTGCTCATGCCTCACAGCAAGAAGGTTCTGGGTTTGATCCCCGGGTCACCTGGGCATTTCTGTGTGGAGTTTGCATGTTCTCCCCATGTCTGGATGGGTTTCCTCTGGTTTCCCTCTAGCACCCCTGTGAACTACCATCGAGGACCATGACGTTCACCCTCCTGTGGGCTCACCCCTCACAGAGGGGATCATGGGGGGGTCAGGTGCAGAGGACTGGGCGGTGAACAGCTGCCCCCACGACCCAGCCGGATAAAGTGGAAGAAGAAGGATGGATCTAATATTCCACTTTTCTGACATGAATAATATTAACGTGAAAGCCTCATATACTTTGCCCTTCCATTTATCATAAAATGGTTGGGCCAGAGCAAAGCGCCGCAACTGTACAGTGTAATAGCCTCAATGAAGAATTGCTTTTGAAAATAAAACAAAATAAAATATTTGTCATTTGTTGGTTATAATTCAAGGTCAAATACAATATATTGAAGTAAATAAATAAAAATACAGCATATAGTACAGATAAATGAGGAAGACATATGAGTTTAGACAGCACCATGACTGTTTTAATGCGATAGTAAAGTTCGAGGATACAACAAGAATACAAGGATGTTGGGGTGGGGGGTACGTGTCTCATACATTTGGGCCATGTCTCCGTGATTACGACTTCGTAGTCCGCCTCCAGCTCACTTTTCGGCTGTGTTAAATTCAAATCAGAGTGAGTGATTTCCATTTCAAGGCGCTGCAGAGTGAGGTGAATGAAAATATGACATAAAAGGCATAGTAAAAGTTAATGAGACGAAGACGTGGTTTAGTGCGTGGTCTGAGGTCCAGCTGAGGCCAAGGGGAGTCTGCTGTCTGTCAGATTAAAGTCTATCAGTGTATATATTGTCTATGAAGGCCCCAGGTTTGTAGAAATGGACAGGGCTGTATCTAGCTCTCAGATAGGAATCTAGTATAATATAGCAAATCAATCATTTTTCTATTAGTACTAGTATTATTAAAAATACTAATAAGGTTATCGCGGAATGCATACTGGGAAGGGCCCTCCGAAAAAGTGAGCAACAAACCACCATGTTTGATTTCCAAGTGGGATGCGTCTATTGTCAAAGCCGATCTTTTCAAGTCTTCTGAACCATATCACTTTTGTTTTCTGGTTTGATATTTTACTACAGAGATCAAAGAAATTACTGTTATTCTTTGGACGTCAACCTTCCATTGTTTGTGGATTACCCATCAAAGAATGCTGGATGGAAATAAATCTTGTGACATTGCAGAAGCTTATCGAAACAATGCCACAGCAAATGCAGTCATTTTTCACCAAGATCTTGCATTGATGATGGTCGAGTCTGATGGTGACTGCTGAGCAAAGCCTTCTCCAGCACATCCCAAAGATTCTGAATGGGGTTAAGGTCTGGACTCTGTGGTGGCCGATCCATGTGTGAAAATGATGTCACCTGCTCCCTGAACCACTCTTTCACTATTTGAGCCTGATGAATCCTGGCATTGTCATCTTGGAATATGCCCGTGCCATCAGGGAAGAAAAAATCCATTGATGGAATAACCTGGTCCTTCAGTATATTCAGGTTCAGCTGACCTCATTCTTTGAGCACACACTGTTGCTGAACCTGGACCTAACCAACTGCAGCAACCTCGTACTTGTTTGCTTAGTTAAATCCAGGTGCCGACTTTTTTTTTTTTGGCCAGGCAATGTACGCTTTAAGGCTGTAAGACAGAGGGATCGCTCCATGCAAATCGGCCTGCGCAAATCGGGCCGCACAAATTGGCTTGTCTTTTTCCGAGCGAAGTTAGCTGTTGGTGCAGTTTTTTTCTTTTGAGCGAGAAGATTCTTATAAACAGGCATGCCACCTTCGATTACGCAGAACAGCCAATCAGGGCGTAGAACACAATGCACGCCCATACGCTGTACAAAAAAGCACGCAAAATAGCACACAAAAAAAATCTGCGAAACAGCGAGGCCACAAAAGGTGAACCGCATTATAGCATTATAGCGAAGGACGACTGCACATGTAATGTCTATGGGGGACTTGCGATTTGATGTTTTTCAGCACGATAAATACAACCTAAATGAAATAACATGCTTTAACTTGTGTCTAGGTACATACTGTGGGTTTAAAAACACAGAGGAGTTTTTTAAAATTCCACTTTACTGGCGTTTAATGAAAATTTTCAGCGCTTAAGAGGAAGCCAGGCTCAATCTCACTCACTTTTTGACTTTCTCACATGACCTTTGGGCGCTAAAAACACCTCCAGTTGTTTGTGACAGTGTGTCCTCAGTAACGCCGTCTCCCCTAAATCCTGTTTGTCACTGAGTTCGCACAGTTCTCATCAGGGCTAATGAGATGCGGAGAATCCTGTGTTTTCCCAGCACCTGAACGCCTCGCGGTGATGCCCATGACGTCTTAGCACTGGTTAGCATCAATTAGCTTTGATGAGCTTTGATTAGCATTGATTAGCGGTGACCCGGCCGATCCACTGGGAGCTAGCTAACGTCTTCTTCCAGAGTAAACAAAGCGCTGCTGTAGAGACGAGCCCAACGCCGAAGCCTAAATCATGTTTTTACCCAGACTAAAACAAGTTATGTGAATGTATTTTAATTAAAGATACTATGTCACTTTTTGCTTGTTTCTATGGATATGTTGTTTCTCTGTCTGGAATGTTCCATAGTGTGACATTAAACAGCTCTGGCTTACATTTACTCAATTATAGCTCAAAAATATCTAGAAAAACAGGCATTCAGACTGTGAGCGGGGTCGCCTCTCCACAGACCTGACCTTGTCTAAGGATAGAAACCCATATAGAATTAATAGAAACAATTAAATTTACAAATGAAATATAAAATAAAATAACCAAATTTAATCTTAAAAAAGGGGAAAGACACAGAACCCATTACTTCTTTATATTTATAAAAAAATAATAATAATTTTATTATATTATTTAAATCTTCTTTTTTCTCACTTATTTTAATTGTTTTTTTCCTTTTGTTTTTTTAACATTATTTTTATTATTATTATTATTATTATTATTATTATTATTATTATTATTATTATTATTATTATTGCAGACTTGAGTCACTATTTTTAGGACTTGGGACTTGACTCAGACTTGAGGCCTGTGACTTGAAACTTGCTTCTCCTAAAATATATATGTTTTTAGAAAAGACTTTTCTCTTTAAAGTTGATACATGCGGTGCTGAATTTTACAGAAACAAACTGGAACATGTCCCTCCCACTTCTCTGTTTACTTTGGATGTAACTGAAGTACTGTGAGGCGGTATCCTCAAAGGTACTACAGTAATACACAGTACAATACAGTAAAACAGAGGGAACTACATAGAACATGATACTTCCTGACAAAATAACTGTTATTTAGCACTAATAAATCTGAATTCTTTTTGTTCTGACTGTAATGATTCGCACTAAGATCTAAGATCTTGTGAAGACATTTAAAAAGGAAAGCTGTGCATTTCTACAGCTCTTATATAAATACTCACATATAAATATACCATGACTTTTAAGTACAATTTAGCTTAAAAGTCATATAAATTGTAAAAATCTAAAGACTTGAAATGACTTGAAGCTCAAAGCAGACAACTTGCACTTATGGGTCAGTGACTCGAGACTCGACTTGGACTTTCCTGTCTTTGACTGGGGACTTGACTCAGACTTGAGGCCAAAGACTTGAAATTTACTTTAGACCTATTACTTGGTCTCAAATCTGCATATTGTCATACATAACATATGTCAAATGCATGTGTGTATTTATATATACGTATAAACATGTGCCTGTTGTCAGATTATAATTTAAAATTATGGAATAATAACACTGAAAATGGAAACTGAAGGTTTTAATACCATACTGTGAAACATTCCAGACAAAGCAATAACATTTGACAGAGCCTCCACCAATGAAGTTACACAATGCACCTTTATAACACAGAAGGCATAATAGAGTTTACAAGTTCATTTCAAACTATTTTGTGGATAAATGATGTTTGTATTGTCAGGAGAGTTTTCTAAAACACATTTGGATGAACTGATGTGTTTGGTGACAGTGCTGGTTTCAATTTGAGTCAATCTTACGCAGCATCTCTCCTCACACCTCACCCTCGCGACCTTTTATCATCTCTCCAAACTAAATTAGATTTCCCTTTGGTTCATCTGATAAAAAACATCACTCACTTTGATTTGAAGGTGTCACATTCAATGTTTTTCTGTTTTTCTTCTCGGGTCACAAATTAATTTCTATTTTTACATAATTTAATATAATGGGGCACTGTGCAACTGGAGTGTGAGCTCAGCTTGTCTCCACGGAGATGTGATTGCTTTGTCTGGAATGTTCCGCAGTTTCTTTCGAGGTATTTTTTGAGCAATAAAAACTTGCAATTGAGTAATGCAAGATAGAACTGTTTAATGCCATACTGTGGAACATGCAGGTAAAGCAATATGATCTCCATGGAGACGGGCAGGTCCTAGACTCTTTTGACTTGTTTAAGTCCTGGTTTAGTCCCTGCTGTTCTCTTGCTTTTGTCCTAGACTTGTTAATGTTTAGTCCTGTTTTAATTCTGTTTCAGTCTGGGTTCATTTAGTCCTGGTTTAGTCCTGGTTTAGTCCTGGTTTAGTCTTGGTTTAGTCCAGGTCCAGTCCTTGTTCAGGTTTAGTCCCGTTTTTGATCTGTTTAAGACCTGGTTAGTCCAAGTTTAGTCTGAGCTTAGTCCTGGTCTAGCCCTGGTTCAGTCCTGGTTCAGTCCTGGTTTGGTTTTGGTGTTAGTCCTGGTTAAGTCCTGGTTCAGTCTTGGTTCAGTCCTAGTTCAGTCCTGGTTTAGTCCTGGTACAGTTCTGGTTCAGTCCGGGTTTAGTCCTGCTTTAGTCCTGGTTTAGCCCTGGTTCAGTCCTGGGTCAGTCCTGCTTTAGTCCTGGTTTACTCCTGGTTTAGCCTTGGTTCAGTCCTGGATCAGTCTTGCTTTAGTCCTTGTTTAGTCCTGGTTTACTCCTGGTTTAGCCTTGGTTCAGTCCTGGATCAGTCTTGCTTTAGTCCTTGTTTAGTCCTGCTTAAGCCCTGGTTTAGTCCTGGTTCAGTCCTGCTTTAGTCCTCCTTTAGTCCTGGTTTAGCCCTGGTTCAGTCCTGGTTTAGTCCTGCTTTAGTCCTGGTTTATTTCAGCTTTAGTCCTGGTTTAGTCCAGCTTTAGTCCTGGTTCAGTCCTGGATCAGTCTTGCTTTAGTCCTTGTTTAGTCCTGCTTAAGCCCTGGTTTAGTCCTGGTTCAGTCCTGTTTTAGTCCTGCTTTAGTCCTGGTTTAGCCCTGGTTCAGTCCTGGTTTAGTCCTGCTTTAGATCCTGGTTTATTTCAGCTTTAGTCCTGGTTTAGTCCAGCTTTAGTCCTGGTTCAGTCCTGGTTCAGTCCTGCTTTAGTCCTGGTTCAGTCCAGCTTTAGTCCTGGTTTAGTCCAGCTTTAGTCCTGGTTTAGTCCAGCTTTAGCCCTGGTTCAGTCCTGGTTCAGTCCTGGTTTAACCCTGTCCCTCCCATAGCTCTTGTTCTCTGTGTTCATTACAGGCGGATCACTGGAGGAATATAAAAACTCTTTTGAAGAACTCAGAATAGCAGGAGATTTCTCATCCTGGACCATGTGACGCGACTGTGATGTCACCGGCTTTCGTCTCCACAGCAACCCCCGGGTCCCACGTGGTCCGGGCCCAGGTCCTGGTCTGAGTCCTGGTCTAAGTCCGGACCAGAGGCGACATAATGTCCCCTCATTGAATTAGACACAGGAAATGAGCAGATTATGGCCAGATACTTAACAGGAAGCTCTGATTAGAATGTTCTGTATAGTGTATAATGGTCGAATAATTACTGCTTTCAGATGACATTGCCACATTCTATAGGCCGATAATATTTAATACAGACGAGGGCAGATTTGTTAATGGGTTCAAACAGTTCTAGAAATCATAAGTGGTGAAATAATCAAAATACTTAAGTTAGGTTCTTCACTGGTTTGAACAAACGTCAACACATTCCCCCTATTTTAGCTTCCCTTCACTGCCTGCCTGTGTGTTTTACAATTGATTTTAAGATTTTACTAATCACTTTTAAAGCTCGTTTAGGTCTTGTACCAAGATACATTTCAGAACTTTTAACCCGGTATGAGCCTCTCGCAACCTTAGATCCTCGAACAGGTCCCTGTGGTTGTTCCTCTTCAGCCTTAGATTCTCAGGTCCCTGAAGTTGTTCCTTTTCAGCCTTGTATCCTCAGGTCCCTGTGGTTGTTCCTCAGGTCCCTGTGGTTGTTCCTCTTCAGCCTTAGATCCTCAGGTCCCTGTGGCTGTTCCTCTTCAGCCTTAGATCCTCAGGTCCCTGTGGCTGTTCCTCTTCAGCCTTAGATCCTCAGGTCCCTGTGGTTGTTCCTCTTCAGCCTTAGACCCTCAGGTCCCTGTGGCTGTTCCTCTTCAGCCTTAGACCCTCAGGTCCCTGTGGCTGTTCCTCTTCAGCCTTAGATCCTCAGGTCCCTGTGGCTGTTCCTCTTCAGCCTTAGATCCTCAGGTCCCTGTGGTTGTTCCTCTTCAGCCTTAGATCCTCAGGTCCCTGTGGTTGTTCCTCTTCAGCCTTAGACCCTCAGGTCCCTGTGGCTGGTCCTCTTCAGCCTTAGATCCTCAGGTCTCCTGTGGCTGTTCCTCTTCAGCCTTAGATCCTCAGGCAGGTCCTTGTGGCTGTTCCAAAGTCCAGGCTCTGGAGGAAGGTTCAATCGAGCCTTTTCTGTCCGGGCGCCTCGGCTTTGGTGCGACCTGCCTGAGGAGATGAGGCTGCACTATCAGTATCATCTTTCAAACCACTTCTTAAAACACATTTTTATCGGTTGGCCTTCCTTTAGCTGGTTTTAGATTGATTTTATTCCTTATTTCTTTGTATTCTATTTCTTTTTCTAAATTTCTTAATTGAATTGTTTTCATCATTGTCTGTTTTTGTATGCCTTCTGTATGCTATTTTTATGCTTTTTATATTGTTCTTTGCTTGTATTATTATTAAGTGAAAGTATTAAAGTTAAACCTGTTTAAAATTGCACTGAAAGAGTAAAAAGTAGTGTGTAGATTTTTAGTAGGGATGCACCGATACCCATACTGGAAACACATTTTGTCTGACAATATTTCTTGTTTTTAGGAAAATAAAGTCACTACAAAGTCTCTAATTTTTTCCTCTCTACACTGGTATCTGTAGATATCGGGTATCTGCAGTATCGGAATCGATACGATATCAGAACTGAAAAGGCTGGATCAGTGCATCTCTAATTTTCAGATCTAATAATGCTTCATAGTGTTTTTGTTTGTTTGTTTGTTTTGTATATTTGTATTTCTCAAACTACATATGTGTTTAAAATATAAACATGAAGTCTTTTCGGCAGGTCTCAAACTTTTACTTTTCAGTCCTGTCCAAAAATGTAGCTGAGTAAAAAGTACAGATACCTGCTCTCAAATATAGTGAAGTAAAATTAAAAAGTATCTAGTTTAAAATGTACATGCAGATACCTACTACTTTTACTCTGTTACCCTCCACCATTGATGACAGCAATACACAATGTTTATTTGTATACTAGTATGATGTAACAATAAAATCTGATTGAAATTGTGGTTTCGAAGCTCCGTTAACTTTGATTTAGTGTGGTTTTTGCAGTAGCTCATAGAGGTCTTCTATGATTCGTGCTCCAGTCCTGCTCCAGTCAATGCATTGGACACTTCATTCTAAAAATACGGAGAAAAATGAGCTGCAGACGGAGAGAATATGTCTGAATGGATTTAATTTAGGTCCCAGAAAGAGGTGAGTTCAGGGCTGGGCTAGTCCTGGTTTAGTCCTGGTTTAGTGCTGGGTTACTCCTGATCTGGTCCTGGTTTAGGCCAAGCTGTTCTCAGTGAGGGTGAATACAGGTGGTTCTATGGTTTAGTCCTGGTTTAGGCCTGGTTTGGTTCCAGTTTAATCCTGATCTAGTCTTGGTTTAGTCTTGATCTAGTCCTGGTTCAGTCCTGGTTTAGCCCTGGGCTAGTCTGTAGTTGACCCTTGTCAGCGGCTCTACTGGGGTTTTACACTGCTGTGTCTGTGTTGTTTCCAGCACACTGTCATTGGCTCTTATTCCATGCTCACCTCCACTCACCGCTGCCTCACCTACCACATATGTGGCCCCAGATATGCACGTCTATTATAGGCTGCATAAAGCCACAACACACAAACAAAAAGAAGCTACCAGACAAACTATATTACACCGGTGAAAAAATAAGTCTGACTTGTCTGTAAAAAAAAGGTTCTTGTGGAGTAAATGGACCAGTGCAGTATTCCCATGAGCTCCTCTTTGTCTGTGCTCTTAACTGTGCAGTGTGCAAACATTTGAAATCATTTGCATGAAATATCCTCCTAATTTACAACAGGCTGTTCTTAGCATTCTCAGCGATTTGTTCCAGTGTAGGACAACCAAAGACCATAGACCATAATAGGCTCTACATAGGCTACAGAATATGAGCCTAACTCAGTCTATGGGGAGGACATGAAAACTCCACACGTTCACTGACCCGCCCTGGACCCACAGCCCACAGCGGGAATTCTACTCACCATTTGACCGATTTTAAGTTTGAAAACCTGTGTTTTGTTTCTTTGTAAAAGCTGAAGAATAAAAAGCCGAGCTGCCGCATCTCTTTATTGTCCCACTGGGTCGTCATTACTTTCAGCACTTAGAGCAGAGCCCAAGGACGGACTGGGGATCAGTGAAGAGCCCGTTTGGCAGTGCTCAGTGTGATATTTAACATGTACACCCAGACTGTTCAATGGAAACCAATACAACCTGCAGTGTTTTTAATTAAAATCATTAGGTAAATAAAGGTATTAGTTATCAGTGGGTTTCTGAATGATATAGGCTTAAGCTATATATATGTGTACGTGTGTGTGTATGTGTGTGTGTACATATGTGTGTGTGCGTGTGTGTGTGTGTATATATATATATTTATTTATTTATTTATTTATTTATTTAAATAGCAACTGGCCTAATATTTTAAAACAAAACATCTTATCTTTTGAACAATGAAAAAAACCGCAGTAGCCTATGCACAAAAGCAGAGTTGAATGTTAAATTTTTAATGTTTGCTTTCACCTGTACTGACATTTGTACCGAGTAAAATATTACCAATGTTTTTCCTGTAATGCCTTAGTACATTACATGTGTTACAGCAAAAAACAATGATTTACAGTAATACTGTTGTAGCACGTTACTCCCAACACTGGTCCTGGTTCAGTCCTTGTTTAGTCCTTGTTGAGACCGGGATGGTCTCAGTGGGTTCTTATCACAGGTGGTTTATGGAGGAGGATCAGAAAAAGCTCAGTGAGGTGTGAGACGAGCGGGAGACGAGGGGGAGAGAGTCCTGACCTACATCCACAACCGCAGATGTGTTTTGACCCACGCAGCACTTAAAAGAGGGCTATTACACAAAAATCAGCTTTTTGAAGCTTTCCACCATCTGTACTGGTCCCTCATCGAAAACATGCCTGAAGAGGTTTTACATGTCATCCATGCATGCTTGAGTAATTTAGCGATCTCTCCCTCCACCCAGGCTCCCACACGACACTTCTCATAAATATACTGTATAAAACCCCAAATAAGTTACCAGAACTCAGAAACACTGAGGCAACCGACTGTCTCAATTATTTTAAGTTGATGAACATAAAAGTCACAATTTTCCAGAACTTAAAAGGTTGGACTCGCTACTTGTACTTTTTGAAAACAGCTGAATGAAAAGTGCTCATTTACCTCAACTCAGATATTTGCAGTTAATACTCAAGGTTTTTGTTAAGGCAACTCCATCATTTTGAACCTGTATACAGTTTAAATTAAGTTTAAATTATCCTTCTTTGAAACAACAGAAATAACAGGACATTTAATGACTTAGTTCTGCTAAGTTGTACATCATCTATGTTTTTAAATTTGTTTAGTTTAGTTTATTTATTTGATTTATTTGACAGGGACAATGTACAGGAGCATTAATCACAAAAAAATGAAAAGATGCAACATTACAGACAATGTTTCTAACAAGTCAGGGTAACAAGAAGGCTGAAATGAGCATTAGGCATAAAACAATGCAATTCATAATATTTACAGTGTCGGTGATCCATTTTATCAGTTAGTTAAAAATAATTCAAACTTGTTTCCCGATCCCTCCCTTCTCATGTCCAGTCTAACTTTAAGGCTGACACGTTTGCACTGTTAGAAATGTTGTTTAATTTCCAGGCTAAATCTTTTTTAAGTCTACATAATTTTAGTTCAGTTCCATTGTGAGATTGTTTAAATGAAAATGCAGATTGTCCTAATGATGTTTTCCCTTTGGGTATTACACATTGGCCAGTGACCGCCTGATCAGATGTTAAATGGACAAACTTTTTCAATGGTGCTGGTGCCACATTATTGATTATCTTGAATCATAATCTTAAAGTGGCTCATCATAATTGTATTGTGAAAGCATTTTATGTTTAGTTAATATCTGACAGTGATGTTTTTTGTGGTTTTCGATGTAGAATCTTAAGTGCTTTGCTTATAAAGAGATTCTAAAGGCTTTATTGTAGTTTGACTGGCTTGTGACCAGCATGAAACACCAAAGATTAAGTGAAGCAATATAATGGCATTTAAATCGAGTTTTGCACCTTGTTTTGTCAGAGTGATGCTCCCTTACACCCACAAAAGGTCGATTTAATCAAAAAATATTAGTTGAAATAACTCAACAAGAAGAACATGTTACAGCAACTTGACATAATTAAGTTAGCAGGACTATTTCGAAAACTCTGAGTGTGCACAGCGTCATCTATTTAATTACTTTGAACGTTGGGGATCTCAGTGTGATAAAATAATAGCTGTCTGTGGTTCTGTATGGGCTTTGGATAATGATATTGAAAAATAATAGCTCGCCCCCGTCTGAGAGTAGAACATCACCACATTTTAGATCCACCAAGAAAACCACCAATTAACTATGAACAATTCTGAACTGTGAACGAACTCGTGAACTGAAATGAACTTTGAACGAGGTCATGTAGAAATGAGCTTTCCCAGAACAGGAAGTAACCCACCCACTCTTTAATACCTAGAAAACACTGAAATCTTCCACTTTCTAAAAACGGCCCCTGCCCTTAACGGCGGCCCCTCACTTGTGCTCTTGCTGTGTTTAAGTATCTGTCTATTTGCAGGGTCCGTGCAATGAATGCGTCTGCTCAGGTTAAACTGGTTTATTCAACATAAAGGAAGTTATTTTGGGCTGTAGCGCCATAGCAACCACCAGGGGAACAGGAGAGAGGGAACGAGACAAACAAAAGCGAGGGAAAGAAAGAGAGGAGGGTGAATGAACAAAGAAATGAAGTAAAAATACTTAAAGCTCCTATATTAGAATTAGAATATCTTTATCTGTCATTATAACAAATACAACGAAATGAAGTGCATTCCTTTTTCAGTGCAAAGGTAATAAAATTATAAAATAGTAAAAAGGTAGAAATATAGAGACACTATGTACAGTACATAAAAAGTGCCTAACAACCTCAGACCCCCACACATGTCCCAACCACACACTTCTATACCACACTATATGACACAAAATGGTGATTCTGGTGAGCTTTAAAGGAGAACTCCGGCACGGTTGAAGCTAAAGTCCATTGCTAGAGGTGGTTGAATACTGTCAGAAGCCAAAAAAGGGCACAGATCAGTGTTTCCTCAGGACTGTGGCAGTGAGTCTGTCAAGGCAACAAACTAGTGTAGTGATGGGGGCAAGTTCTTAACTTCCACATAAAACACCAATTTGCTTCACTCTGAAGAAGCTTCACACCACTTTAACCCATCTGACAACAGCCACAAGTCAAACCATAGAGCATATATATGAGTGGACTAAGTGAGTGTGACGTCACCACAGCGTCAGCGTCACTCAAATGAGGCTCACAACGCTACGGTTACAGGAGCGAATCTTAGCCAGGCTCTATGTTATGAATAGAATTTTTTTTGACGAACAAAATAGTGGAAAAAAAAAAATTCAGGATCATGGGTTCATACGAACATTTTAAGACCAAAATGATGGTCAATGTAAGTCAATGGGAAAAAGGGAGAGAAGGAGCTGGAAGAGCCTCCTGGAGCACTTCCTGTTTGACACGCGGCAGCTAATGCTTTAGCTACGTCCACTCATATATACGGCCTATGAGTCTAACAAACAAAACGCTATGCTATCTCACTCAGGAGCCTCATTTGAGCGGAGCTAAACGCTATGGGTGACATCACACTCACTTAGTCCACTCATATATACACTCTATGTTCACTACACTAGCTTGTTATCTTGACAGACTCACTGCCAGTGAGATTTCTGCCTAGAAAACACTGATCTGTGCTGTTTTTTGGTTTCTGACAGTATTCGAGCACCTCTAGCTTCAAACATGCTGTTGTTCCCCTTTAAGTCATGTTATAATGTTGATACCTCATGTGTTTTGTTTCATTCACACATGTTTATGAGTCTATATCACCAAAGTTCCATCTCGTGATGCTGTTTTCAAGTTAACAGCTCCTTTTACCTTTGGTCCAGCGTTGCCACTTTTCTGGTGAGGTGTCTGTTACCATGGAGATGTTATTGCACTGCCTGGAATCTGTTTTGAAATCATTTGTAAGTATTTGTAATGACCTGCTTGCCCCCATCTGAATAAAGTCCTGTGTTTTTGAATGGTCTGTGATCGGAGACATTAGTCCTGATGAAACCTGACGCGCTGTTGTTTTGCTTCATTATTTCCCCCGGAGCAGCTTTTGCCCTCAACACAAACAGTGATTAGAGCCAAAGAGTCCACAGCCCTCACAGCCTCTCACAAATCAGCCTCATTCATAAACAAAATAGACAATCACAGGAGTTTATTCACAAACTGAACACACAATCACAGCAGTTGAACTTCTGCTGCCGTCGATAACAGGGCCGGAGAGGGACAAACGTGTGAAAGAGCCCTGTTCACACACACATGGTTTGACCCGCGAATTTACCTGCATTTGGCCTGGGATACACACTCCAATACTTCATGAAAATGTCAGCATAGTCGCCAGAGTTCAGATGACAGTGATTGACCAGTCCATATTAAGACAAATATGATTCCTCACAAGGACCAAAGAAAGTAAAAACATCACAGACTCCCGCAGAATCAATAAGTGAAGCACTAAACTCTGTGGTGACTCTGAGGTGAGAGATATTGGTTGGATGGTTCTTGCTCAGCTCAGACGTTTGGTGGCCCCTTCCAGGGATCCTCTACAATTTGCTTATCAGTGCCTATTTAATGCTGTGATCTGTCTCCTTCACCAGGTTTTTTTTTTAATTTCTTCAGTGCCTTTAATACAATCCAGCCCTTTCTGATGAGTGAGAAGCTGCTCCATTTTCTCCTGGATTACTGACTGTCAGACAGGCCTCAGTACGTGCGATCGGGGACCACCCTGTCTGATACTGTGGTCAGTAATGTGGGAGTCCCCCAGGGTACAGTCCTGTCTCCGTTTCTGTTCACTGTGTATACCTCTGATTTTCAGTTACAGCCCCGGGTCTTGCATCTTCTCCTGACTGTTGACAAGACCAAGGAACTGGTGACTGACTTCAGGAGAAAGAGGACACCAGTGAAGCCCGTCACCATCCGGGGCCATGACGTGGAAATAATGGACTGCTACAAGTACCTCTGCATCCCACAGCCCTGTGTTCCCTCATTTCTAAAATTTTTCTCAAGATGAAACTCTAAGTCCAGTCATTTTTATTTTTATACCGCGTTAAAGAGATGATTCAGAGTCATTTCAACCTACGATCCTTTGCACCCTGACCTCGAGCTGGGCCGAGGGAACATAGAGCTGAGGGGACATAAGTCTGTAAGAACATAGAGCTGAGGGAACATAGGGCTGAGGGAACATAGGGCTGAGGGAGCATAGAGCTGAGAGAGCATAGAGCTGAGGGAACATAAGTCTGTAAGAACATAGAGCTGAGGGAGCATAGAGCTGAGGGAACATAGGGCTAAAGGAACATAGGACTGAGGGAACACAGAGCTGAGGGAACATAGGGCTAAAGGAACATAGGACTGAGGGAACATAGAGCTGAGGGAACATAGGGCTAAAGGAACATAGGGAACATAGGACTGAGGGAAGATAGGGCATAATACTCCCTACATCTGTACAGCGACTCACCCACTGCACCAGACTACAGAGGGAACTGTCTGGTCTAAAACCCATCCACTCTCTTTATAAACGCACCATCAAAACTCTGGACCGGACACCCCACTCTTATCACCACTGTCCAGTCCTGCAAAAACACAATCTACTGAACTGGGAAAACATGGTCAAATATGCTCATCTGTGTCTCATATATAAAATCATTCATGGCTTGTCATCTCCTCCACTCACACAGTTTATTCACACCAGGACCTCTGAGCACAGCAGAACCAGAGAGGGGACTGTATCATCCCCCTCAAACCACCTTCTCTGTACAAGCTGCCCATGACTGGAGCACCACCCCTACCGCAATTAGAAGCCTCCCCCCTTACTTCTCATTTAGATTCCAGTAAAAAAAAAAGGTTAATTGAGAATCAGTCCTGTCATCATTAACATCCACCTCTCGATGCCCCTGTCGCCATCCTGCCTCATGTGTGTTACTGCTGTGTAACTTTTTATGACTCTGTATGTGTCTGTATGTGACTGCACACAACAGTATGTGGTGTATGTGGCTAAAAATGAATGGATGTGGCTAAATGTGGTGGTTATGACTGTGTATAACTGCATGGAGCTGTATGCAACTGTATGTAAGAATGATTTTAGAGTGTAAATAATAACCTTGTTTTTATTCTATTGTATTTTACTTCCTGCAGGTTGACACTTTACACCGGTCCAGGGACTACAGATAAAAAAACAGCCCTCGGCATATTTACACGTAAATGTTTATTAATGTGCATTGTCCCTGAAATAAATAAACAACTCCCCCACTGCACCAGACTATAGAGGGACAGATAATACTCCCTACAACTGTACAACTCACCCACTGCACCAGACTATAGAGGGACAGATAATACTCCCTACAACTGTACAACTCCCACACTGCACCAGACTATAGAGGGACAGATAATACTCCCTACAACTGTACAACATTCTCCAGATTCAGATACAGGACTATATTAATATGATACTCCACACAGCTGCACGACAACAAAATGAATGTCAAAATTAGCATTTCACACTCTAATGATAACTAGACTAAACTGATTATTCAAAAATGTCAAATATTTCAAACAATTATATGCTTTTTTGTACACTTCCCGATTAAAACCAAGGGACTGATCCGCCTCATTCTCCTGAGACTGTGAACTCACAAATATCAGGAGAATCAATTGCGTTGTGCAGGGTTAGGGCCTTGTTATAGATTTCAAAATATCAATACGTGCAAAGATGAACAGGAGGAGAAACGTCAGATATCAGGTGAAAATAAAACTCCAAGCACATTTTCTTTCTTTCTCATCTTTATTGAACTCCAGAGCGGAGTATAAATATCGTACACCATCACCATTTCTTTCATTTGTATTTTATTTACAAGAGAATCTTTATCACACACACACTCATGTTTAGGATTGATGCCGTGAAACTAAGAGGGAGGAAACCAGAACAGTTACAGTAATGTGTGTGTGTCTACGGCAGTGGCACAAAACAAAGGGAGTTTTACTGGTAATAGGTTTCGTTCACGTTTTACAGAATTTGACATTGTGATTTTAGATGGAAAACTCTATGGAAGATTCACTGCTTTTAAATAAAACATATGATCCTGAGATGTTATTATTTATTAAGGAAGTGGCTCCACAAACTTCAACCTTAAATTGTTGTGAAAAAATGAAGACGCTGAACTCTGTGCCAGTTGTTCTTTCGCGACAATAGGTCCAGTAACGACAGAAATATGAACCGTAAACCTGTTCAAATCTAAAATCTGACAATAAAACAGCAACTTCCGCCATCGAATTCTGACCCGTCTCCAACTCTACAATATTGTGATTTCCCATGAACGCAACCTATTCTACACATTTGACATTAAAACGCATTTCCAGTGTCTTCAATAATGTTTGAAATACAAAACGGGCATCTTTGTTACTTAAAATGACTTATAGGAACCTTGATTTAAAGACGCGCTGTGGAACTTTACTTGGAGAGTCCGCAGTGTTAGTGTTTAGTCTGGAACGTTCCACAGTATGACGTTAAACTTTCCTGCCTGTGTAGCAATAAATAAGCATATAAAGGTCAGTTTAACGCCATACTGTGGAATATGGCAACAATATCACCATGGAAACAAGCAGGTGGCACCAAAAAAGTGACTTAGTGTAATTTTAAGTAGTTTTGACCTGCTTGTTTCAAACTTCTGTTGAAAATTTTGCCAATGGATTCTGAAAACTTTCCTTAAAATAAAGTTTTTTATAATTTGCTCATTCTAATAATACAGTGGAAAAATAACAGGTCCTCTAAATCAAAATTCTCAATTAAAATTCTCAATACAAGTCATTTTAGCGTTTTAATTAGATGTTCGGTGTTTTTATTTGGGGAGTGATCGGCAGAGGAGGTAACTGCGGATACGTCGGTAAAAAATGTGCTCAATTATGAACTCACAAATGCTCGAAAATGGGGGAAAATAAGGATTTAAACTAGGAGGCAGTTTTTCTTTATCTGAATTTTAAGCGTGACGATTTAACAAGTGCAAAATAATCTGTCTGGAAGCTTGCAGATCGTTATCGAAGGAAACGCAGCCAGGAGGCAATTTAGAAATACTGCCTTTCACGTTTTTAAGCGGGTGTGTTTGGGAGAGGAGTGGAGAAGAGGGTTTACACAGGATTTGAAGTTTGGAGGAGACAGAGGTGAGTTATTGTACCTGGTCCCACATTTGCACTGAGAGAAAAGAACTGGGTTACTCCTGGTTTACTTCTGGTTTACTTCTGGCCCTAGTCCCTGGTCTTAGTCCCTGGTCCAGACCCGTTTAGTTTTTTTTCACAGGAATAGACATTTGCTCTAAAAGGAGGGAAGACTTGGTTTAGACCTGGTTTAGACCTGGTCTAGTCCTGAGCCAGTCCGGGTTTCTTCAGCAGAATACACAATAGAACTGACAGGAGTAAAGACCTGGTTTAGTCCCAATCCAGGCCGAGTCCAGACCATTTTAGACCTGTTTTTGTCCTGGTTTAGTCCTGGCTTAGACCTAGTTAGACCTGGCTTAGTCCTCTTTTAGTCCTGGTTTAGATCTAGTTTAGACCTAGTTCAGACCCGATTTAGACTTATCTTAGATTTAGTTTAGACCTGGTTTAGTTTGGCTTTGACCTAGTCTAGACCTGGCTTAGTCCTGGTTTAGACCTGTCTAAACCTGGTTTAGACCTGGCTTAGACCTGCCTTAGTCCTGGTTTAGACCTGGCTTTGTCCCGGTTTAGTCCTGATTTAGACCTGGTTTAAACCTGATTTAGACTTAGTTCAGAGCTGGTTTAGACTTAGACTTAGTTTAGACCTGGTTCAGACCTACAGTCCCTGACAAAAGTCTTGTCGCTTATCCATTTTGTAGAAACAAAAGCTTATAACCTGACTTTAAATGAATCGATTGGTTTTAGAAATGTCTCATATGAAAGCTAAAACCCTCCCAAATTATGCTCAATATACTAAAATAAATTGGCTTAACTGAAGAAAGATTGATCATTTAATGAACACAGAAAGGTCAGATTTTGGCAAGACAAAAGTCTTGTGGCCTTGTCATATGATGCACCCAATCCTAGATTACAGCCTCACCTGTGATCAGTTACTGATCAATCAGTTATTGGGTGTGTATAAAAAGAACCCCAGCACACCAGACCTTCACATCAACTGCAACTTGACCTCTGACAACCTGCCTAAGATCCACCCTGAGACCAAAGCGTTAATTATCAAGAGTCAGTGAAGCAACTTTATTTTAGTATATTGAGCATAATTTGGGAGGGTTTTAGCTTTCATGAGAGACATTTCTAAAACCAATCATTTAATTTAAAGTCAGGTTATAAGCTTTTGTTTCTACAAAATGGATAAGCGACAAGACTTTTGTCAGGGACTGTAGTTTAGACCCCGTTTAGACCGCTTAGACCTGGTTCAAACCTATTCCAGACCCAGTTTAGACCTGATCTAGTCCTGGTTTGTTTCGCAAAATACACATTTGCACCGAAAGGAGGGAAAACTTGGTGGGGACCTGATTTAGACCTGGTTTGGACCCGATTTAGACTTGGTTTTGACCCGGTTTAAACCTGATTTAGTCCTGGTTTCTTCAGCAGAACACACATTTGCCCTGAAAGAAATAAAGACCCAGATGAGACCTGGTCCAGTCCTGGTCTCGTCAGTGCAAAGAACATGTGAACCGAGAGTAGCCTGTATCTATAGTCCCTGGTCCAGACCTGGTTTAGTTTAGTCCAGTCCTGGACATGTGTCTGCTGCTCCAAACCTCATGTTTTAACCTTAGCTGCCAAAGTTAAGCCATAAACATTCCCAATACTTTCATAATTTGAAGTAACAAGATTCATGTCAGAAAACCTGTCAAAATAAAAGCAAAACAATAAAAAGTATGGCTACACTTGTTCCTGTCTCAGTTGTTGCTTGTTAAACATTTTGGAGATTTTGAAGGAGTGTTTATAAAGAATTCAGAATATTAGCATTTTGACGAGACTTTTCTAAACCCAAAACATGTCATTTCAAGCTTAATTTTCTGCCAGTTGGGTAAGAAATTGGTGACTTTTAATATGCAATATACAATAAGCTCAAATTTTGCATAAAAGTCAAATCATCCAAGTTTTCCAATGTTTCCTCATCACAAACATACCTGGAGGTGGTTGTGTTGCATGTTTAACACACAAATCTTGCACATTTAGGCATCTCTCAAACTGAAAACACTCCGTTCTTCCTTGTGATGTCATTAAACGGTAATACAAGGAGTGCTCCACTGCGATTTTTAACGTTCAATAGAATTATTTTTATAATTTCAGCCCTGGAATTGAAGTTACAACTGTTTTCGCCTCATTGAAACTGCTTCGCTCCTTAACACACAAGTGGATACTGGAAACTTTCTCAACTAAAAGAAAAATATTCCAAAATAAAAGCAGGTTTACTCAAACATGTGTGAATGTGGCACGTTTTTGACGAAGTAACATTATAACATGACTTAAATCAGTTTGGAGCAATATCCTCAAGTATAATATTCTGAATTCAAGTCATTTCAACTCAATTTTGGCAATAAAGTGAAAAGGAAATTTGTATTTTACTGAACGATAATTAAATTTGTAGACCGAGACAAAAAAGGCTAAACATTTTATTCATTAAATCCCTATTACTGACATGACATTAAAATAACACACACACGGGTTTATATGTTTGGAGTACAATCACTGAAAAGGGCTATTACGAGTGTATTGGTGAAAAAGGAGTTACTTAAATAAAAAGATTGTGCGTTTGACTCAATACGTTTGAGTTGAGAGACGTTGAAAGACAAAGGAGTAACGCTACACTGTAAAAAGGATCAGCACGAGGGCTTAAAATGACTTGAACGCATCAGATATGGTTTTTTGAGGCGTTTTGACACATTTTTAATCATTTACTTTTTAGCGCTAAGGTCCAAAAACGTTTTAAAATTTACAGTTTCAATAAACGTTTGTTCGCATTTGAATTTTTACATTTCCACTGCGTAAAATTTGTGAATATTTGTATTTTGTATAAAGTATTTATAAGTGAAATGCCTAAAATAAGGGGAATTATTGAGGTCCATAAGTAAAGTAATCTAGATGTGTTAAAACTACTCAAAAAACAAGATTAAAACACTTTAACTACACTTTAATTAGCCTTAAAGGTGCACTGCATGACTTTTTTGGTTGGGGGTCTGTCTCCTGCTCATCTCTATGGATATGCCATGTTCCACAGTATGACATTAAATTATAAACCTTACATTTATACAATCACAGGTGGTTTTATAACTGAAAAATACCTTGAAAAACAAACATTTTGCTGCAGATCTGAGCTGTAACTTGGTCTGGTTTGGTTTCCATGAAGGTAAAAAGGTTTAATGTCATACTGTGGAACATTCCAGACAAAGAAATAGCATCTCTATGGAATGCACCTTTAATAAAACTTGAACAAAAACCAAAAATCAGAACATGAAATCAGAAATGTAGCTTATTAAGAATGATTCTGGCTTAGTAAATAGTCATACTCCAACCGTAAACTCTTAATTAAGCCTGAAACACTTAATAAACTGAATTAATTAGGCTAATTAAGTTGTAGTTATTGTATAGCAGTGCTGAAATTTCAAGTCATTTTAACTCCGGGAGATTTTTTGGAACCAGCCATGGTGATTTGGAGAGGTTTCTACCACCTGATACTGTAAAGCTGTGGTTTTTCTGTCCATAGGCCCTGTTCTGTAGGCAGGGAGGCAGGGCGGGCGCGGCGGGTGCGACAGGTGAGGCAGGTAAAGTGGAGGAGGAGGCAGGCGGAGTGGTTTTAAATGGGCAGCTGGAAGGTGATGTCGACTTGAGCCTCCTTCGCCAACGATACGATTTCGGACAGTTTCACAACCTGCGCAGACAAAAACAGGGTAGAATTTGCGTCAAAAACCGAAAACCGAAAACTGCACTGACATGGCCACACCTGCAGGGGGAGTCCACGCAAAAACTACCATTTACTAAGGATGTAACAATAACAGAAATATGGTGATATCGTATCGTCAGAGGTCTCACAATAATATCGTGGACCATCACAATATATCGAGTCACAAGTGTCTTTGCTTTAATGAATAGTTCTGATGCAGAAATAGCTAAAAAACAGAAGGAACTACATAGACCATGATCCTTTGCTCCGTTTCAGTGCAGATACATGAAGAAATAACTGTTCTAAGCACTTTGAAATCTTCATTCTTTGGATTAAGTCTTGTGAAGGCATTTTTAGAGGAAAAAGGAGCAGATTCACAGTAAATTCACAATAAATCTGGTACGGTGAGATGTATATGGTGAAAATATCATACAGAGAGATTTGGATTTCGTTCCATCCCTAATGACAATAAATGTTGTACCAAATGACTGGTCAAAGCATTTTAGAATGTCAGTCTTGTTATTAGGTAGAATATCGTAATATCGTGAGCCTCCCCACCATATTGCAATAAATATTGTGCCGTGAAGTTCATACCGTGACGATATCGTACCGTGAGACTTCGTTACACTCCTACTATTTACGCAGAAAAAAGCACTACGGATCAGTGTATTTATATAAAGACAGATTTAACTGACAAATATCCCACCACTCACTTCTCCTTTCTCTTATTGTCCCATATAAATCCTTCTATAATCTAAATACAATAATGAGTCAAGTCTAGGAAAAAATTTCTATGAACCCTCCTAAAGTGATCATTCTAAAAATCCATCTCAAAATGTTATTAAAAAATGATAAAAATCCATCTCAAAACGTACAAATCCAATAAAGAACCATTTAGAATTAACCAAAAAATTATACTTTTCCTATAATTAATTGTGTTGTTCTGATAACATTTTTAAAAGACTAAATCTGACACATACTCACTGATACCGATACCAGTCCGATACGGCTTAGTGTGAAGCAGCAGATTAGAGCTACTTGATTTTGTTATAGTACAAGTGCAATAATCTTTTAAAATGCTACCTCTATAAATCCACAAGAATAAATGAGATTTTGAGGACTAAAGTATTAGTCAGAGGTACAATAGTCTTGATGATGAATTGTGCCGATTTAAGTGCTCTGAGTTTTCGCACTTAGTCACTTTCTACCACAGAGCGGATAAAAACAGCGGTGAGGAATGAAAAAAAAGTGTTATTTTACTGTTTAGCATCCATACCAAAGCCTAAATAATAATAAACTGAATGAAGGTAAATGACGGTATAAAAAAGGTAACACAAATAACTTTTCTGTCATTTTTAGAGTGTTTTAAGCGTCTGCAGAGCCTCCACAGTTCACTTTTTATTCAGAAAACGGTATTGGATCTGTTTGTTCTGAGTACTCTCCCATACAATCCTGGTTTAGGCCCGGGGCTCAGGGGCTCGTACCATTTTAGCAGCTTCGTCGAGGTCGTCACAGGCCAGGATCTTCAGGGGACTGGCGGCGATCAGAGCTTTGGCATCGTCCACTCGGGTTCCTACAACGCGAAACACACACGTTACAGATTTCAATATGCAAAAATAGAGAAATAACTTGGTTTATCGGGCTAGGATCATTTTGACGCCGTATTGGAATGCTCAATCCTGTCTCCGTGGCAACAAGTTGGTGGTGAACCCTCCTCTCGTAAGGTTACACATTGCATCTTTACCTTGTATATGACAAATTAGAATGGATTGTGAAATTTAATCAGGAATTAGGGAATGGTTTTCACATAATTTTGGAATATATTCATACAATACTGAGTTAAATATGGTAATTCTCACTGGATTTTAATGTCAGTGTAAATGTCCCAGTTTTAGCAGCACTGTTCATCTGTAAAAGAGGAGGAAGAGGAGGACGACAAGGAGGAGGAGACTTTCCCTGAGGACAAACAGAAGGTGTCAGCTTTATTTAAGCTCCGACACAAACCAGCCACAACCAGAGCAGCAGCAACCTGTGCCCAAAAAAACACCACATTAATCTACTGCATTATGTCGGGGACTTTTTAAATGTAAAACAACATTGATTAACTGGTGGTGGTGAACTGAAAGATTTAAAGAATTAGACTGTGAATTTCTATGAGTTTTAAAGATCCCTGACCCGCATTTTGACTCATGGCTGCATAAATGGACATAGTTAACGTGTTAGGAGGAAGTGAACATGACCCACTGACCCTGGCTCCCATTAACTTAACACACTACAGGAGAATTTGCCTGATTTTGGCTGCGATTTCTTCTCCCCGAGTTCAGGGAAGCGTGAACTGACTTTTTGTCTTCGTGTGCGATTTTGCAGACGCCGCGCTCCTCATTTATGTGGTGTCAGTGTCAGATCGTGACCGCCAAACGTCAACAACGCTACAGTAACAGCCGATAAAACAGAGCGTCAGGGGCAGAGGAGTGACAAACACAGAGACGCAAAACAAACTTGGGATACAGCGGGAAAAAAAGACTATTCCTCACCTCTCGTAAAGTGGTAAATTTAAAGTGTAGCATCTGATCCTCATTATCCAGAGAAATTGTCCTCCACAAATAATGACCACAGTCCACAAAACTGCGCTATTAATCCAGTTTGAAGCGTTCTTTAAAAGTAAAAAGGCGAAAGTTGTTCCTCACGTGTGTCTGTTTACATACACAGCGCACAAATCGAGGTGAAGCTGCAGATTAGTGATACTGACTCTACTTCCTGTGGACTTTATCTCCTCTTTTCTGCTTTAAAAATCCTGCATCTGAAGTATTGCACGACATTTCACAAATAATAAGAACACAGTTTTGACTTGTATCTAATCTAGAAGTGCAGAGGTCTGATCTTTGAACACTTAAGAGTGTCAAAGTGACTTGTTTTTTTGACTGCAGACAGGAAACAGCTGACATGACCGTGCTCACAACTTTATATCCTGTTTTACGCAGACAGATCCCGCTGCAGTTTTTGTGATCAGAGATGTTAAGGCTCATAAGTTTCTCCTTGTGTCTGTGGTGTTTGCACTTTTTATTGCACGTTTAAAAATTGTTTTAAGACCGAAAAATCCTGTAGTGTGTAGTGGCCTTTACATTGGAATATTGTCTCCCCGCTCTCTCTCTGCTGCAGTGAACCTTGTCATTTTGGTCTTAACCCGCTCTACATGATCTTGTTTTATTTATTTTCCCATTTTGTTAATAAATTCCTTTTCCTAATATGGAATTTGGCTCCCAATTTGCCCCTGTAACTGCTAGCTTTATGAACTTCATTTGACTGGAGCTGAATGTTGTTGGTGACGTCAAACGCCCTTAGTCCACTTCTATAAACAGACTATGGATTCCACCTGTTGAAAACTTAGCCCACACAAAAGCAGATGTATAGGCCGTACCTTGTACCTGTACTACGATAGGCCGTACTTTGTAACAGTACTATAATAGTCCCCATAAATAAACTCAACTTTACGACATATAAACCATCACCACTACAGAGCCACATCAGCCCGTGTGAGATTAGAACGTGTTTAATGCAGCTTTGGCACATTTGTTTACGTCTTACAGAAATGAAACTTAAAACCACATGGCTCATTTGCATAAACTGTAAACGCTGAAAAAAGCAGCTCTTTCCTTGTGCTGATGCTTCAGATTTAGTCGGACTAAAGGACACAACTCAGTGGATTATATGAGCGTTCTTTCTGTGTTTGTGCCTGTGCCGTTCTCAGGGGAAAGTGAGAGACCCGCTGCAGGAAGTGACGGAAAGACTATAGAAAGTCTTGGTGAATGCAAAATGTACAAAAAAATAACTTAAATATCGATTTTCCGAAAAAACAAATCGATTTGACTTGCCAACTCCTTTTCGTCCTCTGTCTCATATATAAAATTACAGATTAGCACGACTCGGCTAATTCCCCATACACAATGAATGGAGCAGGAAGTGCGACTGCGCAATTCTGAGAGAATAGAAACGATCCGAGTGGCTCCGTGAACAGGACCTACTGGCTGCATCTTGTATCAGTACTACAGAAGGCCACACTACGTTAGTCCGTACCTTGTAACCGTACTACAATGGGGATCTTCAGGTCCAGGTCCCTCACGGCCATGATGATGCCCTGAGCGATGACGTCACACCTCATGATGCCTCCGAAAATATTCACCAGAATCGCCTGAACCTGGAGCGAGAACAGCCGAGCATTTGGATAAAGCGTGATGTTTCAAACCTCACATTTGAATTCTGGCTCCACCGTCTCACCTTTCTGTCGGAGGTGATGAGTTTGAACGCCTCGGTCACCTGATGCGCTGTAGCTCCGCCCCCCACGTCCAGGAAGTTGGCCGGGGTTCCGCCGTGGAGCTTTATGATGTCCATAGTCGCCATAGCAAGACCTGCTCCATTCACTGTAATACAAACAAGAACGATTAACATCAAATAAAAAAAAAAAAAAAAACTACAACCACATCAAAATATCAATATATCGTATCGTTTAGTGTGATGATACAGTATCGATATCGTGTGCAGCTGTATTGATGTATCACCAAGAGAATTTTTGGTATATTTTAACTAAACTATTTTGTTGTGCTACAGTTTTGTTGCTTGTTCAGAAGAAGGAAACTCGTCTAAGCGACACATTTGACATTTTCATTGTTTTGATGATTAAAATGGGTGTTTCATAATCACTTTGCGCAGGAAGTGGTGTAACAAAGACTTTTCCTCTTACAGCCATGAGTTAGCCTTTATTTTTATTCAACTGGATCGAATTGATTTGAAATACAGCACTGTGCAAAAGTTTTAGGCAGGTGTGAAAAATGCTGTGAACAGAATGCTTTCAAAATGATAAATAATGATTGATGGTTTTTAGCAATTTACAGAATGCAAAGTGAGCAAACAAAAGAAAAAATGATTCAGAACTCTCTTGAGCATAAAGAAGTTGTGTTGGTGATGGTCTGGCCCCACAGACCCCGACCTCAACATCATGGAGTGTCTCTGATTGCATGAAGAGACAGAAGGATGTGAGGAAGCTCCATCCACACAAGATCTGGGCTTAGTTCTTCCACATGTTTGGAACAGCGACCAGCCCAGTTCCTTCACAAACTGTCTGCAAGTAAACCTAGAAGAACTGATGCTCTTCTGAGGCAAAGCTCACACCGAATACTGATTTGATTTCTCTTTTGCTCATTCACTGCATTTTGTTGATTGATGAAAATAAATGATGAACACTTCCATTTTTGAAGCATTCCTAGTTTATAGCATTTTTTCCACACCTGCCAATAACTTTTGCACAGTACTGTATATCGTATCGAACCGAAAGTGCACTGTATCAAAGGTATGTATCATATCGGCAACTTCTTAAAAGAGAACTCCGGCACGTTTGAAGCTAAAGTCTATTGCTAGAGGTGGTTGAATAGAATAGAATAGAATAGAAGCCAAAAAACAGCACAGATCAGTGTTTTCTCGCTGTGGCAGTGAGTCTGTCAAGGTAACAAACTAGTGTAGTGATGGGGGCAAGTTCTTAACTTCTACGTAAAATGCCAATTTGCTTCACACAGAAGAGGCTCAACACCACTTTAACCCATCTTACAACAGCCACGAGTCTAACAAATAAAACGCTCTGACTGGTTCACTCATTAGTGTCTGGAAACGTTAGAAAACAACTTTATAAGCGGTCTTACACTTCCTTTTGTCAATTTCCCACTGCACATGTGAAAGCCCAAAAGACTAGATCACTGATGTTTCTAATCCCATTTATTTATGAGTTAATTATATTTTTTGAAAACGCTGAAAAATACATTCCCGAACCATTTTCTTTTAACAACTTTTAGTTTCTCCTCTTCTTCACTGTCAGTAGTCGATCCTCACTTGTTGCTTCTGGTGGCTCGAGCCTCTCACCGCCGCTGGAGTCGACAACAAAGTCTTTTGGGCTTTTGCATGCTCAGTGGAAAATCAACAAGCTAATGCTAAGGCTGTTTATAAAGTTATTTTATAATATTTACTCACTCATTCACTCATTAGTGTCTGTAATGAGTGAGCCAGGCAGAGGGTTTTGCTTGTTAGACTCGTGGCTGTTGTAAGGTGGGTTAGAAAGTGGTATTAAGCCTCTTCTGTGCAAATTGGCCCAATACAATGCTAGCTTGTTACCTTGACAGACTCACTACCACAGTGAAATCTCCACCGAGGCAACACTGATCTGTGCTGTTTTTTGGCTTCTGACAGAATTCCACCAACTCTACCAACGGACTTTAACTTCAAACGTGCCGGAGTTCCTCTTTAATGATACCCGGCTCTAACCAATAGTCTCTCCAACCTCCAAATCACTGTCACTTTCACAGTGTTGACACGATATTCAAATTTGAGATCTTATTGGATTAGGTTTCTCTGGGTTCAGTGCAGAGCAGAGGGTCAGAAGACAACATTAAAATAAGTCTATTGGTCTAAAAAGTTCACTTGGGGACTCTAGAGACCAGTTTAAATAGCCACTACTTCACCTCTCACCAAAACCTGAACTCATTTGTCACCTGTTAAATTACTCCCCAGTGCTCCTCTGCCCTTTCGTTAACTAATCAAGTTCATCGCATTTAAACTTCTTCAAACATTAATGAGAGTTTCAGGGGCATGTTCCTTTTATAATGCGATGTACTCTGAATGAATTGAGAAAGTCAATCATTGTAAATGGAAAATGGTTTAACTATGGAGATGAAAAAAAAAAATCTAATGATGATAAAGAAAATATTTTAACTTTATCAGAAAGGGCAGAATTTTAACTGCAATTTTCTTATATTACTGTTAGTGATCAACTGATTTTCCACAAATGATGCAATTTAAATTTACTGCAAACTCACCCACGGCTTTTTTTTTTTTTTTAATCAAAACCCTATACCAGAACATTTTGGTCATGTTTTGAGCCATTATCGCCACACGACAGAGTTCAAATGAAGCATCCGTCTATTCTTTTAGCAGCAGAACTAAATATATTAATTGTTTGGATACAATTTCTAAAACTTTTACCTCTATGTAAATATTTCTGTTACAAGAAAATCCAAATAACAATGTAGGGTTTTGGGACAATTAAAATGGCTCTGCTGTCCCTCTTTCCCTCCCTCCTCCTTTTTTCTCTCTGTCCCTCCCTCCTCCTCCCTCTCTCCTCCTCCCTCTTTCCCTCTCCTCCTCCCTCTCTCCTCCCTCTTCACCTCTCTCCACCTCCCTCTTTCCCCCCTCTCTTCCTCTCTGTCCCTTTCTCCCTCTCTCCTCCTCTCTGTCCCTTTCTCCCTCCCTCCCTCCTCCTCCCTCAGTCCCTTTCTCCCTCTCTCCTTTCTCCCTCTCTCCTTCTCCCTCTCTCCTCCTCCCTCTTTCCTCCTCCCCGTGTCCTCCTCCTTCTTTCCCCCTCTCCTCCTCTGCCTCCCTCTTCCTCCCTCTTTCCCCCTCTCTCAGTCCCTCTGTCCCTCTCTCCTCCTCCCTCTTTCCTCCTTTCGCTGTCCCATCCAGCCCGGTGTAGTTGAGGTCTGCCTTGGCTGCCAGTCACTCTCCTCTTCTACCATCTCATCTCTCCCTCCCTTTCTCTAGCCCTTCCTCGTCTTTCGCTCTCAGCTACTGCTACTTTTCCCACTTTCTCCCTCTCCACTACCCCTCCATCTCCCTCCTCTCTCACTCTCCTCCACCTCTTTCTGCCCTGCTTTGTCTCACCCCAGTTGGCTGCCTGTCTGTCTGCTCTTCTTTCTCCCTCCCTTCACCCTTCGCTCCATCCTCTGTGTCATCTGTCCCTCTATAGCTCTTCCTCTCTCCTCTACCTCTATTTTTCCTACTTTCCCTCTCCCTCCCTCCTCCAAACCTAGGCAGCCGATGGTCCCATCCAACCCGATGTAGTTGAGGTCTGCCTTGGCCGCCTGTCGGTCTCGGGGGTCCTCCTGGCTCCAGTCCCTCAGCGCAAACACTTTGTCCTGACGATACGCCGCGTTGGAGTCAAAGTTGATCTTGGCGTCCATGCACATCACTGCGGACGAGAGGGGAGACGGAGGAGGGGGAGACAGGTGGAGGGGAAGTGGAGAGATGAGGGAAGGGGCAAAGAGGACGTGAAAGAAATAAAAGGAGAAAAAGAGAGGAGAGAAAAGGGACAGAGGAAAAAAGAGAAAGACATTACAAAAGGGTATGGTGTAATCGTTTTATATCCACTTAATGGTTGTAATCAAATCAAAATTGCCACGGCTAAACTCAGTGCAAATGTTATTACTTTCCTTTGAACTTAAAACACTAAATCAACTTTTGTCGCTATTAAACTGTGTATATGGCGTTTTAATAGCATTTAATAGCAAAGCAGAAGAAGACGGATGGATAAGCAAAGTAAGTTTGCAGCTTTCTGATTAAAAACGTGTAAAACTCTGCTGCCTCCAGTGGCCACTTCCAACAGAACAGCCCAGATTTATTTTGATTTTACCTTTATTTAACTAGGAGGTTCCACTGAGATTCAGAATCTCTTTGTCAATAACACAACACAATCAATGCAGCAAGATGTTTCTACAGCCACTTGAAGAGTGGATACCTGTTAGGTCAATCACACTGTTCCTTATACCTCCAGACCCTGCCCCTCCTCCCCCCTTGCTCTCCCCTTTAGTCCTCCAGGTACAGCCCAGTTTAGCAGCTCTGTTTGAAATGCCGATGTGACTTTAAACTCTATTGCATTTATTCATTTGCAAATGGTTTAACTGCTCTTTAAAGGTCCTATATTAAGCAAAAATCTACTCTACCCATGTTGTTAACTCCTCAAAAACAGACGTGGAGTTGTGTTTCGTCTCGTTTCATTCACACATGTTTGAGTAACCCATTTGTTATTAGTCGGTCTACATCTCCAAAGCTCAAAACGCTCTGTTCCACCTTGTGATGTCATGAAGCGGCGGTTTTCAAGTTAGTATCTGCCTTTTATCTTTTGTTTAGTAGAGATTGGCAATTCCACAGATGAAACTATCCAGATGATTCTAGTGATGACGTATAGAGTTTAAAAACAGTCGAGCACATCCTGTATTACCACATGACATCACATGGTGGAGCAGGGCCTAAATATGCAGGATTTGTGTGAAAGAAACATGTATATTTTTGACGAGCAGCATTATCAGAGTCAAAAAGCACCATGTTCTGTTATGTAGTTGTGTTACCGATGCCGGAAGAGTCCTCCACCATGGGGTTGATCTCCACCATGGAAGCGTCATATTTAATGAACAGGTTGTACAGTTTGATCATGTTTTCTGCAGCTTCGTTAATCAGAGCCGCGGGGAAGCCCATCTTCTGTGCCACCTACAGGAACAAATCAGTAAGACAGGCTCAGATGGGTCCGGTGGCTTTAATAATAACATTCTCCAAGTATCAGGTCTAATTATCGTTGTAATATTTGGAAAACAAAGCGATGAGCTTCATTTGGCTGCAGCTGAATGATGTGGGTTACGTCACACTCCCTTAGTCCACTTACTTTTTGTTGCATTACTGCACATCAAGTTGTAAATTAGTCAGGATTATAAATGATTGGGTTTAGCATTTGAATTTACTTTTTCAATATTTTATGGCAAAGTATAATAGAATAAATATAATATAATATAATATAATAAATAAATATAAAATAAATATAAAATAAATATAATAATGTAATGTAATGTAAAGTAATGTAATATAATATAATATTATATAATCAAGAGAGAATACTGTCTCCTGCCCCCATCTGGGAGTATGACGTCATCATATTCTAGTTCTGACAGTTTTGAGTACAAGCAAAGTGACCTTTTTCCTTAGCTGGTTATTATGCATAAGGTGCATTTTTGCTCAAAATACTAGACAGACTTTTCTGGTGAATACTGTGACAGACGTACCCGCACGGCCTGCTCCATCTTGATTCCCTCCACGATGTCGATCGGTTCTTTCACGATGGCGTCGGGGTTTTCGGCCGCGACGTCTTCGATGTTCACTCCGCCCTGAGAGCTGCCGATCAACACAGGGCCCTGCACACACCGGCACACAGAAGGTTAAACGGCATACGACACAGAACGTCATTAGATGTAAGAGTCTACTACAACTTGCCTAGTCTAGTTTTTTACAGTTCTTGTATTTATTTTGAAGTAGAATTTTTCTCCTGGTTGGATACAGGCATCAGATATGACATACAGAGAGGTCATTCCATAACTTACCCAACAACAAGGGCCAAAACTTGTCTAAATACACTCAACAAAAATATAAACGCACAAGCTTGAAATGGTGAACAAAAACAAAAGGTCATGACATTTTCTCAGATTCTTGATTGTTTATGGAATGATTTGTTTTGCTCAAACCCAGTAGTCCAGAGTCACTTGTCACTCCTACTGACTACAATCTCAGATTGAGTATTTCAACTCAAAAGAGTCATGGAGCGTGGCAGAGTGGTGGTCAATATAGATGACCAGTACAGACACTCCTTATGGTCTGGTCAATAAAAGGGCACAGCAAAATGTGGACTTGTCACTGGTCAATATGCCACAGACGTCACGGATCATGAGGGAGCCGTTGGCTGACTGCTGGGTCGAGCATTCCAGCTGTGGCAACACAGCTGAATGTGCATCATTCCACTGTCATCCGCCTGTGGATTCGTTTCAGAGAGACGGGAACCTTTCAAATACTGGACAAGCAGGTCCAACAGTAGCTTCCAGTTCCCCAGAACGGCCGCCAACTTCAAGTGTCTCTGCAGGAGGAAGGGAACAACATCCCCCAGGCCACGATGGACCTGGTGATGTCCATGTGTCGCCGGTGTATCGCTCTGCGTGAGGCTAATGTGGACACATGCGTTATTGAAGTTTGTGAACTTGGACCATTGACTCCCATTGTGTTCTTAATGCCCTCACTCCAGGCCCTTTGTTTTGAAATTGATGTCAACACTCGCAAATTAAAGCCACTTTATTGATAAAGTTGTACTGTTATTTTTGGATAGTTACTCTTTTTTTTTTTGTGCGCTTATATTTTTGTTGACTGTAGTTGCAATTAGATGAATAAAATAGACAACAGATCATTTTGTTAAAGTTTAAACCGTCAAATATGCTTCCCTTCTGCTTAAGTTGTCCCTACATTTTGAAGGGAATTTTATGTATTTATAAACATACATATTTACCACACAGATCATCCCACTGAACCAAGGAATAATTAGAAAAACATGAAAAAAAACACACTGAACTTAAAGGTGGAGGATCTGTCAGATGCTTTTGTCCATGGTAATGTTATTGCTTTGTTTGAAATGTTTCACAGTATAGTATTAAACCTTTTGTGTTCATGGAGATCAAACCAGACCAAGTTACAGGTTAGATCTGTGGAGAGGCGTCCCCACTCACAGTCAGAACGCCCAATTTTCTAGATGTTTTTGAGCTATAAAACTACCTGTTATTGAATAAATGTAAGGCAGAGCGCCTTTAAAGTTGCTGACAGTTCAAAAATGTTTATGGATTTTAATAATTATAATATTATAATAAATAAGTTCCATATTTAAACCGCTGTTATTGTACTTTACCATACATAGTTATAAATAAAAACAACGGTGATCTAGCAGAGAACTTTATGGCTAAGCTTTTTTCAGCACATTCTAGTGATACAAGGGTGATTATTTTGTTTTCTTTGTACTTATTGTTACTTTTCAGCTCTAAAATTTGATTTGCGCTGTAGAGGGTCGAATAAATAATTTCTATGACTCATAACAGATTCAAACTAAGTACTAAAAGTGTTTCATTCTGCCGTTTCTTTATTGCAGTTCGTGTATTTATATCACATTTAGACTTGTTTTTCTGGGGATAATCCTGCTTTATTGTGATCACGTCATAAGTGGCATAAATTCATTTCAGTATAATAATTTTGTAGTCTAAATTTTCTTCAGCAATATGGTTGGGGGTTGGGAGATGTCATTGCTCTGCCTGGAATGTTCCACATGTATATTTATTCAATTACAGGTGGTTTTATAGCTCAAAAAATACCTGAAAAAACAGGCGTTCTGACTCTGAGCGGGGTCGCCTCTCCGCAGATCAGACCTGTAACTTGGTCTGGTTTAGTCTCCATGAAGATATGATTTAATATACTGTTAACCACTCCAGACAAAGCAGTAACATCTCCATGGAGAAAAGCGTTTGACAGGCCCTCCACCGGAAAAATGACACAATGCACGTTTACAGATGTGTTATGGTGATAGTCCGGGGTGTCGTTCTGGTTTATTGAAATGATCTCTGACGTCAGCAGCTCTTTCTAAAGCTTCTCTCACGTGTTCCTTTGTGGGTTCAATCATCATTATTCACCTGCACAGCCCTTATACAAGACAATGTAACAGCCCATAGACCATAATCACTCTAATGCATTTTAATGGATTTCACTGACTCACTGGGAAATCCAACAGATGATTCTGCTTATGGAAACGTACAGGAAGAAGTGTAAAATAATGAGACGTGAGGGGACATTTATGTCAATTTAAAAAATGTACGGATGTTTGTCAGTGTTATAAAATCGGTGCGAGTTCACTTGGGCTCGGAAAACAGGGGATTTTCATTTTCGACTGTCATGGTTTCATACTGCCATCTGGTGGTACAAATACTGTATGAATTAGCGATTGAATCTAAAACATGCATTTTATACTATGCAATATTATTGGTGTGCATGTATTTTTTAAAGTCACCTAGAGTTATTACGATACGAGGAGGAAAACTTGGGATTAATTTAGTATTTGTTATTTGTGGGTTTCGGTTTCTTATTTAGAGGTGGCATTTTGAAGACTATGAATTGTAAATTGTGTCGGTGCTGATTATGCATCACTTCCTTCATGTTGTGATTAAATGGAATACTAAGGATGGGACGAGACTGTGCCACAAAATCTCACAAGATTTCAACAAGATCACAAACAAAAGGAGTTTGTTTTTAAAGCTTTGAATGGACCAGCCCCACAGTATATCTCGGACATCATCCAGATTCATCCAGTGCGCGCTCTGAGGTCCGAGGGCCAGCGCCAGCTCGTGCTGCCCAAGATGAGACTTAAAACCAGAGGGGACAGGGCTTTCTCTGTAGCTGGCCCCAAACTCTGGAATGCTCTGTCCCCCCACATCTGGACAGCCCCCACAGTGGAGTGTTTAAAGTCTCGTAAGTCTCGTCTTAAAACCCACTTTTATTCTCTTTTAACATTGCGTGATTTGTGCAGTCCTCTGTGTCTTGTATTTATTTTACTGCTATTTTATGATTTGTATGGTTTTGTTTTTATTTGCTTTTACTTGTTTTATGACTGGTATGACCAAATTTTAGCCATTTATCTTTTTGTTGTCTTCATTTTATGATCTCTGTGCAGCACTTTGGAAACAGTTTGTAAAATGTGCAGTATAAATAAAGTGCATTTGGATTTGAAAAAGCTTTTCCGAGTTACATCTCTAGAGAAATTTCAGTTCCGAAAGCAGCACTACAATGACAGAAATATATTTTATTTAAATGTAAGGTCAAAATTGAGAACTGGATCGCACAGTTGATTCAAAAGGTGTCTCGTCCCACCCCTATGCGATGTCTTTTAATAGTGTATTAAACGTGATACTGACCTGGAAGGACCTCTCCATGGTGATGGCGAAGTAGTACTCTCTTCGTGGGTAGCGTCGCTCACAGATGAACACCTGGTTACAGATACGCCCCGCCTCCCCGGTCTGCTTCGTGTACAGCTTTCGACCGATCATCTGAGAGGAGATGTCCCGCGCCTCCTCTGGCCTACAGGGGGCAGTCAGACGAGGGTGAGGAGACTGGACCAAACATAATTACTTCTGGAGAAAAAAATATAGTTGCTATTTATGATTTGCAACGTATCTTTCTAAGGTTATAGTGCACAGTGTTGTAAACAAGTCTGGGAGCACTGACTAATACAAGAATCCTTTGCATTTCATGTTTGTGGAGGTATTGTGTTCTTGTATGGCAGGGGTCTCCAACCTTTTTCAGTGAGCTCCTTTACAGAACAAAAATGCCAGTGCGCTACTCATTTAACAATCGCAAGAAAAGTAAATATAAAGAGCCACTGCGAGCCGGTTAGATGCCTATAAAACATAAACCATTATCCAGGTATTATTGCATCAAGTTAGACCTGAAAATTACACATTTACAATGGTAACAAATATTTAGTTCATCAGATTAGAGCAGAGATCTTCAACCTTTTGCGTCCTGTGAGCCACCTTCAGAAAACAAAAATGCTGAAGAGCTACTCATATTAGGGATCACAAGAAATTGAGTCGATCTAAGAAGGCAAGTCTTAGATGTTATACAGATGCAGTGTGCGAAATACAGGGGGGTGCAGGGGCCCGACCCCCCAATTAACCCATCAGACCCCCTAAAAAGCCTTAAAAGCATCATTTTGAGGCTGTAATGTTAGAATAACTACATGATCTGGTTGTAAACAGGAAGGAAAACAATTTGTACGAAACTGAGAATCCTGTTTGGAGGTGGTGGGCCAAAGTACGGCACATCTGCGCTCGATGCCCCCGCACAAGGAAAACACAAAACTAAGACCACTTTAAAACATATGGAGAATCCGCAACAAGGGCCGCGGTCAGCAACTTCTCTCCCCCACACCGCCACCACATTCACAAACACACAGAGCAGCACCGCAGCAGAACCCACACCCGCACCACCACGCAATACACACCTCATGCCGCTGGACCCACCCTCTCCGCCAAAACCGCAGCTCCACCACGCGACCCGCAAACAGTGCCGTGCCATGACGCTACAGCCGCTGCCCAACAGGTGTGAATGCAGAACTCTAAGAAACCGCGTCCGAGTACGGCACAGCCCAAAAGTCCCAGCGCGAGAGCCCCGGGTACAGCAGGTGTTGGGGCAACAAACACAGTTTAACCATCTGTCCCCAGTTATTGTCTCGAAAACCCTGAATACTGACAGGTATTTCGCACACTGGTTAGATGCCTTTAAAACATTAAACCATTATCCATTAAACATTATGAGTGCACAAAGTTCAAAGTAACACATTTATAATGGTAATTAATTAATTTGAGTTAGTCGGTATAATATGTAATTCAGAAATGTTTTGGAGAGCTACTTATAATGAGGTGGAGAGCTATTGGTAGCTCCTGAGCAGGTTGGAGACCCCTGCATTAGAGCATCTATGAGGCCACATTATAATAGAAAATATTGTGAAGGGCTGGGTCAAAATGCTAAACTCAATTCTGCATAATATGAATAGTATTTTTTTTAAAGAAAGCAGTAAATAGGATTGTTTTTTAAGAGTGCATGCTATGACTAAGCAATGAAAAAGTGAGGTTGCCTCCATTAAAAAAACGCCTCTAAAATAAAAGAAATGCAGCTTTAGTCCACGCATGAGGTAAAATTCTAAAATATGTTCATTTTGTAATCCCAAATTATCTTAAACATGCCAGTCAGCACAATAAATAAATGAGAGCTGCTTGGAAGGGGGTGGAGAACTACTGGCAGCACCTGAGCTACAGGTTGGAGACCGCTGTAGCAGAAAAATTCTATTTATCTTAAAAAAAATAATAATAATAAAAAAAAAAAAAATGCAGCTTTTGCGATTTGATTGCATAAAGACATAAAAACATATAAACAAATAATGCAGTTTGTTCATATATCTAGAAACCTTTATTTGGTAAAAAATATAGTAGAAAAATAATAAATCATAGTCAAATAATCACTGACTAATCAACTACTAAATGAATTGTTAGTTGCCCTAGTAAAAACAGCCATACTGTGCTTGTCTGCCATGTTAATATCTACACGTAGACCATTTTGTTATAATTTTGACAACTGAAGTCGTAATAATCATTTAAAACGACGCAATAAATGAAACAAGTCCTCTGATTTCCATGTTAGAAAACCGCAGTGCCCAGTGGGAGCCGACGTCGCCGTAAATGTCATCGCAGCCAACTCGTGCGCCAAGCCCCCGTTATGGATAACTGCTCAATACTCTAGTGGCAGACTTTAATCTTCTTCATTTGTACCGAAACAAGTATGTGACGCTGCCAAATCCTACGAGTATCACTGATTAAGAATTGCAGAACAGAGAGAAGTACAGAGCAGTGGGCATGTACGGGGGTAGAACAGAGCAATGACGCCTTGAAAACAGGAAATTACTCCAACATGTATAATTCAACAATGAGAAGGAAAACTGTATAACTCTATATTAAAGGTTTATGGATAAATACAGTGGAGTGTGTTAGAATCCCTGTACTCCATCTGGTATTGTAAGTGTCCTCACGTGTGTTAAGTGCATTATTGGTTAAACTCACGAATACACGATCTTGACTCCTCCTTTGAGTCCTCCCTCAAATGTGCCTTTCCCTCGACCTCCAGCCAAAACCTGGGCCTTCACCACCAGGTCCTTAGTGCCTGAAATCATAAACGCAGAATGGAGATCAGACACATGAAAAGGTCTAGTGAACAAACAGAAATGCACACGTTAAAGAAAAAGTGCTCAAGTAGTGTGTGTGTGTCCAAATTCAAGTCCAAATTAAAAGGTGCACTGTGTAACTTTTTGGTTGGGGGTCCATCAGCTGCTTGTTTCTATGGATATGTCATTGCTCTGTCTGGAATGTTGCACAGTATGACATTAAGCAGCTCTACTTCACATTTATTCAGTTACAGGTGGGTTTACAACTCAAAAATACTTAGAAAAATAGACATTCTGACTGTGAGCGGGTTCGCCTCTCCGCAGATATGACCTGTAACTTGTTCTGTTTTCGTTTTCGTGAAGATAGAAAGGTTTAATGATACTGAACAGTGAAACATTCCAGGCAAAGCAATAATGCCTCCATGGAGAAAAGCATCTGACAGAATCTCCACCAGAAAAGTTACAACATATAAACACATTTTTTATCATATTTTATTTGTTTAGCAATATCTGGAATATGGCTGCACGATATTGGAACACTATTTTCCTTAAATTTGGTTAAAACTATGGTGGGACAAACAATGTTTACGGTATTTGAATCATTTAATCTCTTTCAATTTGTAGAGTAAAAATGTCACTTTCTACCTATATTTCATCTTTAAAGGGCCCATATTACATTATTTTCTAATCTATGTTCTAATGTTTCCTCATCACAAACAGACCTGGAGTTGTGTTTTGTTTCATTCACACATGTCTAACATACAAAGCTTGCATATTTATGCTGTGTTCTTCTCTCAAACTAAACACACTGTTCCAACTTATGATGTCAAGTGGCGATACAGGAAGTGCACCGTTGTGTTTTTAAACTCCATACACCTTCACTAGAATCATTTGGGTCATTTCAGCCCTGGAATTGCCCATCTCTACTGAAGTAAACATAAAAAAGGTAGCTGTTAACTTGAAAACTACCGCTTCATGACATCACAAGGTAGAACGGAGCATTTTGAGCTTGTAGACTAATAATAATAATAATAAAGAGTTACTCAAATGTGTGTGAATGAAACAAAACAACTCCAGGTATGTTTTTGAGGAGGTAACAACATTCTAACATGGGTTAAAGCTCCCAGGAGTCAGTTTTGCATAATATAGGACCTCTAACCAGTCATTTTTTCCAGTGTATTCTCTTTTATGAGGTTATAATACAATAAACAGCAAAGTCTAGTTATGCCGATATTGTCCAGGTCTATGGGGGGAAAAAAAGATTGTGGGAAGCCACCATAGTCTCCTGTATAATGGGAAGTAATAAAAATAAGAAAAAAGAAGAAAAGTTAATACATTTTGACTGGTAATGTATGTTGCAAGCAAAAATTTGAATTGAGAAAAAAGCAGTAATCAGCGCTGTTCCTCAAAATGTTTATGCAACTAAACCCCAAACTTCCTCAGTAACTTTGGAAAGCCCGAGAAGCTTACAAAAACATTTCAGTTCAATAAACTGTTGCGTGTGCTGAAACGCTGATCGTTTGTCTTTAAAGATGCAAGCCTATGAGACACAGAGATGTCGTTGTGACTGACCGATCTCCTTGGCGATGGTGTAGGCTTCCTCTGAGGAGCTCGCCACTTTTCCCTCCGGTACAGAGATCCCAGCCTCCTTCAGCAGCCCGATGCTCATGTACTCGTGTAGAGACAGCGCCCTGTGCTGCTGCTGACAGTGAGGAGGCTGAGGGGAACAGCACTGAGCCAGGAGACCCGACGAACCGCCCAGAATCTGAGGACAAACAAAAGATCGATCATAACCAAAATTATAACCAAAAATCACTATTACAACATTAAGTAAGCATTAAATATTAGGCTTTTTTTCTCTTGGCAAGTCAAAATTAGAGTCTGGTGAATAAAAAAATATTTCATTGTTGGTTTTCAAAGAACAAGAAATATAAGAATTATAATTCCAGAATTAATAGGATTCATGAATTTTACATGATTCAATATGTAAACATTTTAGATGCAAATGAATAGTTACATAGATCTTTTCCACAACAGCGGGAAGTGCCCCGCTGTAGGGTTGCCTACGCTCCACCAGTTTTATAAATCTGCCTAATCACCAAATCGTCAATCAACAAGGTCCACAAAGGATAACCATTCTTTCATGACGAATTTATCCACAACTATCAAGGTAAGAAAGATGAAAGCTTAAAGGCGAACAACGACTAGAATTAGCGAACTACTGAGCAACACTGATGTTATGAGTATCATAGAGACGTCGAGCATTCGAACGGCACAAATCTATCTATGCCAATATTGACATCATGAAATCAATGTTTAATTTTAATTAGGGCTGAAACGATTCATCGAGTTAATCGATTAAATCGATTAGAAAAATGCATCGATTATTTTTTTTTGACTCGATGCTTCATTTTATTTTCATACGCTCGGCGATGGCCGGAACCTTTTGTGGTAGAGGTAAAGTTTCCGCACGACCACTGCACTTCACTGTACACACAACAGCGCGGCGCCCATGGATGATAATAAGGGCATAACCTCCTCGTGCACGGTACGGTCCGGTTTGCCGCGCACCCGCATCACTCTGCGCGTGGATTGTGTCTTGTCGCGTACACTCCGTGGACCGCGCCAGAACTCACACCAGGACTAAACCAGGTCTAAAGCAGGTCTAAACCAGATCTAAACCCAGGACTAAAACCAGGACTAAAACAGATCTAAAACCAGAACTAATCCAGGTCTAAAACTAAACAAGAATTTGCAGGAGTTGGTTGCTACATTTATGTAGTTTTAAAAATCATGACAATATCAAGTAATCCAAAGTATTCAGATTACATTATTCACTTTAAGTAATTTAATTGATTATGTCACCAACTACATTTTGGGGAATGTAATCTGTAATCTGTAGGGGATTACATATTAAAAGTCACCTTCTCAACACTGATGCTACAACATCTAAACAGAAAGCCCCATACATTACATCAAGTGGAAAAGAAACCGCGAGGTAAGTCAACCTTAGCCCAGCGATAATTACGTTTTTCTTGTCCAAAACACGTGTATCTGTCAGTGCACGTGGTGTGTACTTAACATGTGCAAAGTAGACGCGACAATAACAAACGATTACTCGATTATTCGAACAAAATAATCGACAGAATAATCGATTACTGTAATAATCGATAGCTGCAGCCCTAATTTTAATTCTCAAATAACTCTATGTGAATAAGTAGCAATGTTTTATTCAGGAATAGTTCACTAATACTAGTCACTGGTCGCCTTTAAGTTTTCGCCTTTCTTATCTTGATGTGTTCTTTGTCACCCTTGTTGGTTGAAGATTTGGAGATGGGGCACATTTATGAAGTGGGAGGAGAATACGCGAGACATTTCCACAAATATTTTGGCATAGAAAACCATTAACCGGAAGTTCCACAACCCTAGAGTGGGGGAAATTCTGGCTGTTGTGAAAAAGGTCTATTGTTTGAAACTTGCTCTGCTATTGACTGAAAGTTTATGGTTCACTGTGATTGGTTAAATCCACCTGTCACTCCCTCAGAACATGACAGAGATTGACCAAACAATATTATCGAAAATATATTCAAATGTCTGTACACGTCATGAAGCGTCCGTGTCAGCAAGTCTCAGTTATCTTGTTTTATTTCCCATCTCTACATTTTTATAGACACATTTTTATGCTTATAACCTGTAAAAGTAAACAAGCCTCTGAACTGCCAAAGCATGATAATGACTATGATTCTGTGTTCTTGTATTGCCTCACACTTAACAGTCTCCCCCTGCTATCAGAGAGTCCTCGTCTTACATTTCTGGAGGTATTTAGAAAACAACAGCCTCTGCTCAGTCCAATGCAAAACTCAGCTGGCCAGAAATAGAACCAGCAACCCTAGGCCTGGTGTCAGATTCTAAAGGCTTCAGGCGGCCATTTTAAAACTCAGAATAATAACATTTATAACGACAATAACAAGTACATTTAGTTTACTGAGCTGTCCTCCATGGTGATTTCACATAGCACATTTCACACAGATCACAGTTTGTTAATAGAGTCCAAGAAGGCAACCATTGTTATAGCAAGTAGTGCAGCAAATGTTTAGCTATTACACTGGAAGCTTGGGACATTTTTATTTTATGTGAAACTCAATAACAGTGAGATCATACCGCAATAATGTTTTCAAAATCTTCTTGAGAAATGTAACTTTTGAATTGTTTCAGATTTATGAAACAAAAACTAAAACACAACATTACCCACCCTATCTTCATATTTAAAAGGATTATGTCACTTTTCTGGTGATTGAAGTTATTGCTTTGCCTAGAGTGTTCCATAGTATGGCATTAAAATCATCCATCACTATACAGGTGACACAACCTGGTCAAGGTACTGGTCAGATCTGTGGAGAGATAACCCTGCTTACTGAAAGAAGAGCAACATGATTTTACTGGGAAACATTCCAGGCAAAGCACTAATATCTCCATGGAAACAAGCAGGTGGCTCTATTTTGTATTCACATTACAAGTCCAGAAAATATGTAATTGTAATTAATGTCTATGTTAAACAAATACTATGCACCTTAAAGCCATGTAGAACCTATGAACCTTTCAGGCAGAAAATAAACAACAGTTTTTTGTTTATTGCAATGAAAAACTTACATCCTTACTGTGAGAGGGCTTGCCTCTTCACAAACCTGGCTATTTGGCCTAGAGGAGGGCCTCTTACTGCTAGTTTCTACAAAAATGTTGTTGATAGAATGTATCTATCTCCATGGAAAATGTTCCAAAGTATGGTTTTAACTTTCCATGGAATCGTGCAGGTGATGTGCCACCTCCAGACAGTTACATAGTCTACCTTTAAAAGAATACAGAATACAGTTTTATTTTAGTATAGCAGTTCATTGCATGCAAGTTTTTTGAATGAATAACTAGCTGCAGAGTTGTTTTATAGTGACTTGTTTGGTCTTGTTCCATCTCAGTCAGTAAATAGTGGTGCATTCTTCCTTATTTTTCCTCTGCAGTCTCGTTGTGATTGTAAGACTGGAATGAGCTCTTAAACCTTCGCTATCACCACAGCGAGATGCGGATAAAGGATCAGGATCAGCAAACACAACTTTCCACTGGGACAGAGGGAGAGACGCAGCGGGAGAAAGTGGACAGGTGCTGGGGGAGACGGGCTAACTGCTGCGGCGGCTCTGGAGGTCACTTAGCTCAACAATAACAACATGATATAAAGATAAGGAATAAACATACATATTTCACACAATTATGTAAATAAATACTAGTCTTGTTCGTTCAGTTAACGTAACTGTTATTCAGTTTGACAGCTTTATATGAGCGTGAATACTTTGACAGCGAGACATGCTAACAGGTTTAGCCAAAATAATGCTTTCTCAATGGGGACAGAGCTAATGTCACTTTTGACCCTGCTCGTTTCTGTTTTATTGCAACCTCCAGAAATTACCAAAAGATATAAATCACATATGTCCGTGAAGCCCGAGACCCATACTTAAATGCCGGCACAGACCCACCTTTGTAGCAGAGCTCAGGGCGCTCCGAGCGCCGGAGTTTCGGAGGCTAGCCGACAGACGGCTGCAGATCAGGGAGGTCGCCATGTCTTCAGTACGGCAGGCTCGGCGCATGCGCTTTCATCAGCAGAGCGGGGCCTTCAGGCACACGTATAAAATGAATTTGATAATATTTTTTCTACAAATAATAGTGTTTATAAAAAGATATTCATAAATAATCATAAAATAATAATATAAAATAATGATTACGTAAAATAATATGGCCAGGTACAAGTCAAAAGTCTAGTAAAATATCTCTTGGAGTTATTCATTGTATTAGTGGGTAGGGAAATAAAAAGAAAATAAGTTACTTAAAATTAATATTCAAATAAAATAATAAAAAAAATAAAATGATGTGATACTACTCCAGAGGAACTGTGTTTGAACATGTAATTAAATAGATCAAAACATGAAATATTTCAGAAGTCAACAGCTTTTGTCACCTATAAGCTCAGAGAAGTAACCTTAACTTAATTTACTGACCATTCATAACAAATCATCTAGTAATAAGTAGCGGCCATCAAAAATGTTATGTAATTACAGTTGAAAAGTATTTAAAAGTTGTATAAAGAAGCACATTTTGTTCTTCTGAAAACATTTATTTACATGGTTGAATATGTACATTTCTATTTACATCGAAACAAAATGAAATTACAAAATTACAAATTTTGAGCAGAAAATTCAGTGACAAGAATCACCACAAAACAAAAGCATATTTCAGTTGATAGTGTGAGTATTTAGTCTCATCCATTCAAACCCATAATGGAAATATTCAATTCGCTGTCCATCAAAATGTCTTTTGTTGCTTATTTTTGCCTGTTGAGCCATGTAGCCTTCACTGTCCTTTGCATTTTAATTTCTTTTTTTGTCCGTACACTGCAATCTGCATATCTACATTGGTAAAAATCAGTTGTATTCAGAATATGCATAAAATATGAGTAGTGTTTTTACCAGTTACGATTTATGTAATGGAGCTCAACAGTGACCGACCGCTCTGGTTCCGGAAGTGACTTTTCCAGTATTTTTTTTCCTATACACATAAAAAAAATTCAAATATTAAGAAATAAAGACACTGTGGAGGCTACCCAGCTACGCACTAAATAATATCCACAATGCGGTTGTTTAAGTCCAAAAAGCACATTTAAAACACAAAATTCTGTGACATGTTTATATAACTCAATGGTTTATAAAGCAACAGATTTTACAGAAAATTCTCGGTCTTGTGGTTTTTAGTTACCTCATTAGCCCTGAGCTTTCTTTTTTCAGAAAATCTAAGGGGAAAATGAACGTGAAATTTTGTGTAGTGGGTGGTCACTGTTGAGCTGCAAAAGAGGACCTAGATTATCTGACGTATTGTGACATTTCTGCTGGTTTCAAAGATAGAAAAGAGAAATGAAAAAGTGCCAATGGCAAAAATAAAGCATTTTAAATGTTCTCAAGCCATTAGCAAACAGTTGACTTTAAAAGGAAATGTATTGAAACAGATTTAGAGACCAGAGACAGAAAGGGGCTGTACTGGATTTGTTTCCCACAGCACAGATATATTGTAAATGTATGAATTGTAAATGTATATTATAAAAGGAGCCCTTATGGTGAAAATTATTTGGTCAATTTTTATCTTTTGCAAACCAGCAAGCAATGCTGATGCGCTGTAGCTTGTTGTTAGCATTACCATGCTCCTCTGGTCCAAGTTGTGAAAAGTGCTTATAAAGTCCTTGCAGTGAATAATTAGGATGCTCAGAATGTATATGGTAAATGAGGAATAACTTTAGGTTATGGGTCGAATGGAGAGGACCAATATCACTTCAGTCAAGTAACCTTAAAGGTGCACTGTGGAACTTTTCTGGTAGAGGGTCCGTCACCTGCTTAATGACATGCTCAAAGTTTTTCCTCGGAATGTTGAGGATGGCATTTAATTTAACTCTTTATCTCCATGGAGACAAGCAGGCCACACCACAAGGCCAAGTATCAGTTCAGATCTGTGGAGAAGTGGGCCGTGTTAACAGTAATAATGCATGTTTTTACTATAGTTTTGAGAAATCAAAACACCTGTAATTGAATACAAGATATATTAGTTTAATGTCCTACTGTGGAACATCCCAGGCAAAGCAATAACATCTCTATGGAGACAAGCTGATGGCAGACCCTCCATGAGAAATGTTGCACAGTGCATCTTTAACCACAGATATTGTTTTTGCAGTGTAAGCTTTGAGAGTGTTTGTTTCAGTCCGAGTCACTGCTGCTGCTGGAGGAGTCCGTGGACATGTTTTCCACATCCTCCTCGTTCTCCTTGTTGTGCCCCGGAGGCTCCAGCCCCAGATCTGATCCGTGATGAGGAGGAAGCATCCCCACGGAGACGTCCGACGACTGCCACGGGTAATGAGGGGTCAGCACGTCTGAGGAGGGGGACATGAAAAACAATATAAACAATAGAAAATAAAAGGGGAAATTGCTCTTTTCCAGACTCTCAAATTCATTTTTCATAGACGTAGCAAGATTAATCACAAACAAAACGAAATCCCAATTTGAATGGACAAAATCAGCAAATCACAAAAACTGCAATATTTGATGTATCATAATTTTCACCCCAAACAACACATCTTCTGCATAAAAACTGCTTGCCCCGTAGTTTAGATCTGTACAAACATGTTCTGCATAGTTTTTCAGTTTATATTTCAGTATTTTCCTTGTGGGCACATTTAAAAATATTAACTTGAACAGAATCTTATTATTAAAGGGCCCATATTATGATTTTTCTGATCTATGTTCTAATGTTGTTTCCTTGTGGTGGGAATCTCTTACTTTGTTGGCTCCTGTGGCCTGTTTAAGCTAAAATGCATTTTATGGTTTAGATGGTTTAGGTTTAGAGAGCTGCTAACTAACAACTTACAGAATTTCTGTATTCCTGCCCACATGTGATGGTGAATTCTGCTGTTCCGGGGTATCTCAAGACAGTTCACTCTGCTCCGTCTTTATCCATCATTGTTAAAACAACAAACTGTTGCTTTGTTTTTTCTCATCATTTAGAATAGTGGTATTTACAGCAACATCCTTTGGAATCCTTGGGAGCAATCTGATTGATGCCCCAGCTGACCCAGACAAGTAGTCTCTGTTTGGGGGTTGTGTAGATCATTTTTAACGTATGTATTACCTCATATTGATTTTATGACATTTGTCAACGGTATAAGAAGTCTGTGTTTTTGTCTGCCATTCAGATTAGGGAGAAACGGACCTTGCGTGAGGGACAGAAAGTTTTGTTTTTAATTTTTCCTTTGATTGCTTCAATAAATCCAGATTCTTTGATTGAAGACAACTGTTCTCCAGTTTTTATTTTTTTCACTTTTAGAAATCCACAACATCCTCATCACAAACATACCTGGAGTTGTGTTTTGTTTCGTTCACATGTTTGGCACACAAACCCTGTATATTTAGGCTGAGTTCTTTTCTCAACAGGAAACACTCTTTTCCACCTTGTGATGTCATGTGGTAATACAGGAAGTGCTACACTGTGTTTTTAAATTCCATACACCTTCACTAGAATCATTTTGATCCCTGGAATTACGAGTTGCACTTAACTTTAGGTCAAAGGCTCCAAAGCTCCAAAGTTGAGCTTTGGATATGTAGATAGTTAATAATCCAGGATTACACAAGACATGTGTGAATAAAACAAAACAAAACTGACTGAAAATCCCAAAAAAAGGAAATGAGTAACAATAAAAACAAATCACATGACTGCATCTTATTTCTATAGTCAGTATTTGAGTGTTCTGACCTGGTAGCCTCCCTGCAGCCAGAGCGTCTCCTGGCAGATGTCCGTTCACTCCGTTTGAGGGAAGATTTGCCATGAGCCCCAACATCCCACTGCGCATCTCCAGGTCTGTGGGGTACGGTCTGCGCGGGTCACCTGAGGGAACGCAAGAGGAAATTCAAGCTTAAACTGAGAGAGATCAATTTAATGTCTCTTCCGGCCCCAATCACAGTTTAGAATCATACATGCAGAGAAGAAGGGGAGGGAGAGATGGAGGGATAGTGGGAGAGGGAGAAATATTGAAAGGTGAGGGGTAAAGAGACAAGATTTGGGAGAAAGGAAGGGGGATAGAGAAAGAGAGGAAGGAGAAACAAAACATTATAATCGAGCATCAGATGCACTCAATACCAAAATATTGGTTGATCTGTAATCATTTGTGCAAAAGGTTTTAAATAAGACAGTATGCTTTTTCTTTGTAATAAACTATAACATATGTACATTATTATTTTACATTTTGGAAATTAGTATAGGGAAGCAGGCAGGTATAGGAGTTAAGTGAAAACATCTGTTCTGAGCACTCAAGGCTCAAATGCAAAACAATACAGAATTACCCAAATGTGCATGAATCAATTAAAATAGAACGTTGAGTAAGCTAATGGTGAAGGAACCCAACTGTAACATGACTAAAGATTCATAAAAGTTGATTTTGCATAATATGTCCACTTTAAATATGAACACAAAGGTGATCGTGACTTACCTGGGACCCAGTTGAGAGGAGCACAAACGGCGTTACTGGCACTGATTCTGTGAGCATATTTAATCAGCTCTTCGGACGAAACACTTCCTGCAAAACATTTATAAAAAGCAGATATAATAAATAATAAATAAATCATAAAGTGAGCAAAACACATGTAGAAGCAAACCTTTTCTGGCTTTGTCAATGGACTTGAGTTTCTCTTTGGCCTGGTAAACAGCAGTAGCCTGAAACCACACGAATAATGTAAGCACTCTTGTCACAACAGTTTGTCAGTAAATAATATGGTATTTACTACAGGGGCATTGGTACAGTTTTGTCATGATTTGATAAGTATCTCAATACATGTTTCAAAATATCGATTCTGAGTAAAACCTATGAGACAGAGTGTGAGAAAAAGATTGCATATATTTCGAGTCCGAGTCGCTTCGTATGTGCATATATGAGCATATTTGATTAATGTCATGTAAAGTCAAAAGCAGGTTTAGAGTATTTAAAACTTCATATTTTTGTCATTTCTGTGTCTATGAATGTAAAATAAAAAGTGACTGAAAGATAAAACACATATGTTAGAATATGTGAAAGTCTCTTCAGAGCTGTTTACTCAGCAGCAACTTTATAGTTAATAGTTTTACAGCCCTGCCCTCAGTAAAAATGTCAACAATTTGGTCATTAATCACTGTCACTCTCATCCATGCGTAACATCTTAGGACATACAAGTATGCAAAGTGTGTGTGCAGGCATACACATGTACGCACAGTGTGTACATGTGTGTGCAGGCATACACATGTACGCACAGTGTGTACAAGCGTACCCCTGCAGGCGCCACTGACTCACTGCATCTGGGGAGGACGCCACATTAACAGTTTCTCTTCCAAACTAAGCTAAATGCCAACACAGCGCACATGTGAGCATGTGTTATCAAATCATGACACCCATATCCAACGATTCAATATTATATCAAATACCACTATATCCCTAATATTTACCCAATGAATGTACAACCACTTTTTGTGAATTTATTTAACCACCAAGATCATAAAGCCCAAATATCAAATTTTTCCCACACAGTGGCTCTATTGAAGGTTCAATCCCAGATTCTGTCATGTGTAATGGCATGTAATTTAACTTGAAAACACAACAAAAAGAAATATTAGGCCTGTCACAATAATTGAAACTTATCATTCAATGAAAGCTTGAACAATATATTTTAGGGCTCAGTATTTATTGTGTGTACATTTACTTCACACTAGAGGGATTTTTTTTGTAGTGGTAATAGTAGCACAAGTTTGTGTTGTACAGGGTCGAATAAGTAAATATTCACAAGCTCAAGAAATTATTTTGTTCATGTATCATGTTCTAAATGTGTTGTTAAACCCACCAGTATGTGCTCAGCTTCCTTCAGTTGTTTCTGCAGCTGTTGGATGTCGCTGTCTCTCTTCTCCACTTCTTTCTCCAAACGCTGCATTTCCTCATGAACTTTGCCCTGAGACTGAGCCACTGCCATCAGGTCCTGAAACTCACGGTCCCTCTGAACCAGCAGCTCCAAAATCTGACAAATAAAAACATATGATTAGTTAGAAAAGATATGACATTACAGTAATTACCATGATTTCTGGAAAAAACAGCCACTATGATCTATTTGAGTAATAATATTATTCAGTCAGCAAAATTACAAGCTAAAATGTTGCCTACTAATTCTCCTGGTTAAATAAATATCATATAAACAAAATTAAATGAAGTAAAAACTGTATACCCTTATTATTACATAAACTTATATCATATGGGTTGGAGAAAATATCCAGCCAAACACTAAATATTAGTTTGAAACAAAGACACTGTAACTTTTGATTTGGTATATACCTTTGATATATACCTCTGACAAAAGAAACGGAATCTGTTCTGTTTTTTTTAAAGTTCATTTTAGTATAATTATAACACTTTGGGTATCGATTTAAAGTCTATTCCTTCTCACCTGTGCATCCTCTCCTGGCTGCGGTAATTTCTGATTTCGGGACAAGGCCAACATCTCTATCAACTCCCTAAAAAATGAAAAACAGTCTTAAAACATTTATAAAGTATGAATCAATGAAGGAGGAAGCATGTTTGGACGAAAGAAGGGTTCGTACAAGTCGATAAAGTGCATTAAAAAACACAATAACGTGAAAATAACTGCACAGACGTAAGGGAATATATTTAATTATATGGAGAGTAAAATCAGAGTAATTTTTACCGCGATAAAACCTCCAGATCATCCAAAACAGATACGAGCCGCTCTTTTGTTGATTTATCTGCCGCCGTCGCCATGTTTCGAGATGAGACTTCTGCGCATGACAGGAAGTGGAGCTCAACAGAATAAAACTTCGAACAGCGACCTCTCGTGTGCAAAGACAGAACGGGGAGAATAAAATAATCACTTATTTTTGAAAAACTGTATCCATTTGTGCACAAATCCAAACAATATTTCTTTAACCCAAATTGTCTTAAACTCCCCATTCCTCCAAAAGCAAAAGAAGTTCATTATAAAACTCTGTTTTCCAATGAAGTCATCAGAACATGCTTTAGTATAGAATGTAATAAATGTTTCTTCTGTGATGTGGACATAGAAACAACAGAGCACCTCTTATTTGAATGTGCCCATAGTACCACATACACTAGATACACTAGACACTAGTTACACTTCTACTACACTTCTGGTTGTTCTCTAAAATACTCCGTCTAAAGCACTTTACCAAGAAAGACATTATCTTTGGACTTCTATGTAAGGATAAAAACATGAACTATTTTTAAATGTTATTATTACACTTAAATTTTTCTGTTTTCATAACATTTATCAAAGCGCTGCAACTTTTTTGCGTCTCTCACCTTTAGAACAGCAGCAACGCTATCACGCCATGAACTCTTAGACCCATAATTATTTTTTTTTTTTTTTTTTTTTTTAACTTTGTGCCTGTCTGACTTCTGATTTGTCATGATTAATTACCTGACCATTTAACATGGCCAGTTTGTTTGTAACATATCATTTTGCATTAAAAAAAAACAAAACTTTAAAATGCTTAGAAAAGTAGCACATAAAGATGAATTAGCAATATACAAATCGATTTCATAATTCTATTAATGAATTCTCTTCACAATACATCCAAGATAGAACTTAATTGTGCAGAAATACAATGGACTGGTTAATACACAGTAAATACACAATAAAGTACACACTGCAGACAGTATAAAAATCCAATCAAAATCAAGATAAATAAAAATATTACATTATTTTCTGTTTTTTTAATGCTTTTTGTATTGTTCATTGTTGCTTGTACAGCACTTTGTAAACAATGTTTTAAGTCCTTTATAAATATTTTATTAGTAGTAGTAGTAGTAGTAGTAGTAGTAGTAGTAGTAGTAGTAGTAGTAGTAGTAGTAGTAGTAGTAGTAGTAGTAGTAGTAGTAGTAATAGTAGTAGTAGTAGTAGTAGTAGTAGTAGTAGTAGTAGTACCGGAAATTATCCGTTCATTTTTTGCAGTTTTATTGTGAAATCCGGAAGTGTGTGTGTTAGTAGTTTTTTTCTCCGCCTGACGATTGTTTCGGCCGTGTTTCTGACTTCGACGCGAATTCCTTACACGTTTTCACTGTTTTCTGGGATTTAACTCTTTTTTCTACAATTTGTGCTTCGTGTTTCGTTTATTTCCAGGATGGTTAAAGTATCGTTTAACTCAGCGTTGGCTCAAAAAGACGCAAAGAAGGACGCAGAAAGTCTCATACCAGAGGACGAGGACAAAGTAAGTAGTTAGTCAGAAAAAAACATGGCCAACTCGATAAAAGCGGTGTTTTACGAGTCAAAACAGACGCGATTTGACATGCTTTTAATGCTATTTCAATGCTTAAACTCGCTATTACACTTTTATTACCAATGTTACCACGTTTCCGTACGATAAATGTGTTTATTTCAGCGCTTTTGCACGCCTTTTATGCAAATCTAATGCTGGTTTGTGTTTGATAGTCGCAATTCCTGTTTCGGGCGTGTATCAAAGCACTTTTTACCATAACATAAGATGATAAGGCTTTACCATTGTGTAATTAACATTTTACATTTTAAGTATTGTATATTTGCTCAACGATCGTATTAGATTTAACTAAATATTTATAGAGAAACAAAAGTCACATGCGCGTATCTGCTCCGGTTTATCTCGTGACAACACTGCAGAAGGTTAAAGTACACGTTGATGCATACGTGTAAGCACATTTATTGTAATGTATTGGTTTTACCTAGCTGTTTTGTGTGTAATCTGTTTATTCGTCATTGTTTAATCTCCTTTTGTGGCGTTTGGGCAAGTGTAAAGTGCGTCACTGTTGCGGAAGAGATAATATGGAGGGTGGTATCTGCGCTTGCAAAGTCCGTTTGATAACGTGATAATATTTAGTAAGGTTGGGTCAAATTGGCTGTAATTTATGTGTAAATATAATATAATCCATTTACAACATGTGCACATTTTTGCCCTTGGTATACTCAGGTCAGAACGTGTGTATTTTGCACGTCTGATACATTCTATTACTATTATAAATAAGTATCTTAATAAGTACCTTATAACTTTTAACTTCTCCTTGAGTCATACTTTCTTATTTTGGTACATTCGTTCTCATTTAGGTACATTTTCTACTTTCACATCTCTTAAACTCTATAAACTAAAAAAAAACACATAAGAAGATTAATACTAGATGGATTTGTTTAATGCCTTACTGTGGAACATCACATGTCCAAGCACCACCACTAGAAAAGTTACGCAATGTAGCTTTAAGTGTTGCGCCAAAGCCTTGCATCTTCTTTAGTTAATTCTATGTGCAGAGCAATATGCCTTAGTTAGCATATTTCATTATTATTATTATTATTATTATTATTATCATTATCATTATCATTTTGGTTTTGTTTATTGCATTGAAAGCACAGGTCTGTACTGTGAGCAGACTTGCATCTCTACAAACCTACTCTGGCCAGGATGAGGGCCTCCTGCTTATTTTCAAGGAAATGTTTTTTTTGTTTTTTTTCCAAAGTATAAAACTGCATAAAACGTATCTGTCTCCATGGAAAAGTACTTTTACAGGTATTTAGATTCTTTGAAATCCCTTATTATGAACCTGCCAGTCATTTACAGCACATACTGGAACAGTACCAACACATAATGTTTTGTAAGATAAATGATTAAACCCAGTTTCGTCAGGCTCATGATACCACAATTTCAATTTTTACTGATTCTGATACCACAATGATAATACAAAATATTGTTTCTTCAGACAATCAAATGTGAATTTCAACATCAGTTCATGAGTTCTGCTTTAGGCCTCTGTTTGTGTCGTGTGCAGTGTGTTCTGTTGAGAGGAAGTGCAGGAAGTGGCCTGTCCCGGTTCAGATCCTCAAAGTTTAAACAACATGAAATTAATCAGCAGCTGTGGCTCTGGTGGAGACAAAACGTTCTGCCGATACAGTCGATTAAAGAAGATACAAGGCTTTGGTTAAACACAAGGTACACTGCGTAACTTTTCTAGTGATCGTGGAAATTTAATTGCTTTGTCTTGAATGTTCCAGAGTAGGGAATTAAACATAGCCTTCTAGTTATGAGTAGTTTTAGTATTTCCCAAAAGATACTACGATAAAGCATGCATTCTGTTTGTGAACGGGGATTACCTCTTCACAGATGTGACGGTGCATCTGTGCAGATAGATAAGTGAAATTTTCTAGTCCTAGTAGGTAGAAATGGGGGGGGGGGGGGGGGGGGGAGTTTTATAAAAAAACAGTTTGCAATGGTCCAAAGTCCCATCCTAATTATTCGACGCAATAAGTTTCTAAGCGCTTTTCACAACTTTCAGAGACTAGACGGACAATCAAAACGCTATAATTTGATGCAGACAGTACAAAACGATCTCATTTTGATCCTAAGAGCTGCTTTTACTGTCTGTCAAGCCTCCCACTTATACACCATGATGAGTTTATCAGCTCTTTTCACAACTTTCTGACCAGAGCAGAGTTTTGCTGTGACTGTAAAGCTACAACAGTGACATGTTTTTTTTTTTATTAGACGCAGACAGAGCAGCAGACTTATTTTGACCTCAAGAGCTGCTCATGCAATGTATCTGTGCTGGGGCGAGGCAAACGTTGCTCAAATACATGGGAAACATCTGGACTTTTGGTTTCAGTTATATCAGCAGCTGTGTTTTTATAATGTACGTTTTAATCAAATATGTGTGCGGGGATTTCCTTGTGTCTGTGTGCTCTGGTCTACAGTAAACAGGACACACAATCGCTCTGATAACACAATGGTATCAAGAGAAGAGGGGGCACTTTTTGGAGCACTTATGGTTTCAGTTCTGAGGGCCGGTTTGAGTGGTTTGTTTATGTGCTAAAATTAAATGCACCGATCCGATACTGCTATTATATTGCAGCCACTATGGAAAAATTTGCGGGATCGGATATTGGCTACTAAATATCTTTTAACTTTTATTTATACAAAAATGTCCTTACTATAGATGTAGTTACTTGAGAGATACATGACAGCCACATAACACATTCCGATCAGTTTTATTTTTGTTTTTAGGAAATAAATGCGGTTTACAGTCTCTGTGCTGGTATCGGTTGATATCGGATACTGGCAAAGCTATAGTATAGAAACCGGTATTGGAGCTGAAAAAGCTGGATCATTGCATCTCTAATGTTTTCCAATACTTAAATGTTGATGCTAAGTTCAGCCTTGGTTTAGTGCTGGTTTTGTGCTGGTTCAGTCCTGGTTTAGTCCTTGTTCAGTCCTGGTTTAGTGCTGGTTTAGTCCTGTCTCAGTCCTGGTTCAGTCCTGTCTCAGTCTTGGTTCGGTCCTGTCTCAGTCCTGGTTTAGTGCTGGTTCAGTTCGGTCTCAGTCCAGGTTTAGTGGTAGTTTAGGCCTGTCTCACTCCTGGTTTAGTGCTGGTTTAGCCCTGGTTCAGTCCTGGTTCAGTTCTTTCTCAGTCCTGCTTTAGTGCTGGTTTTGTCCTGGTTCAGTTCTGGTTCAATCTTGGTTCAGTCCTGGTTCAGTCCTGGTTTAGTCCTGGTTTTGTGCTGGTTCAGTCCTGTCTCGGCCCTGGTTCAGTCCTGGTTTAGTCCTGTCTCAGTCCTGGTTCAGTCCTGTCTCAGTCCTGGTTTAGTCCTGTCTCAGTCCTGGTCTAGTCCTGTCTCAGTCCTAGTTTAGTTCTTGCTCAGTTCAGGATAACCCATCCTGAAGCGATAAACGATCATAATGAAACTACTTTATGCCACTGACACATTACCAGGAAACCAGGGTAATCCCAGTAAACCATTTTTCAAGTAGATCATTAAAAGGCCTGAGCTAAAACAAATTAATAACAGAATGTGGCAATAATTAGCCAGAGAAATCACTTATTCAGACTTTTACAGCTAAAATGTTATTGTATTATGACAAAAATACTTCAAATCTTCCACTTTTACAAAGAAAATCTACACATGAGAAATACTGAGCCCTGCTGTCATATATTGAAGAGTAAGTGGATTAGGGGTGGCACGGTATATGTATTCGTATTGAACCGTCGCGGTACGGGGGTCACGGTTCGGTGCGCGCATTTTGAAGGAGAATATACAGTACAAAAGTTTAATATTGAACTGACCACGGGACTTTCCTTTTGCGACGGTTTCCTTAACCATTGCCATGTGCAAGCCCTGATTGGTCCATGAACATGTCTGGATTGGTCTAGCTAGCAAACTCCGCCTTCAAATACAAAACTGCTGTTGTTGAAAGTTGCTGCTGTTAGGTCGTTGCGAGAGGGTGAAAGACGATGGCGAGTAATTCAAACCCGGAGTTAGAAGACCCACCACCATCATTTAAGTCAGTGGTGTGGGACATCTTCAGGTTCCCCATGAGTTACAACAGCAACGGAGAGCGGGTGGTGGACAAAACGAAGACGGTCTGTTGTTGTTGTTTGACAGCTGTGGGTTATGTGAGTGGGAACACTTCAAATATGCTAACACAGAAGGTACCTAAAAAGACCATGTGTTCAAACTTCACTGATGTACCCAGCTCAGTAACCAATCCAATAACCAATATACTCAATGTGGTGCTTGCGTGTTCAATTGTTTTACATGTTTTACTTTTACTTGTTTTACTACAAGTTGCAGTTATCTCAGCTGGAGATTTAGGCAATAAAAAGCTGCCTTTGAGGACAGCCTTTCTGGTTATGTTTTTTTTCCTGCACTGTACCGAAAATGTACCGAACCGTGGGGTCTGAACCGAGGTACGTACTGTACCGTGAATTTTGTGTACCCTGCCACCCCTAAAGTGGATATACTGTAGTATTTATAGTGACAGGTCCACTCAGTTCTGGTTAAGTCCTGGTTTGTTGCTGGTTTAGTCCTTGCTCACTCTTGGTTTAGTCTTGCATATGTCTTGGTTTAGTCCTGGCTCATGATTCAGTCCTGGTTTAGTCCTAGTTTAGTCCTGGTTCATTCCTGGTTCTAATTCTGGTTTAGTTCTGATTCTAATTCTGGTTTAATTCTGATTCAGTCCTGGTTCTAATTCTGGTTTAGTCCTAGTTCAAACCTGGTTGCTGTTTTAGAGAGAAGAAGGGGCAGATTTTGGACCATTTTTGGTTTCATTTTGAGTGATTTTGTCATACTTTCAGAAAAAGAACGGGGGCTTAGGGGCTTTTATAAGAAATACCCAAGATCCACAAATGATTCTCCTCATTATTTGTTTGGGTCGGCTCCACAAACATCAAATTAATCTGACGGTTTAAACTCCTTTCAACTGACAAGACTCGCATCTTTGGGGCTGAGTTATGGCACCACTTTCTAAAGCTGTGGTGAAAAAAAATGATTTCACTTTTGTTTATTTATACAGATGGAGAAGACGATGAACTTTGTGTTTTTGTTTCATGTGGATCGGCCCAGTAATGACAGAGGTATGAACCAGGTCAACAAATCTGAAATCTGACAGTTAGACTTTAACTGTAGTTTTTTTTTCTCAAGTTACATAAGACCTTTATCACGGAAGATCATTTATTTCGATGTTTAAACTCACTGAAGTGGAAAATGTGGGACTAACTCGAACACGCTCACACACACGATCACATCTAGAATATTATAAAAAAAGTTTGAGGACATGTACAGATGAATCATATATTGCACACAAATAATGATGAGTTCTGTCCAAAAACACTTTTAGCACATTTTGGCCAAACTGGTTAAATTGGTTTAGACCTGATTTGGTTTTGGATTAGTCCTGGTTCATCCTGGTTTAATCCTGGTTCAATCCTTGTTTAGTCACAGTTCAGTCCCTGTTTAGTCCTGATTAACTCCTGGTCTAGTCTTGGTTTAGTCCTGGTTTAGTCCTGGTTCACTCCTGGTCTAGTCTTGGTTTAGTCCTGGTTTAATCCTGGTTTACTCCTGGTTCAGTCCTTGTTTAGTCCCAGTGAGTCACAGTTCAGTCCCGGTTTAGTCCTGGTTCACTCCTGGTCTAGTCTTGGTCTAGTCCTGGTTTAGTTTTAGTTTAATCCTGGTTTAATCCTGGTTTAATACTGGTTTAATCCTGGTTCAGTCCTTGTTTAGTCCCGGTTCAGTCCGAGTTCAGTCCCGGTTTAGTCCTGGTTTAGTCCTGGTTCCCTCCTGGTCTAGTCTTGCTTTAGTCCTGGTCTAGTCTTGCTTTAGTCCTGGTCTAGTCTTGGTCTAGTCCTGGTTTAGTCTCGGTTCAGTGTCTCGTTTGTTATGTTAGGATGAAACTGGATCTTGGACACGGATCTGTTTTGGTCTCCACAGAAACTGAAACAGGATCCATTCTAGACCATGACTCAAACAAAAGCCTTTAGTCCAACAGTTAGTCCTGGTCTAGTTCTGGATCCAATTTAGTCCTTGAGCGGTCAATTTCAGCATCATTCAATGTTTCATTATAATCTGTAATCTGTAGATAGTGTTGTCATAGTCTGAAAATGACTGTAAAACCAGCCTCACACGTGCAGAAACATCACTAGACCCGTATTTGGAGTTTGACATCTTACTGGAGTTTGGAGTTTTACATCTTATTTACATCTTATATTTTCAATTCAAATTTGTAATAAATTATTTTCACAGCATTTATTTGTATTGTAAATGTTCACCCCATTTCTTTTTATTATAAATTATCCACTTGATATAACATTTACAGTGAAGTTTACTGGAGGCACTACTGTGTCTGAAGCGCTGTTACGCAATCCAGACTTTAATCTGATCTTTGTTTTAACATTACCTGACCACAAAGACATCTGAGATAACACAAAGACAGATGAGTTACACAAACATCAGTTATAAGTTAGACAGCATTAGCCAACACTTTTTCAGTTAGTCAGTCTCATCTTTTTGTTGAAAATCCACACCACAAAAAAGACCTATCAAAATAAGAAAAAAAAAAAAATTTGAGGTAAAAATGCCTATTTTAAATTAAATTATCTGACAGTGCAGTAAAAAATTTCCACTTACCAAGTTTTCTTAAAACAAGACGAAATACGAATCTTATTCTAAGCAGAAAACACTAGTTTCAAGTATTTATGGCAAAATTTTTCACCTTATTGGTTTGAGAAGGAAGTTAAAGAGGCTTAACCTGGACTGATTTAATATAAAAAGTGCTTAGAATAAGTTGTAATATCAAGATAAGATATATCAGGATGGAATATCTTGAAACAAGTAAAAAAAATCTCATTTTATTAAGTAAAAAAAAACTTAAAATTGATTTTTTAAGATAAATCTGCTTAATTCAAGTCAGTTTAACTATGCTAGAAAATTCTTTTTTGTAGTGCACCTAAACTGGACCGTGAGCACTCGTATTGATCACATTTTGTATATTGTCTTGACGTTTCAGACAATTTTAAAACTTTTTTGGCCGTGTTAGCTAATGTGTGCATTGTCATCATGGTAACTGCTGAACATTCCGCCATAGACATCAATGCAGAAGCCGCCCTGCGAAGTATGAATAGATCCAGGCCTGAGTGAACAAGGGTTTCTTTGAAGTGACACTGATCTGAATGAGCTCAGAGTGAAGCAGAGAAACAGAGCAGACCCATCGCACCAGGAACATGAGAAGCACTGCTCTGAAGTCACACAGCCTCTTCTAGAAACTCACTATTGAACCATCGGAAAAAACATGCCAGGATCAACCCAAAACATGCACAACAGGTCAAATCCTCCAGCTAAGGTAGTCCTCACCAAGATGAGCTCAAGATCTGGAGATGGTCCCACTACTCCTGTCAGGTTTAACCCAGAGACACTGAAGGACGGGTCAAATGCAGAGGACAAATTCTTATCAAATTGTCGCAACAGTTCCATATTTCCTGTCACATTCTTTACTTGTTATTCTTGAACTGTCTGAGTCCTAAAACCTCTTCTTCAGGCTCATATAACCAGTATGTGGCAAGTATTTCAGTAATGAACAGGAAAAGGTTAAATATTTAAACAGTTATTTTAAAATTGTCTTCTAAATACAACAGTTACTCTAAAATCCATTGATTCACTGACACCCGTCGCCCTCAGTTTGAGTTCACCTGAAAAAAACAATATCTAGGTAAGTTAAAATGACTTAAATTAAGAACATTTTATTTTATTTGAGCAGATTGATCTTGACAAGTGAAATGATCTGCCAGTGGAATAAGTGTTTTTTTTCTTCTTAATTTAAGCAACATTTGATTTTATTTCTTATTTTAAGTGCAAAAAGTTATTTTAAGTGTAGTAAGATGTATTTTTGTGTTTTGAGTACAAAAATCTTACTGCACTGGCGGATCATTTTACTTGTCAAGTGAAATTTACGCAAATCATGGTAAAACTTTCTTAATCCAAGTCATTTTAGCTGGACTAGATTTAGTTTTTTGCATTGTAGAGATCGGCCGATATGGGTTTTTCCATGGCCGATGCCGATATGATAGTTTAGAATCCAGAGCAACCGATAAGGCCAATAAGCTCTGCCGATATGTTGGGGTTTTGGGGCTGATATATAGGGTAAATTTTGATTAATTTCTTCAAGTTATGTCATTTAAATGTACTACTAACTCCCCCAAGCCATTTTTCTTACCATAAACCATCCATTTTTATCAATTTTTTCTTTTAGTGTATCATCTAATTCATTCATTCATTCTATCATTTGCTGCCTAAAAATATACACAACGCTTTATTTTAACACTGTCTTCATAATAAAGTTTTAAATTAAAGCTTTGTGTGTATTCTTAGGCAGCAAATCAACCAAAACAAAATATCGGCCAGTATTGGAGATTTAAGGTTGATAGATTATTAGGGCTGTGCATTGCCTTGAGTCTGACGATACGATACAGATCATGATACGCATGTCACGATTCGATATATCACGAAATATCCTGATACTAAAACAATGGATGATATATTGAGATATTACTTCTAATAATATAGTCAACTACACTTTCACGAGAACCAAATTGTATGAAATAAAATTGATTGACATTTTTAAATCATGAGAACAATTTATGCAACTAATGAATTTTAGTGAAAAAGATTATTTAAAAAATCAATTCAGATGCATTTTGAATCGATTCGAGAATTGTGCAATGAAGTGTCATGATATATCACTGAATCCATTTTTTCTTACACCCCTATCAGCCAATATGGGTTTTTCCATGGCCGATGCTGATATGATAGTTTAGAATCCAGAGCAACCGATAAGGCCAATAAGGTCTGCCGATATATTGGGGCTGATATATAGGGTAAATTTTGATTCATTTCCTCAAGTTATGTTATTTAAATTTACTACTAACTCCCCCACTGCCATTTTTTTTCTTTATTTTAACACTTTAATATGAAGACAGTGTTAAAATAAAGTTTTGTGTGTATTTTTTAGGCAGCAAATCAACCAAAACAAAGTATTGGAGTCTTGGAGATTTAAGGTTGATAGATGATGCACTAAAAAGTCTTCTATCTTTTGTACAACCCACAGCAAAAACAGGTGACATAAGAGGTTATCTGCGATTTTTTGTCTGGCCATGTCAAAGTGCCATGTGAAGAACCATGGGAGCCCTATTGTTCGGTGTCTTCCTGTTTAGTATTTGCACATTTTTGCTTCTTGTGTCACAGATGTTCAGAGCTCCGAGTTACCAAACGCCATCCCTTCTGCCTGTCGGGTCTTGTCTGAGACGAACCCAAAGTTTGTTGTGAAACAGGAAAATCGCACCACAAGACGCATTTTATAACATCTGCACTGAAACAAAGTCAACAGATTAGAAATGGTTTAAATGCACAAATCAGGAATCAAGTCTAAACTAAACAAATTCAAGCAGTACATGAAATGGTAACACTTTAGTAGGAGATAATAGGTCATAGATGTTTTAAATTGAATCTTTTACTGGTAAAATCTAATCATTGTGCAAAAAATAACCCAAAGTTCCCCATTAGCACAAAGAAAAAACACCCACCATAAATACTGACCCTCAAAAAAGATAGTTCCATCTGTCGTGTACTGAAGCTCATCAAGAATAAAGTTTAGGGATGTAACAGAGGGAACTACATAGTTCATGATCCTTTGCTCCATTTCAATGCAGATTATATGAAGCAACCACTTTTGTTTTTGTTTTTTTGATACTTTTTCTTTATTCAGGATTTTTCAAAGTAAAAAAAAACTATGAAAAAACAAATACAAAAGCTTGGGGCACTGTTCCATTGGATGTGAATAAGGATGTAGAAGGGTGGATCACATCTCGTTTAAGGAAGAAATGTCCTTTTAGTCAAAGAAAAAAAGTCATTCGTTCCATTGAAAATATTTCTTCCATAATGTCTAGCCAGTGATTCGCTGATGGTGGGTCCTCTTTAAGCCAGCTTCTCGTTATTGCTTTTTTTGCTGCCAATGTCATAATCTTAAAGAGGTATCTGTCTCTTTTTCTGATCACGTCTCCAAGCAGAAGGCCTAACAAAAATATTTTTGGGTTCTTGTGGGCAACATAGGTCAAGATCATGTCTATTTTTTCGAATACACTGTCCCAGAATGATTTTAATTTTGGACATGTCCAAAAAATATCAGAGTGATTGGCGTTTGAGTGGCCACACTGTCTCCAACAGTGACAATCAAACCCCTGTACTCTTGCAGTGATTTGAAGAATAATAAAGAATCAAATAAGACACTTCCACCCTAATTTCCTCCACCTTTTGGAGCTAGTTGTTGTTTGTTGTGTGGTGCAAGCCAATCACCCTCTGAAAAAACAGTATTCAGTTCCTCTTCCCATTTAGGTTTAACATAAAATGTATTGTTTCCCTTTTGTTTGTGTAGCCCTTTATAAGGTTTAGAGACAGATTTGCTGGGCAGAAATTTATGAGCATCTATAAACACTTTTAAAAAATCAATATTACTAATGTCTGAAGCAAGTGCTTTTAAATGTTAGTTCTTTGGGGTAAGTCTTGTCAATGCATTTTAAGAGGAAAAAGCAGTATATTCACAGTTTCGTCAGCTTCCACAAAGCATTGCAATAAATACCGTACCGTGAAATGCATATTGTGAAAATATCTGATATTTGTTTTATTGCTCAAACAAACATTACAGTATATTTTACACTAAGGCTGCAACTAACGATTATTTTGCAGATTATTTTCCAAATAATCGATTACTTTTAAAACGTAAAAGTCCATGAATATCAGATTTGTACATGGTTTTAGAAGTAAAGTTTCCAAAAAGTGAAACTGCCGGGTAAAGTTTTTGATCAAAAACAAAATATGATTATCTGATATACAGAATAATGTGTGCAATTTCTTTTTCCAGAGAATGGGGAAGTACACACACCAATTTGTTTGTGTGCTTCCCTTAAAAGAATTCGTACCATATCTTCCAACACCGATACTGGTATCGATGTATCACCCGTCCCTAATTTCAATATTGGATTAGTTGAGATTAATGGATTCACTTGTTGCAGGTTTACATTCTCTCAGGACCGTGGGCTGTACTGACTTCAGAGCTGAACTCTGGGAGAGCCCTGGGTTTAAAGTGCAGCTGCTGGAGTCTCTTTGTCTATTTCTGTCCCAAATGGAAACCCCTGAGTCAACTGAGCAGACAGGAGCAAAGAGAAGCAAGCAGGAGCAAAGAGGAGCAGGCAGGAGCAAAGAGGAGCAGGCAAGAGCAAAGAGGAGCAGGCAGGAGCAAAGAGGAGCAGGCAAGAGCAAAGAGGAGTAGGCAGGAACAAAGAGGAGGAGGCAGGAGCAAAGAGGAGCAGGCAGGAGCAAAGAGGAGCAGGCAGGAGCAAATACGACCAGGCAGGAGCAAAGAGGAGCAGGCAGGAGCAAATACGAGCAGGCAGGAGCAAATACGAGCAGGCAGGAGCAAAGAGGAGCAGGCAGGAGCAAAGAGGAGAAGGCAGGAGAGGAGGTAGGACAATGCAGGAGAAGAGACAGGAGCAGGCAGGAGAAAGGACAGGAGCAGAGACAGGAGCATGCAGAAGACGAGATAGGAGCCGAGACAGCAGAAGAGACAGGAGTAGAGACAGGCGCAGAGACAGGAGAAGAGACAGCAGAAGAGACAGGAGCAGAGACAGCAGAAGAGACAGGCGCAGAGACAGCAGAAGAGACAGGCGCAGAGACAGGAGAAGAGACAGGCGCAGAGACAGCAGACGAGATAGGAGCCGAGACAGCAGAAGAGACAGGCGCAGAGACAGGCGCAGAGACAGGAGAAGAGGCAGGCGCAGAGACAGCAGAAGAGACAGGTGCAGAGACAGCAGAAGAGACAGGCGCAGAGACAGCAGAAGAGACAGGTGCAGAGACAGCAGAAGAGACAGGCGCAGAGACAGCAGAAGAGACACGAGCAGAGAAAAGGGCAGAGACAGCAGAAGAGACAGGCGCAGAGACAGGAGAAGAGACAGGAGCAGAAACAGGAGCAGACAGGAGCCTTCATATTATCCACCCGTACTCGCCAGACAATGAGAGGCTTTGTATTTCTTCACTTAGTGCTACAAATGTGTACTTTTACTGTAAAAGGCATGAAAAATGTGGTTTGTGGTTTACAGAGGTGACAAAATCTTCCTCTGTAGTGTGAGAAATTCAGAAGCAAAAATTTGTAATTTCAACTTCATCCATTTTCTTCCGCTTAATCATACAGGGTCGCGGGGGCAGTTTGCATCATGGTCCTTGATGTTAGTTCATAGGGGTGCATTTTGGGTTGATGGGGGAAACTGGAGTGCCTGGAGAAAACCCATCCAGACACGGGGAGAACATGTAAACTCCACACAGGAAGGCCCGTGCATCGAACCCGCAACCTTTTTGCTGTGAGTGTTGCCACTCAGCCACCATGCCACCGTTTCAACTTCATCTACACTCCAAAAAAAGTAAACCTACATATAAGTTTTGTGCCATTCTATGGAACATTCCAAGGAAAACAACATCTTCATGGAGATGAGAAGGTTTTAGACGCTCCACCCGAAACCTTCCAGTGTCCTTTTAACTGTTGTTTGGTCCTGGTTCTAAAATTGTGTTTCTTCAAATACTGACACATAACATATTTTATATAATTTCATCTATTTATTTCATTTATTTAAATTAGGACAGTACATATTAATCAATGTTGTTGATTGTAAGTCAGTTAAATACAATCAATCAATGCAAGTAGTGTCTAATACATTACTAAATACTAATAAAATACAACACTAAATACAATATTAAATTCAATCAATCTATTAAATACTGTCCCACTTTAACTGTAAGCCTTTAACTGTATGTTTTAATCGTACTTAATTTGTTTGTGTTGTTGTAAGGTGACTTTGGGTGTCCAGAAAGGTGCCTCATAAATAAAATGTATCATTATTATTATTATAATATGGCAGCAAGCAGTGTGTCAGTACCAGTCAAAACCTTGGACACACCCATTCACACGCTCATTCAATGTTTTTTTTTCTTTTTGTTTACTGCTTCATACATTTTAGATACATACAAAAGACATATATGAATATATGAAGCAAGATATATGGGATTATGTAGGAAAGAAAAGTTAAATAGCTAGACAAGATATTATTTATATTTTGTGTTCAAAACCAAATTCAATGTTTTATATTCAGAACCCACTGCAAGTATCCACCCTTTGTTGTTTGCTTTGTTGACAGTGCTGTGAACCCTTGGCCTTTATGATGAAGTCTCTTGAAATGGTTTTCACTTCACCGCTGTGCTGTGTCAGGGTCAAGAAATGCCAAAAATGCAAGGCAGGGTTCAAAGCCAATTGTGGCTATTAGGGATGGGCATTCATTTAAATTTTCTTATGCCCCTTGCCCCTATGAACTAAGATCAAGGACCATGATGTCCACCCTCCTGTGGGCTCACCACCTGCAGAGGGGTTCATAGGGGGGTCAGGTGCTATGAGGATTGGGCAGCAAGCTGCCCCCAGCTGGATTAAACGGGAGAAGATGGATGGATGGATAAATTTTCTTATTTGATCGATTTTTGATTAATTAATTAAACATTTTATATAAAAATTATCATCATTATTATTACTATTACTAATCTGCATAAATAAACTCAACTTTACAACATATAAACCATCACCACTATAGAGTCACATCAGTGTGAGATTAGAATGTGTTTAATGCAGCTTTGGCACATTTGTTTACATTTTACAGAAATGAAACTTAAAACCACATGGCTCATTTGTATAAACAGTAAGCGAAAAAAAAGCAGCTCTTTCTATGCGCTGATGTGGTCAGCTTCTGTTGGACTCAAGAACACAACTCAGTGGATTATGAGTGTACATGTGAAACCGGGATACTCAAAAAAAAAAAAAGATTATAATCAATAATAACAAACAGTGATCTCTGTCTGACTCTGAGGAGTCGAGACGTGGGACTGTGGGGCCACAACTCCAGTGTTTGTGCTGTGAGATGCAGCCTCAACTTTTTACGCTAAGTTAGCACAGACACCTACATTCGGTTTGTCGATTAAAATGAATGTGATCGACGAAATTCATAATGATCAATTATCGATTAACCGACTAATCCTGCCCATCCCTAGTGACTATCTAAAAAAATCTACAATCTAAACCAAGTGAGCTATTGTGAGGTTTTTTTTTGTTTACTACAGTCCATATGTGTGCATTCATAGTCTTACCTTCAGTGTAAATAGTCTTGGAAATAAAGTGAGTGTGTCCAGACTTTTGACTTTAACCTTTCTTTGTGTGTGTGTGTGTGTGTGTGTGTTGCAGGATGCAGAGGCAGCCGTTCCCATCAGACATCAGTCCAGAGCCTGGTGCTGGTGCATGTGTCTGGGCTTAGCTCTTATGCTCAGTGGAGTCGTGGTGGGAGGAGCCTACCTGTACCGCTACTATAACAATGAGGTAAATACTGTAGTTCTAGTAATGATAGTAGTAGTTGTTGCAGTTGTAGTAGTTGTAGATGTAAGCGTTGAGTAATTCTTGTGGTCAGAGGTGCAGATAAGCATTCTGCCCCCGTGTGGATGTGCTGCAAAAGTGGTTTAGCACCATCGAGTGTGGAGTGAACGACTAAAGAAAAATTACTTTTGAGTTTTCTTGCAAGCTTCTGTTTCACATGTTTGTATTTTAGAAAACAAGCCCAAAATGTATGTATGTGTTTAGGTGTCTCCTGATTCCTTGCAGGAGGACCGGGTGTTCTGGTGTGGAGTGAACTACAGAGAGGAGGACTTCATGATGCTCGAGGATGATAAGGTACCGCTATATCTCTTAAAATGGTCTCCAGAATAACACAAATGCCCTGGGGTTTTTTTGTAATTATTTAAATAGTGTAAAAATAAGCTGAAGATGTATCATTTTCAATGGCCTGCGGAAAAAAATACTGCATTACCTTCCATTACTTTCACATTACTCTGGAAGTAGTTTGTCCTACATGCCATACATCTGTAGAACACCCCCCTATTGCTGATGAAAGCAAGTGGATGGACTGCTAACTTTTAATATCTTTGTATGTCTTTCGGGATCAATAAAATATCAATACTTATCCAGCGCTGCCAAACAGAACAAAAGAAACGTGATCATTTCTGACCAATTGGAACTATAGCAGAGCGGAACTAGAGGGAGTGGGACGACGTTGAATTTTAGGCTAACTTTTAGACGATTTGAGAATATAAAATTCTTTAAAAGTAGATGTTGTGAAACTAGAGAAATTTTAAATTTCAATGGCCTGTCAACCGAGCATGCACAGCTTGAATACATAAAAGTGCATTGTGCTCTATAGGAGAGCTCTTTCTTGGCCAGAGCTGCAGCGCTTGGAACAATCTCTAGTCAATCTCACACAGGGAGGGAGGGAGTGTCGTATCCAGTTGTTATTATAGACCCACATATGTAATAAATGAATGAGGTTTGACTCAGTGTTGACCTGCTGTCTCTTTAGTGCAGCTCAGTGTAGTTGTGACCTTTTGTCTCTGTGCTTCAGGTGCAGGTGGAAGTGGAGGCTCAGATCAGTCTGCTTGAAGAGAGGATCCAAGTGTTGGAGGAGGAGCAGGTGGCGCTTATAAACGTCCCAGTGCCAGAGTTTGACGACAGGGACCCGGCCGACATCGTGCATGACTTTCAGAGGGTGAGAGCACATCACATCACACACCACACACAGCATTATGAAGGCTTTAAACTGCATGGACAACTGTAACTCGACTGTAATTATAAGTACGATGACGCTCTCACTAGAATTACTTAGAGATGCATTGCACAACTTTTCCCCTGGAGGGTCTGCCACCTGCTTTTGTCCATGGAGATGTTATTGCTTTGTATGAAATATCTCACAGTTGGTATTAAACATTTCTGTCATCGTGAGGACCAAATCAGGCCAAGTTACAGGTCAGATCTGTGTTCCACTATGGATATCGATACTTTGGCTTTAAGTATCTGTTGATGTCTGATAGCAGCCGATACTAGGGCAAAGACTGAAAATACAATGTATTATCTTTAAGCACCAAGGACTGTATGGTTAAATATTACCTCAATGTGTTGTACTTTTATTTGTTAGAACAGCTCATCATACAAGATGTTTTGGGCCAACATCCGTCAAAATCATCTTATTCCACCAATTTAGAGGCCAAAATGAGATATCGACTTTACCGATATCTTGAGAGCAATATCCAATCCATCAAAATTTTCAATATCACTGCTGATATATGATACCAGAAAACCAGTAGTTTTGGCTGTAGTAGTAGTGTTGTATTAACATTGTGGTCGCTATTATGGTTACTAGGGAACAGTTATTGACATCATATCTACTGCCCAAGTCCAACCAGGAAGACAAATTATAATAAAAAAAAATATATATAATTTAAAAAAAAATTGGCAATATAATTTATATTATTATATTTTATTATATTATATTTTATATAGTTTAACCTGTCATATATACTTAAATATATGAGAGATGGACCAGAGATGGATCTGTGTAAGTTCCTCACGATGCAATATGCACCCCCATACAAGGCCCACAATACAGTATGATACAGGTGTATTGGTCATAAAGTGTACTAAATTCAGATTTTGAAATTCAGATTTTAATATGTAGAATAACAAAGTTATTTAATGTCATGTGTACAATGGATAACTTTTGAAGTCAGCTGTGCTTTATATGGTAGGTAGTCTATGACCATGTGACCATGTATTTCTGTGTTCATATTTTGGGTACAACGCTTTCTTTGCTCTTTTTTTTTTACATTATTTGTTAGTGTACCATGCCTGTCTCTCTGTGATTAAAGCTCCTCGTCTGTCCCTTAGATGCTGACCGCGTACCTGGACCTGAGCCTGAATAAGTGCTACGTCATCCCCCTGAACACCTCCATCGTGATGCCCCCCAGAGACCTGCTGGAGCTGCTCGTCAACATCAAGGTAACTCGCACACACATGTGCAAAGCAGTGTTTTAGTATTCTGTTTAAGCTAGTAAAGTTGACTTTCATTCATATGTTTGAATGCACCTTGTGATGTCATTGGGTGGCAAGCGAGTCTAGCTCCATCTAGGCTTGCACTGATCCAGCTTTTTCTGTTCTGATACCGATTACAATACTATAACTTTATGTATTTGCTGATACTGACCAATACCAGTGCAGAGACTGAAAATAGCTTAAAATTCCTTAAAACAAAAATAAAATAAGACAAATGTAAGAACAGCTTTGTACAAATAAATATTCACACATTATGAGACTTTCTGGGCTGACTATGACCGTTAAATAGCATTATTACAATCATTTATATGTCCAATTTATATGTCCAAATTTACCATATGTAAACAAACTTCTAAGTCTAAATTACACAATAGTTATGATTAGACAAATACAAATGATTGACAACACCTTTATTTTGTTTCTTCTCAACTCTTTCCACAAGCTGCCACAGAACTAAAACTGTAAAACTATGATGACTATTCAGCACAGATACTCGCCCACCAAACCAAGTCAGAATGAGAAAAACACCAACACCACATGAAAGTCAGAGTCACTTTAAGTACTGGGTTGAGTTTTAAACCTGTACATAGTGGTATTTTTGAACAAAACACCTGGCACGAATAAGTTTTGTTCACGTTCTAGAATTTGTAGGATTTGATGATATAATTTCAGATGGAGGGCAGGGGCAAACTGATGCTTTGCGGCTGATGTAATCAACATTTGCTGGGGGTGTGATGTTAACTAAATCAACTAAATCAAACTCCTAAACAGGCCCATAAACACTCGTATTGATCACAGGCTTCTGAAAATGTATTGTTTTAACCCATTTTGTGTTTTCTTGAGTTTGCTAGGGATGGGACAAGATCTCATGAGACAAAATTGCCACAAGATGTAACAAGATGCACACTTAGTAAAAATTATTTCGTGAGATTTTTTTCCTCACGTTTTTACATTTGGATTGGAAAATATAGAATACTGACGAGTCACATTTTTTGAGAATGCGTGGTCCCACAAAGCAGTGCTTCAATAACAGCAGAAATATTCAATAAAGTAAATCAAAAATGATGAGGCTAACATTGGGAAATGACTTGCACAATGTATTTATTATAGCGTAAATAATGTTAAAATTTCGTCTTGTCTCATCTTGTGGAAATTGTCTCTCGTCCCACCCCTTGTGTTTGCTAATGTGTGCATTGTGTCACCATGGTAACTGATGAACATATACATACATACATATAGAACCCCTCCCAGCATGTTGTCTCTGCAGAGTATCAGTATAACAATATAACTCTATGGGATAGTCACCATTTTTCTAAGAAATATCCAAACTTCTGATCCACAAACGTTGAACTTTATCATGATGTGTGTGTGTGTTCCTCAGGCCGGGACGTACCTGCCTCAGTCGTACCTGGTGCACGAGGAGATGGTGGTGACCGAACGCATCGAGAACGTGAACCAGCTCGGCTTCTTCATCTACAACCTGTGCCGCGGCAGAGAGACCTTCAGACTGCAGCGTCGAGACAGGATCCTGGGTAACAATAAAGCTTCACTCATATATACACTGTACCTTTCCTTAATCGTGGACGCTAATGTCAATTTGGATAGAGATTAGGGCTGTCAAAAATATCGAAAAACAGATACGACTCGATACTGAAACTAGAAGTGAAACTATGTATATTATACTCATTTGAGCAGGGATTGATAGGCCACATTGACAGGACTGAAATGAACCTTTCCTGAATGTCTTTAGAATGATCTTGAGTTGTATCAGAACAAGTATAAGAGCACATAGACTAGTACCTGATACCTTCACCCGTAGTTCTTTGGTTAATCCACCCGAAATGATCCCAAGCACCAAATTAGTTTGCTTCACTCCTGCACGTGAGTCAGCATGTCTCTGAACAGGGGCCATTTGTGTCCTTATACACACACCGTACAACATGATGTTGAAGCACAGTATGTGTCACTCCGCCAGGCTCCTGACTACGACTGGACTCATTTGAGAGTTTGTGGATGTTTATTTTGTGCTCAGCTGCAACCAAATATGCACAGATTTCCTAAATACACATGGATTTCTGTCCTATGTGTGAGTGTTTCTGAGGCTTTCATGCTCCATTCGACAATCCATTAAGCAGTGCAGCTTCCCATCTTAACCTCTTGAGACCCTGTGGCCCCATACGAGGACATTACATTTTTGCCTCTTAGCACCATGATTTTCAATTATTTTAAACTTTCACCTGTAATCAACTAAAAACCTCTACAGCAGCTCCCGAAAGTAAAAAAAAAAACTGCATGGTAAAGTTTAGATGCAAAATTTATGAATAAAACCAATGTATTTATGTACAATAATGTCTCTTCGTGTATCTTAATGTATCTTCATTTGGCATTAAAATTTGACACATTTTATTGACCACAGCAGACGAGAGCATCAGGAAATGTCATGTCCTCGTTTGAAGACATTGGGACTATGTTATATTATTGATTGTACATGTTGTTAGGTAAACTTGGGAATATTTAGATGAGTTTACAGTTATAAATTGCTGGACGTTTCTGCTGCTATAGGGAAACTGCTGCCTGTCTCCACTTTTTGCACCTCTACTTATTTTTGTAACAATTGAAAACCAGAAAAAATTAAAACTGTGGACCACATTTTCAGGCCTTTTTGTGTGTTTTTAACCTCACTCACTGAACCCCAACCCGCTCACGGTCGACCTACGTCACATTTGGCAGGTTTAGGGCTTGAAATAAACAGCTAATTGCTGTTTGTTTGTTTTTTGTAATTTATTTATACATTTTAATGTTTTTACATTTTTTAACCAATGGTGTCATACAGAAGACTTACTTAGTAGGTCCTACTTATCCCAAATAGCAAGAAGAAATGAAAAATGCACACCAGACAAAAGCTCGGGTCTCAGGAGGTTAAAAAAGTACTAAGGTTCAAGGTCAGTAAGCACAGACAGAATTAATACATACATAAATATAAGGAGCACTGACAATTTTTGAGAAAAATAAAGGATTTTAAGTACGCCTTATGGTCTGAAAAAACACTATGGAACCTACCTGGACCAGTGAGGGATTCTACAGATATAAGGAATAGGAATAGGACTGGCAATAGAAAAGAAAGTACTATGATTTAAATCTTGAAAATCACATTCTTTTGTCTAAAGAAATAGTTTCTTGATATCAGAATCTGTATTGAGTATCAAGTGAAATCGAGTTTATAATTTTGAGTTATTCATTTGTATATGTAGCTTTTTAGTCTTCTGTTTTCATGAAATTAACTGGACTCTTCTCGTTTCTAGGAATACAAAAACGCGAGGCCCTGAACTGCCACAAGATCCGCCATTTCGAGAACAAGTTTGTGGTGGAGACGATGATTTGCGAGGCTTAAATGGCACAACTCAGGCTCATGCATGTTTGTCACATTTTCACACCTCACCTGCATTTCTCAGTCTCTCTACACTGCAAACAACAATATCTAACATACGCAAACTTGAAGTCATAATACAATTGCTTTTATTTAGCATATTCCGTTGCTTATGTTCATTGTTTAACTTTTCATGACCTGACAGGCTGCACTTTACAACATAATAATAACATTGTAATAAGACATAGAAAGAATTGTAACTGGAATAAAGCTCGATTGGCGTCTTATTGGCTCATATTATTATACAATTACAGTTTTATTTTAAAAAACTGCACTTTTCATACTAATAATTACTAATACCATATTTTTTCCATGTGTCCTGTTTTCATGAGTAATTATTGTGTTATAACAACGAATTACACTTTTTGTTTCCGTCCTGTTTCCATCCTATTATCGTTTTTTAAGTGATACCAAATGACAAAAATTAATCTGCCAACAAAGTGCAATCATTTAGCTTGGATTTACTGAAACACTGAAATTGTTGTGAAACAGGTCAAATACTCCATCAAGTTAAAAAAATTAAGGTAAATTAAAGTTAAGATTGCTATTCTGAATTCAAGTGATTTGAACTCGTCCAGATATTGTTTTTTTGCAGTGTGTAAAGACAAGATAATTTGTTTGATATGAGAAAGGAGAGGGAAAAGGTTGTATTTTCCACTTTGTTTTTACAGTGAGAGTTTGTTTGATTTCTGGGGATTTTCATAGTGTCTTTTTAAGGACTTGAGTTTAAGTTTCAGCTAAGGAGATTTAAAAAATTTACTCACGTAAACCTTCAAAATGACCTCTTTTGTACAAGTAAAACAGCAATTCTAAAAGCTACTTCAGTACGTGTGTAATACATTCTAATAATTATGTTATTAAGCCCCATTCACATATATATCAGAGAAAGTTGCCAGATACAAAATGCTCCAGATAGTGTAACCAAGGAAACCAAGCTCGTAACCAGGAACCCAAGCTCGTAACCAAGAAACCAAGCTCATAACCAGGAAACCAAGCTCGTAACCAGGAAACCAAGCTCGTAACCAGGAAAACCAAATTCATAACCAGGAAAACCAAGCTCGTAACCAGGAAGTCAGGCTCGTAACCAAGGAAACCAGGCTCATAACTTGTAAAATCACATGAGTAATTTATCCGGGACACTGTCAGATCAAAAATCCAGGGAAATTAGTTCTGGCTTCATTCACACATGACCCTGCTCTGGCAAAATGCAGTAGTCCATATCTGGAAGATATACCCTAGTCCTGGTCTAGACCTGATTTCGTCCTAGGTCAGACCTGGTTTAGTCTTGGGGTAGTCCTGGGGTAGACTCAAGTCCTTTTAAAGACACTCCATAAAAATATTCGACTGTGTGTTAAACAGTAAATTATTGTAATCAAATAATTGCACCTATGTATTTTCTTAGAAATCGCTTTTTTCTACAAAGATAAAACTTTTATAGGGACTTTGTTATTGTCTGCTGTAGCTTTTAACACTGCACCACTTTCTATGTCTGAAAAAAAAGACATATTTTAACTGTTTTATATTTGAATAAAATGGTCTTTGAGGGTTTTCTGTGAATTGTGTTTTGAATGTGTATTTTTGAATAACTTTGTCTGTTTAACTAATTGTGTGTATAATCTCTTTAAAATATGCACAGATCTACTCAATAAAGAGAGAAATACTTCTGGAAATGTGACTGTTTTTATACTACTGTTTTAATCAATACTTCGGAGCTGATGTCATTAACATTCTGTGATACTAACTGTAGGCATTACTCTGTCTGAAACTCTGTTACTCAAGTTAGACTGTAATCTGAATTTTATTTTTTAACACATTCTGACCAGAAAGAGCTGACATGGTCACTCTCACCTTTGTTAAAAATCAAACACCTAAACAGGAACACTCGTATTGATAATAGGCTCTTGAAAATGCGTTGTTTAGATCCATTTTGTGTTTATTTTTCTTGAATTTTAACACAATTGTAAAACTTTTTTGTCGGTGTTTGCAAATGTGTGCATTGTGTCACTGTGTATCTAACATTCTGCCAATAGAGATACTGGTAGAACATCCCCAGTGTGCAAAGTATCAGTATTTTAGATGGAACTCAACAATGGGCATTTCAAAATTCCCCTTCACAATGTTTTTTTTTAAGAACTATTGATGAGTCTTATCACACTAAATAATAGAAGAGACTGAATGGATTTTTTGTTGTAGAGTTTTTTATTTTATAACCCTGGACTGTAAAAAGACATGGACTAAGGGAGTCTGACGTCGCCTACAGTGTTTGGGCTCCATTAAAATGAGGTTAGCAATTATAGGGGCATCTGCATGGAGGTGTTTTGGATTTGTGTGGAATGTTCCACAGCATAGATTTAACCATTGACCATTTCTGTTCAGACAAGCATGTGACCACTACTAGGTATAGTTACAGGTCAGATCTGCAAAAATTCATTCATAGCATTATGAAAGAGCCTGTACTTGGAGAGAAAAAAGCTAATCAGATGATGCCATACATTGGAACATTCCAGGCAATGCAATAACAAGCAGAAAATGTGCATGAATATACCTTTAAGTGCATACATTCTTCAAAATACCTTTTATTTTCCCAGATTTAAGTTGTAAATGTAGTATGTTTAAGCAATAAGATCTCAGCTCTACACACTTGAATAGATAAACTTGTTGCTGCACTAACCTCCTCTCTGTGTGGTGTCTGGTGCTGGCCAAGCCTCCTCTGTCCTCACAGCGGATCACCTGTCTCTCTTTGTCATTTGAGCCTAGTGGAAATGTCCTGATTAAATCTCTATAATCAGCTGACTTTGCACCAGGGAACCATGGGTAAACAGGTTGGTAGAGTCACCTTCACAGTTTGTATCAACAAGTTTAAATAATAAACAATTTAAAGTAAAATGTCTTTGGAATACCTCACGGATTTACTTGGCCTAGTATGCAGAGGTGGGCCATCCATTGCATATATATTTAGGCCAACTTCAGCAAAATTATACTTTAAAATTGTATTTTGACTTAATACTTGGACTTGAGTAACATAAGTAACATAAGCCTACTTTTACTTAAAAACGGTTTGGTCATTTCTCCCACTGTGAGTATGTCTATTGATACTTTGCAGCTGTGGTCATTAGCAATCCCTAGGGTTGTGATGCTAACTTTAGGCCCTGCTCTGTCTGAATTTCTATTACTCAAGTTGAATCTGACCAGTCTTTGAACACAATCTGACCATAAGAATTTCACAAAGCTTACCAGTATATTATTTTGCATGTATATTTGTGTCATGGAAGCTCATATCAGGCATCATTGCGGCTAAGATAAGCGGTACATGGATCAATACATGAGTGCAGCACAGAAGGGTATCGGCAAAAAAACACCAGGGGAGCCAAACACCAACTCCTAGTTGACCGAACAGTCGCTCGTGACTGCAGAACCCATCAGACCAACCTGTGCACTGCTTGGATTGATTACAAGAAAGCCTATGACTCAATGCCACACAAATTCAATTCAATTCAATTTATTTTTGTAGTGCCCAAAATCACAACAACAGTTGCCTCTAAGGGCGTTCCAAGATTTGGATGAGTAAAACATACACACAGACATATCAAAACAGGAATAAACAACATTCATGTAAAGCAGCAAATGAAACAGCATCCAGTCATCCCCTGTCCTTAGACCCTCCTTCTCAGCAAGGAAAAACTCCAAAAAACCCAGGGTCTTGGGAAAAAGAAGAAACCTCGGGGAGAACTACAGTGAAGGAGAGATCCACTCCCATGGACGGACAGGCTATAGATGTCCAGGCCCGTGGGCCAGTTCGGTATGGCCACATCTACGCAGGTGGGGAAGGAGCCGGGGAGGAGCCAGGCAAGGAGGGGAGGCTGGGCGAAGAGGAGGAGCCGGGCGAGGAGGAGGAGCTGGGCGAGGAGGAGGAGCCGGGCGAGGAGGAGGAGGGCCAGGCGAGGAGGAGGAGGGCCAGGCGAGGAGGAGGAGAGGGGTCCAGCTGCCATCAGGAGTCTGAAAGAGTTACACTCCACAGGGGGAGTGGGACAGGAGACAACATGTGAATAGCAATGAACGAGCTACAGATGAGAACATAGTAAGTGATGCTGATGAGAAAATAGGAGGAAACAGAGGACAGTGTTCAGGTTGCCACACTTCCCCCAGCTTGTTATCTCCTGCGGCAGCTTATCTTAGTGACATCAACTAAGTAACCTGGTCATAAGCTATTCCGAAGAGGAAGGTTTTAAGCCTGGTCTTAAATAAAGAGACTGTGGTGCCTGTTTAACATCAACAGGGAGTTGATTCCATAACACAGGAGCTTGGTAACTGAAGGCTCTCCCCCCCCACTGTACTTTTAGACACTCTGGGAACCACTAATAATCCTGCATTCTGAGAGCAAAGTGCTCTATTTGGCTGATAGGGGACAATGGCATCCTGAAGATATGATGGGGCCATATTGTTTAAGGCTTTGTATGTCAGGAGGAGAACTTTGAATTTAATTCTAAACTCGACAGGAAGCCAGTGAAGTGATTTTAACACAGGACTGATGTGATCACGTCTTTTAGTTCCTGTTAGGACTCTGGCCGCTGCATTTTGGACCAACTGGAAGCTTCTTAAAGTACCTTTAGCGCAGGCGGCGATCAGAGAATTACAGTAATCTAGTCTGGATGTAACAAATGCATGGATAAGTTTTTCAGCATCATTTTTAGGCAAAATATTTCTGATTTTATTTATGTTTCGCAGGTGAAAATATGCAGTTTTACAAGCTTGGTTTATATGAGCTGTGAATGAGAGATTTTGGTCAAATACGACTCCAAGGTTTTTTACAGTAGAGCTAGAGGCTATACTCACATTGTCAAGTGAGATTATCTGGTCGGACAGAAAATCTCTCTGACCTTTAGGACCGACAACAATGACCTCTGTTTTTTCAGGGTTTAAGAGCAGGTAATTCAGGGTCATCCAGGTTTTGATGTCCTTCACACAGGCACTGAGCTTATCAATTTGATTGGTCTGATTTGGTTTCATTGATAAGTACAGCTGAGTGTCATCAGCATAGCAGTGGAAATTAATGCCATGTTTTCTGATAATGTTACCTAATGGCAACATATACAGAGTAAACAGGATTGGACCAAGCACAGATCCTTGTGGAACACCGCAAGCTACTTTAGAGCAGGGAGAGGTGCACTGGTTTACACTAACAAACTGGTACCTATCTGATAGATCAGAGATTTAAACCATTTGAGGGCGGTCCCTCTGACACCTATGTCACATTCTAACCTCTGCAGTAGAATGTTGTGATCAATGGTGTCAAACGCTGCACTGAGGTCCAGTAGGACCAGGACAGAAGCCAGCCCGTTATCAGCAGCTAGTAGCAAATCATTTGTCACTTTAAGCAGAGCAGTTTCTGTGCTGTGGTGAGCTCTGAAACCAGACTGAAATTTTTCAAATAAATTACTGTCCTGCACATGGTGACAAAGCTGTTTCACCACAACTCATTCCAGAATCTTTGAGAGAAATAGAAAATTCGAGATAGGTCTGTAGTTGGCTAGTTCATCAAGATTTAAGCTAGGTTTTTTCAAAAGTGGTTTAATTACAGCATATTTAAAGGACTGAGGAACATAGCCATTTTCTAATGACATATTTATTATGTTATGCATGGAACCTATTATTAGGTGGAGAGCTTCTTTGAGGAGTTTGACTGGAATAGGGTCGAGTGAACAAGTTGATGGTTTGGACGACATGATGACTGAGGTAATCTCCACCTCATCGACAGGAGTAAATTTGTGTAATGCTGTTAGAGGATTCATGTGGGATATTGCTGTTACAGACTGGATTTGCTGGATTTGCTTGGTACTGATTTTTGGAATGGCTTCATTGATCTTGTCTCTAATGGTTGTAATTTTGTAATCGAAGAATTCAAGAAAGTCATCACAGCTGTACTTCGAAGGGAGAAGAGACTCAGGGGTAGCGTGCGAGTTTGTCAGCCTGGCTACAGTGCTGAACAGAAATCTGGGGTTGCTTTTGTTTACTTCTATTAGGTTTGAATAGTATCTGGTTTGTGCTTTTCGCAGAGCGGCCTTATAAGAGAGCAGGCAGAGCTTGCATGCCTTCAGAGACTGCTCGGAGCGCGAGCGGTGCCAGAGCTTCTCTGTGCGTCTTACGTGTTGTTTGAGTGATCGCAGTTCTGGAGTATGCCATGGAGCCGGAGGTCTTGGTTTAATGCTTTTCTGTTTTAGTGGAGCTGCAACACCGAGAGCAGATTTTAAGGTGAGCATTGTCCTATCAATAAACTGATCCATGATAATTGGATTAAAGTTGTTCTCATTGTCACATGGCATATCATTTAATACTGGCTCAATTATTTCTTTGAACTCAGCTACCGATTTTTCTGATATTGTTCTTTTCTTTATAGTTTTCTCCTGCCGAGCTGGTTAGTCTTTTAGTATGAATTGAAAGGTAATTAAAAAATGGTCAGAGAGTATAGGGTTTTGAGGAAGAACAATTAAATCATTAATCTCAATACCATAAGTTAGAACGAGATCACGAGTGTGATTGTGACAGTGAGTTGGCTTGTTCACACTCTGGGTAAAACCGACCCCATCCAGGAGAGCACCAAAAGCACTGCTGAGGCACTCACTGCTGTTATCAACATGAATGTTGAAATCTCCAACTATAACAATCCTTTCCCATTCCAAAACTAAACTTGAAATAAGGTCAGAAAACTCTGTCAGAAACTCGGCATATGGACCAGGAGGTCAGTAGATTGTTATGAATATAACAGCTTTTTGGCTTTTCCAGTTGGTGCACGTAATAGATAGTGCGAGGCTTTCAAAGGAGCAGAATGTATAATTAGATTTGAGGCTGAGAATTAGGCTGGAGTGAGAAATGACGGCCACACCGTCACCTCAACCTGTGCTCCTGGCACTTTGAAAGTTCACGTGACTTGGAGGTGTAGATTTGTTTAATCTAACATAATCATTTTCCTGAAGCCATGTTTCAGTTAAAGCTAGAAGATCAATATTAAAGTTGCCAATTAATTCATTTATTAAAAGAGATTTGGAAAAGAGGGACCTGATGTTTAGCAGTCCACATTTTACACACTTATCATTTTGTTTATTTGCGACACATGTATTTATTTTTATTAAGTTATGAGGTCTGACGCCTTTCTTGTCCGAGTTTAGTTGAGTTTTATTTGTGCTTTTTACATGCTTAGTTTGTTTATTTGCAACACAATTATTTATTTTTATTAAGTTATGAAACCTGACGCCTATCTTGTCAGAGTTTAGTTGAGTTTTGTTTGTGCTTTTTACACACTTATTTTGTTTATTTGTGACACATGTATTCATTTTTATTAAATTAGGAGATCTGATGCCTTTCCTATCAGAGTTTAGGTCTGTTTTATTTGTGCTTTTTGTGCGTGGGACATACACAGCCTCAACCAGTCTGGGAGAATTGTTCATGCATATGGATCACTGAGTGCCTGGAGCTGTACAATATCAACAGGACTCTAAGGGCGTTCATTACAAACTTGATGCAGTTGTGGAAAACCACCCTTGAAGCCAATGGCAAGCCACTTGCACAAGTGACCATCAAATGTGGCATATACCAAGGAGACGCACTGTCCCCACTGGTATTCTGCATAGGTCTGAACCCCCTCAGCCAAATAATTGACCACACTGGCTATGGATACCGACTCAGAAACGGGGCCACCATCAGTCACCTCCTCTACATGGATGGCATCAAGCTATATGCTAAGAGCGAGCGAGACATCAACTCACTGATCCACACCACCAGGATCTACAGCACAGACATTGGATTGTCATTCGGGCTCGAGAAATGTAGTAGGATGGTGACAAAGAGAGGCAAGGAAGTCCACACAGAGGGGGTCTCAATAACAGACACTGAGGACAGTTACAAGTATCTTGGTATCCCACAGGCAAATGGCAACCTTGATGAGGCAACAAGGAAAGCGGTGACAGCCAAATACCTGCAAAGAGTACGGCAGGTCCTAAGAAGCCAGCTCAATGGCAAGGCCATAAACAGCTACGCTCTGACAGTGATCAGATACACAGCAGGAATCATGCACTGGCCAAAGGAGGAGATACAGACCACGGGTGTTAAGACACGAAAGCTCCTGACCTGCATGGAGGGTTCCATCCCAAGTCCAGCACCCTGAGACTGTACACAAACCGGAAGGAAGGAGGCCGAGGACTAGTGAGTGTGGGAACCACTGTCCAGGATGAAACATCCAAGCTCCACAAGTACATCAGTGACAAGGCCCAGACTGATGACATGCTCAGAGAATGTCTCAGAGAGTGGGGCGCAGAGGAAGAGGTGCTGGAGGGACCATCATGGCAGGACAAACCCCTACACAGGGCGTACCACTGAAATATAACTGAAGTGGCTGATATCAAGAAAACCTACCAATGGCTGGAGAGGGCTGGACTGGAGGACACACAGAGGCACTCATCCTGGCTGCACAGGAGCAGGCCTTGAGCACCCGATCAATAGAGGCCCAGATCTACCACACCAGACAAGACCCAAGGTGTAGGCTGTGCAAAGAAGTGCCTGAGACAGTCCAGCACATAACTGCAGGGTGTAAGATGCTGGCAGGGAAAGTGTACATGGAGTGACATAACCAAGTGTCGGGCATAGTGTACAGAAACATCTGTGCAGAGTACGATCTGGAAACCCCAGGATCAAGGTGGGAAACGCCTCCAAAGGTTGTGGAGAATGAGCGGGCCAAGATCCTGTGGGACTTCCAAATACAGACTGACAGAATGGTGATGGACCAACCAGACATAGTGGTTCTGGATAAGCAAGAGAACAAAGCCATGGTGTGTGTTGTTTATGAACTCAGTCATGAAACATGTTAAACTTAACAATGAGCTTGTGCTCCAACTTTAATGATCAGAACATCTTAACACGTCTTACACCGTGCTCCACATCTCTTGTTCCATCTACCACTTGATATCATTAACCCTATATTCATTCGGTAGGTCCACCTTGTGGTAATATCTGGAACTGCAGTAGCAACACACTGCATATCAACATATGGTGGTGGACATTGCAAAATGTTTTGAGAACGTTGAGTCTGCCAGTGGAACAGAGAACTACAAAGAGGAGCCATTGTAGGGGCCTATTTGGAATTAGCTCATGATTCAACAGGTTATTTTAATCACATTTGATTATTATATTTTTGGCAGACATCTAGTAAAAGCTCATAAAATGTGTCCTTTTCCTACTCAGATGGCTGACATCACAAACGTCATCACTTTATTTATTTATTTATTTATTTATTTATCCATCCATCCATCCATCTTCTCCCGCTTAATCCGGCTGGGTCGCGGGGGCAGCGTGCTGCCCAATACTCATAGCACCTGACCCCCCTATGATCCCCTCTGCAGGTGGTGAGCCCACAGGAGGGTGGACAACATGGTCCTTGATGTTAGTTCATAGGGGTGCTGCATGTTTTAGGTTGATGGGGGAAACCGGAGCACCCGGAGGAAACCCTTTATTTATTTATTTATTTATTTATTTATTTATTTATTTATTTATTTATTTATTTATTTTCCACAGAGAGAGCAGTCTACATATGATTACGACCTGATAAATAAATAAATAAATAAATTTATTTATTTATTTATTTATTTATTTATTTATTTATTTATTTATTTATCAGGTCGTAATCATATGTAGACTGCTCTCTCTGTGGAAAAAAACAAAAAAAACAATCCTTGCCTGAATAATAATTTACTCATAGTACAAATATTACAAAGTAGAACCATAGAACAGTAATAAAATCGTAATAATAATAATAATAATAATAATAATCATCATCATCATCATAATAATACAATAAAAGTTTTTTTTTTTTTTTTTTTAAGTGATCCATACTTTGAACCTGCTGGTCATTTCGTCCATTGTTTGCCTACAAACTACCTTTCCACTAAGAACTACAACTCCCGTCAAAGGTGCCGCGTTCTTTTCCTGTACATCTCCTCCCGAAACGTCCACATCAATTTTAATAAGCTGCAGGCGTCCTCAAATGTTCACCTCCTTCCTTATGCACAGGTAAGTCAATTCAATTCGTATGTAATGGGAGAAAATGCTAATTCAAACCAGTTTTGGAAAGTTTTTGCGGCTAAATGAGCTAACTTTGCGACGCTAACCCAGCCGAAGGCGCATGTGTGCTTGTCTCCAGGCAACGGGGTCATCGGGATTCGGGAATCGATTCTGCTTTTGAAAACGTCTCATTTTGCAGTTTTTAACGTCATTATTTGATACAGCGGAATGATAACACGTCACATTTAAGGTCTAGATATATTTTTGGTCACTGTTCATTGTTTTTGCTTGTCATTTTAGATTCGAATCAGACTTTTTTTTAATGTTGGCTTGCTGGGCTACTTCACCTTAGCTAACTTAATGTTTTTATTTATTTATTTATTTTAACCACGTTGACAGCTAACTTAAACAAATTTTTATTTATGATGAGGAAAAGCTCATATCTAAACTAATTCATTTCATCAACTTAATTCTGTATTACATTTTGTGAATTTAACATGACCACATTTGTCATTTTTGTTTGAACAGGCTAAAATCAGTCGCATTTATTTAGTTTTATATAGTAGCTATATGTTTAAGCAAATGGTAGATTACAGCCTCTTGGAATGTGTAGGTATTTTTCATTTAACAGTTAAATCAAAGTAATATCATGTTGGCTGGTTAATGATTAAATATAGGCAGTAAATTACATATATATTTGACAAATTAAAGAAGATTAATTTATTGAAATAAAAAGTATTTTTTCCACTGTAATCTGAGGAAACACTGATCTAAATGTTAGCTAATGCTTGTGACAGTGCTTTCATTTATTTTGCACACATAATAATTCAAATTTTGCTTATTTATTTAGTCATATTTATTATTATTATTTGTTGTAGTCTGCAGGTGGCATGAACAAGTATGAAATCATCCGGCAGATTGGAGAGGGAGCGTTCGGAAAAGCCTTTTTGGTGCGGGACAAAGGGGGAGGTGACAATGCCCAGTGTGTGGTCAAACAGATCAGTCTTAGGAAGGCAAGTTCTATTTATTTATTTGTAACATTAACATTCACCTTTTGGAGGAGCTGACATTTGGCACTAGGAGTGTACAAGATTATATTTACATTTGTTTAAAAGTTCATTAATATGCACTATTCCCCCTTTTCTTAAATGAATAAATATTGAAATATCGATATACAGTAGAGTTGAATTTGATGATATAGTATCGATATCACGAGCTGCTCTATCAGTATATCACCATATATATCATCATTTTTTGGTATATTTTATGATTTTATTTTGTGACAGCTACAATTTGGTTGCTTGTTTAGAGGAAGCAAACTTTTACTCAACACATTTCACACCGTCACTGTTTTTATCATTAAAATGCGTGTATTTCATATTCACTTTGCACAGGTCTTGGTTTAACAAAGACTTTTAGTATCACGTGATGATCACACTGTAGTGAGGGCTTAGAGTAGTTAAACTGCATATGTCCCTCTATACAAGTAAATGTTGAGCTTGTATTTATGAATGAATAAGCAACAATCAATGAGATGTATTCTTTTACTAAGTCACATACACTAAACAAGATGCTGCTATTGTCATTGATGAATAGCAGTACAGCAGTCAGAATGCAGTCAGTGCGTAAGGATAACACACAGACTAGCTCCTTGGCTTCACTTTTTAATGACAGATATTATTTGTTTTAGTAAAGCTATTCTTTGAACACATTATAAAGCTTAACCTCCTGAGACCCGAGCTTTTGTCTGGTGTGCATTTTTCATTTCTTCTTGCTATTTGGGATAAGTAGGACCTACTAAGTAAGTCTTCTGTATGACACCATTGGTTAAAAAATGTAAAAACATTCAAATGTATAAATAAATTACAAAAAACAAACAAACAGCAATTAGCTGTTTATTTCAAGCCCTAAACCTGCCAAATGTGACGTAGGTCGACCGTGAGCGGGTTGGGGTTCAGTGAGTGAGGTTAAAAACACACAAAAAGGCCTGAAAATGTGGTCCACAGTTTTAATTTTTTCTGGTTTTCAATCGTTACAAAAAAAGTAGAGGTGAAAAAAGTGGAGACAGGCAGCAGTTTCCCTATAGCAGCAGAAACGTCCAGCAATTTATAACTGTAAACTCATCTAAATATTCCCAAGTTTACCTAACAACATGTACAATCAATAATATAACATAGTCCCAATGTCTTCAAACGAGGACATGACATTTCCTGATGCTCTCGTCTGCTATAATCAATAAAATGTGTCAAAGTTTAATGCCAAATGAAGATACATTAAGATACATGAAGAGACATCATTGTACATAAATACATTGGTTTTATTCATAAATTTTGCATCTAAACTTTACCATGCAGTTTTTTTTTTTACTTTCGGGAGTTGCTGTAGAGGTTTTTAGTTGATTACAGGTGAAAGTTTAAAATAATTGAAAATCATGGTGCTAAGAGGCAAAAATGTAATGTCCTCGTATGGGGCCACAGGGTCTCAAGAGGTTAAGTGATTAAAAAAGGAAAAGAGCAAGAACAAGAATTGAATTGAAGCCTCAGATGAGTTCTGGACATTTACCTCTGCTATAGGCTTACAGACCCCACACATACCAGGACTGAGCAGCCTGCTTAGCCTCTGCTCTGCTATGGCAGCAGTAAAATTTGAAACCTAAAAAATTGCCAAACTGGGGAAAATTTTTTTAGTAACATCTTAAATATAATGATCTTAGTTTTAGTTAAAAGACTTGTCCAACCTGTCAAAGGCAGTTTAAATATATTTCATGTTTCTTCCAGATGTCGGAGAAAGAAAAGGAAGCATCCAAAAAAGAGGTGACGCTGCTTTCCCAGATGAAGCACATTAATGTAGTGGCATTCATCGACTCATTTCAAGGTTTGAAATGTATATATGTATATATGTAAAATGTATATATGTATATTTTTACACATTTTAGATACATACTGAGTATGTATATATATATATATATATATGATTTATATGATATATATATATATATATATATATATATATATGATTTATATGATATATATATATATATATATACATGATTTATATGATATATATATATATATATATATTAAATGATTTTCATGTCTTTCTAGAGAAGGGCTCCTTGTACATATTGATGGAGTACTGTGACGGAGGAGATTTGATGAGAAAAATTAACATGCAGAGGGGAGTTGCCTTCACTGAGCAGCAGGTATGTTGAAGTGCATAGATTTGTTAAGATGAAGTGCTTTGCTCATTGAAACTATTTTTGTGTAGATTTTAGACTGGTTTGTTCAGATCTGTCTTGGCCTCAAACACATTCACGACAAGAAGATCCTGCATCGAGACATCAAAACTCAGGTATTTAAACATTCTCCATTGAGCCACACACTAAAATATATACTTACATTATTTTGATTTCACTCATTTGACCACATTAGGTTAAATATACAGCACTTATCCGGACGCTTCACAATTTCATGCATTATTCATTCACTTCCCTCAGTGAGTGGAAGTAAGGTTCATCTGTCTGCGCTACTTGATACTGTTTTTATTTGTATCGGACACTCACATACACGCTCTCTCTGGTTTGAGTGTAGAACATCTTTCTAACCAGCAAAGACACCAGAGTGAAGCTTGGAGACTTCGGCATTGCAAGAATGTTGAATAAGTGAGTATTTGTCAAACAATCCATAAGCCCTTTAAGTCAACAAAACATGCATATTGTGTATTTAAGTTTATTCCTTCTTCAGAGCTCCAAACACCATAATGTCATCCAGTTCTATGTGGGAAAGTGGTCCTCCCTTTTTCCTGTTTTCCTTCCTGTTTTTAAAGTCTGAATTGACACTTGTGACCTGACTCATTCTGATCATTTCATGACTAAGAAACCTTCTCTCCCTAATGACAACCATAGGATTTCATTTGCTCAGAAGTCTGGACTCAATTTGTACAGTTAGAAGTTTTTTTTTTACTTCATAAGATTCCATAAGAGACAGAGGTAAACTCATTTGAACAAACCTCATATAACATAAATAATTGTATCTTTGCTATTTTGCTATATTGTTTTTATCTAGTCATTCAAATTTAGGTATTAATTGGATTGTAACTGAATTGTAGCATCTCCTCATTGTAAAAGCTTCTAAATACTGAATCTGCAAAATAGTAGCATTTTTCATGACTCAGCTTTCTCGAACTTCCACTACAGCTTTGAGCAAACTCAGCAACTTCACACCAGCCTGTTCCTGTTTGAGATTCTGAAAAGTGCTGAGGAAAGAGTCCATTTCAGTTTATTTACATACTGCAAACATCATCCTTGTAATTATGTCATCATTAAAAATAAAATAAAACAACACACTCAGTCAATAAATGGTAAATGTAAGTTTTCTTGTACTGAATTCAGTCTCTACTATAGTCTACAACAAAGGACCAATCGAATGTGTCACTTGTCTGATGTGTTTAAATGTGGTTTAAATCCACAGCACCATGGAGCTGGCTCGGACCTGTGTGGGGACTCCGTATTACCTGTCTCCAGAAATCTGTGAGAATCGGCCCTACAACAACAAGACGTAAGTTACTATAGCACTAAAGCACAATCAAAAAAAGCCATACACATTTATACACACATATATAGGTGGGTGAAGTGTCTTACCTAATTACACAAACCACTACAGGCCAGTGGCCCGTTATAAGATCTCAAAGTTTAAAAATATTTAAGAATATTGTGTAGTTCTCTTGACGTATACTATGTTTTAAAGCCTGTAATGACATAATAACAATGTAATAATTCTCTTTTACAGCGATATCTGGTCTCTGGGCTGTGTCCTATATGAACTCTGCATGCTCAGACATCCAGTAAGTCCTTGTCCTCAAACAAATCTTGTCCATACACTTTTCCAGATTGTGACACACTATATAGATTCATACAGGAGGCGTTTCATTTAGCATTTCTGTCTCTGCTCTCTCCAGTTCGAAGGCAGCAGTCTGAGGCAGTTGGTCAATAAGATCTGTAGGGGGAGCTACATCCCAGTGCCCGCTCGATACTCCTACGACCTGCGCCTCCTCATTACTCAACTTTTTAAGGTTTGTGACAAAAATGAAATGAACATATAAAGATACAATGTTCTGCTTAAATGTGCAATGTGTAACTTTTTGGTTAGGGGTCCGTCACCTGCTTGTTTCGGCTCATTACTCTGCTGGGAGTGTTCCACAGTATATTAAACAGCTCTTACATTTATTCCATTGGCCTGGTTTGGTCTCCATTGAGATAGAAAGGTTTAATACCACATTGTGAAATATTCCAGGAATAACATCTCCATGGAGAAAAGCATTTGACGAGCCCTCCACAAGTAAAAGTTACACGATGCACCTTTAATAATCCTGTGTACAGGTGAACCCTCGAGATCGTCCCTCTGTCAGCTCTGTCCTCAAGCGGCCATTTTTAGAGAAACATCTGAGCAAACATCTGGAAGAACAGGTATAGTAATAAATAATAAAGTTACAATGCGCATTAGAGATAATGTTGTTGTATCCTTGGGCAAGACACTTCAGTTAACCATCTTTCTGAACTTCACATTATTATTTACAATATTATTTACACTCATTTTTGTTTTTAATGTCTTTTTACTTGCTGCTTTCAAGAACGTGATAGTGGCACAGTCCATAACAGTCACCTTCCAACGAGAGGGTGGTTCAAGCTTCAAATCTCAACTGAATCATACAGTTGTTGTGCCTCTGGGCTAGATACTTCCACCTATTCCACTCACACAAATGAATCTTGTAGTTGCAGTAAATACAAAGCACATCCGGTCTACAGATTTTCCACATTGCAAGTTTTTTGTGACTCAAAGGGTAATATTTTGTAGATGTCTGGGTAATTCCTCAGTTATTTTTTTATCATTTAATTTAAAGGTGAGTTGAGAACCATAATATAGGCAGGGATTAAAGATTGCATTATATTTGACATTAAAACTATGACTTTTTATTGTGTGAAAAACTATATACTCTAAATATACTTTAATTGCGTTTTTTGACAGGACAAGTCAAGTCATACACCCCACGCCCCAAACAGAGCGCCACCATCAGTCCGCCCAGCTCAAATACAAGGTGACACAATTAGATTTAAAGTGGAATTTGAAGCCCCCAGTGGTGATTTTCTGCAGCATTTGTCCTTGTTTACTGTACTTTGCATGATGTGCAAAGTACAGTAGCATTTCTGTCTCTGCAGTTCTATTGTACGTGTGTGTTTTGGCCACACAAATTGGAAAAGGGCACTGTCACTGCAGCTCCGGGTTACATAACATGTTTATCTAATCCCTTTGCCCCTTCCTTTGGTTTACATGTTACACAAGCAATTTAATTCAACCATACTACGCTGCAAAAAGTAAATGTGAACCCTGCTTTTGGCTATGGTTAATGTACACTTTATTGCCTCCCATCCTTCAATGCCACTGGGGCAACCCGTCAGGAGCAGTGGAATATTTAGTAGTTTTGATTTATTTAGTTATTTTACCAAGATTATTTAACTTGTTTCAATACATTGCTTCTTAAAATACTGTGTACCTCAGAGTTTTTCCTTCTACGTTCACAGTATAAGTTATATATTAAGACAGTAGTAGCAGTAGGAGTAACAGTAGTAGTAAAATAAAACGATCTCTATGCACTGCAAAAAAGGCCCATCAAAAAATAAGAAAAAAATACCAATTTTGAAGTAAAAATGCCCTATTCTAAGTGAAATTATCTGCCAGTGCAGTAAGAAATTTTCACTTACCAAGTTTTCTTAAAACAAGACGAAATACGAATCTTGTTCTAAGCAGAAAACACTAGTTTCAAGTATTTATGGCAAAATTTTTCACCTTATTGGTTTGAGAAGGAAGTTAAAAAGGCTTAACCTGGCTTGATTTAATATAAAAAGTGCTTAGAATAAGTTGTAATATCGAGATAAGATATATCAGGATGGAATATCTTGAAACAAGTAAAAAAAATCTCATCTTAAGTAAAAAAATCTTAAAATTTATCTTTTAAGATGAATCTGCTTAAATCAAGTCAGTTTAACCCTTTACAGTGTAGTTGTTAACCTCACACTTTACAGTGTAGTTTGAGCCTGGCCCTTTACAGTGTAGTTGTTGATTTCACCCTTTACAGTGTAGTTTGAGCCTTAGGCTGCACTGTTAGGTGTGAGATTGGCAACTATACTGTAAAGGGTTAACTATGCTAGAAAATCCTTTTTTGTAGTGTGAATGTATGATCATATTTGCTTTTGTTGTTTGTAGAGAAAGTGCAAAGTCCCAGAGCTGAGGACAGGGCAGCGATGAAGAAACAGGACTGGAAAATCCCTCACAGAGTTCATCCACCACTCCAAAACAAAGTGAGAGGGCCGAGGGAGTCATTTGTATTAGCTTTTACAGCCTGGAACCACATAGAACAAACAGATTCCTCGCATTTTCAGTGTTTTTTTTTTATGGCCGTGTCCCTCATTAAAAATTGACCTGAAGGTTTTAGATGTCATCCATGCATGTTAGAGAGGTTTTGCGTTCATTCACTATTCACTATTCAAACCAAGAGTTAACTTTAAAATTCTTCTATCATCCAGTTCTTAAATATACAAAAACATGATACAAAACTGTACACAACTTCTCAAACATGATGGGATGTGCAGTAGCTTCATTAGTGGGATTCACACTGTGTTGTGATAGCGTTCTGAAGGGGGTGTGACTGCGCAGGGAACAAAAGGAGGGAGGGTACAGAGCATCAAAATGAAACTTTTAAAACGTGTTATTATGTTGTTTTCACTGAGTATAGCATTTTTAAATATCTAATTTGTGACTGAAGACCCACGTGTGAGTGAAATCAGACACTAGACACAAAACATAACCATGTATTTTGCAACAAATATAGCATAGAAGACAAAAGTTGCATAATTTACATTAGTTTGACCTCATGTTTGAAAATTTCTCACAAAAATATAGGATTCCTCTGAAATGTGGCCATGATAGATCGCTAGATACTTCATTGATCCTGAAGGTAATTCAAATTTCAACAGCAGCAACAATGAAACAAACATGGCAGTCCATCCTTTTGCATACAACAGCTTTCGGGATGCGCTGTACACCAAACACCTTCCAAAGTATTTCACTTAAAATAGATTTTTGTATTACTTGCCTATTTTAAAATGAAAGGGGTAAATAGTTCTTCTCTGTATTAACCCATGTACACACCTCTTTTAAACACATAATTTCTGGAAGAGTGTGTAATTATCCCACATTAAAGCAGTAATTTCTGTGGTTTTGTTTTTGTGTTTTCTAAAACCATAATTTCTTGCTCTTCAAAGCCTCTTCATCACAGGTTGGCACAAGCAGCAGATCCCCATAATGTAGAATTTGTACTACGAGAAAAGCCAAGGTGAGCTCAACTCACTCACCCATTTGATCTATTAGATAAAAAATATTACACCATTTTACAATTGTCCGTGACCATTTGAGACTGCTGGGAAAATCAGGTGCCAAAGTGAAGTGCCAGTTGTGTCCTTTGGCAAGACGAAGTATCATGCAGATGCAGTATGAAAGTGGTGTGTGCGTGACTGATGGTGGTGGTCGGATTGTAAAGCGACTATGAGTGTTTGGAAAAGTGCTATATATGCATTATTATTCACATTATTTCCTCATAAATGTATATTATATAGAGGCGAGCAGCCAGCGGGGGACCCATATCTCCACTATCACGCCCAGCTCGACGCCTTTCAGTTCAGACACAGAGAGGAGCAGGAAGTCCCTGAGCCGTACCAACTGTGAGCAGCTACACATTTAGGTTCTTACTCATAGAAATGGGAATATTTGATTCGGTATTGATACTTTGCAGTGACATCACGCTGGGGGAGGCTGCATGTTATGTCTATGGTGGAATGTTCAGCAGTTACCATGGTGGCACAATAGACACATTAGCACAACCTGATACTTTTTTAGATTGTCTGAAAACTCAAAATATGAAATGGATAAAAATAAATAAAAAATAGGAGCCTGTGATCAGTGCAAGTGTACATATGTACTGTATGTATATCCTGTTTACATGTCTGATTTTCAACTAAAAAGTTTGTGTGTGACTAACTGAAAAACTGTCGGCTAATGCTACCTCATTTGTGACTGTAATGTTATCTGAGAGGGACTTTAACCGTATAAATCAGAGCTTCAGACAGAGCACTGCCTCCAGTTAGCTTCACCCCCCTTCATCATTGCAAAGTATCAATAGAGGACATAGGACATTCAGCTAAGTTTACGGTTTCAAACTGTGATCCCACTTTTCATAATCATAATAACTAAATGCTCGAAATATAACTGCTGTTATAATCTCAAATCCTCATTAGAAAGAGGAATCAATGTGTTTATTCCCTTTAGATGCTCATCCCCTGATGTAAGACTGTATTTTTATGCTGCAGTACTGTTTTTCAGTGTGGCTGCGGCGCGAAATGAATACTTACAAAGAAGAGAAGAGGCAAACCAGTACAAGGTTCGAGCAGAGAAACAGCTGGTGAGGTCCAAAAGTGTGTTACTTACATTTATATCTGCTGCCACAATAATCACTATATCCACTTATCATCCTATACATGATAGATGGAACCAGTGTTTCTGTGGTCTGAAAATAATCTGAACAAAAAACTGGTAAAACTGTTAGAAGTGACTATATTTTATCTCTATTTATCAGCACACACTCTCCATATATTGTATTGTACTGAAATATGGATCGCTTGTGCCACCATAGTCTCACTGTAAACTTGGTACTATTATTTTTGGCGGTCAATTTTATTTTTTTGCTCTAGTGGGTAAATTTGTGTTATTTTTCTGTACTATGATAAGATTTGAGATATTTTGGATTAATAACACATAGATACAAACCACCCACAAAAGTGTCATATCTGCCATTTATTTTATTGCAACTTGTGTACATTTACAATATTAGTAGTTTAAATATTATCGTTGCTCTATATTATTTTATTATCTATTGGTCTCTATTTTCGTCAGCAATATATCGCATTTCAAAATGTGTTATTGTGACAGGCCTACTGTAGACGTAGATTTAAAATGCTTTATTCGGGTATTTAGAATTCTTTGAACACGTCTTCATTGATTTAATATGTTTCTTAAGTTAAAAGAAATAGGTGGAAAGCAAGTCTAGATGCAGGGCACAACTGAACTGTGGCTAAAAACAGTGACATTTTTCGTAGTGAGAGCAGTCCAGTGAAGGCGTGTGGGCTTTAAAAGCACAGAGGAGCGCCACTTTATGACATCAGTAGGTGGAACAGAGAAGTGAATAAACAGGATGACTCAAACATGTTTTACAAATGACACAAAACATAACTCCAGGTATTAAACTGAGTCATGCTTTGATAACTGATGTTGTGTTTTTAAGGGTCTACGTCCATCCACAGCAGAGCACCCCCGCAGGCCCGGAGGCCAAATCAACGAAATGGGACCAAACCAACACACCCCACATGACAAGAAACACAACGGACAACTAGTAAAGGACATTAATATTATAAAATGAGCAGTCATAGTGATGGTGCTAATGTTATAACATCTTTATTAGAAGTGGATGATATGATTTAACGTCCACACCTGCTCCTCTTAAAGGCCCAGCTCTGTCATGCAGAAGAGAGCAGATGGTCTTACTTTTTAAAGGTGCACTAACTTTTCTGAGGGTAACCTTTCTGGTGTTTCTGCCCCCTGTTTATCTCAGTGAAGATGTTCTTGGCTTGCTTAGAATATTCCACTGCATAGAATTAAAGTTATTTTTCTACAGGTCAGAACTGTGGAGAGGTGACCCTGCTCTCTGTAAAAATGCAAGTTGTTTTGTGGAGCAAATACTGTAATCAAACAAATGCTAGCAAGATAAGTTTAATGTCATACTGTGGAACATTTTAGACAACGTAATAACATCTACATAGAGACAAACAGGTGGGAGACCCCTCTTCAGGAAAGTTGCACAGTGCACTTTTAAAAGCAATAGAAAGCTCCAAGAATCTTGATAAAATAGAAATTTCAACCTTGTTTCTAATGAATTATCTCATACCACCCGTCTGCTTATGTTCTTTTATTATCAGGAGTATTTGCGTCAGCTGGAGCTGATCCGACTGCAGTATCATCAGGACGTGAAGGAGATGAAGCAGAGAGCTGAGACTGAGGTTTGTGCTATAGAATGAATGTCAGCTACTGTTGGCTGAACATAAGTGACCAAGTGCAGTTTTGCTTTGAATGCATGCACAAAAATTTTTACAGTTTCCAATCAAGTTCTTCCATGTGCCCATCTCTGCCCATTGATAATATTAAGGAATATAATCTCTTAAACATGTTCTAATGGTTTTCCCTCATCATTAGCTTAAACTTAAAATAGTTTGTTTATTTCCTCACCCACAGCCTTGTACTTATTTGCAATTATTCATACTCATGCACATAGTTTTAAAAGTGTTTTTCCAAGTGTTTTTCAAAGTTTTTTCTAAAATAAAAATATGTGTTAGCTTGTAGCTAAATATCAGAAATATTTGTCCAGTTCTATGGTACATTTTTATCTCAGTAGCTCCCATTGTCTTTGATAATACCCGCCTCTAAATCTTTATCTTCCAGGTTCAGCAGCAGAATAAGAATGAGATGTTTGTGGTGGAGAAACCACAGAGAGAACCAGAGCCTCCAGCCGCCTGTGAACAGCCACAAGCCCAAAACCAAGTACACATAATACTAAACACATGGAAAATGGAAAATTTGATAAAGTGCCAAATGTTCTGGAAAATATATATTTTGTCCTTGAAATTTCTCCCCCTTTAGCTTTGCTGTATTATTGGGTAACAGTAAGTAACAGTGTTACTGCTATCACTGTAAACAAGAGCAGTTGGGATTTTGAAAAAAACATCCATCCATCCATCCATCTTCTCCCGCTTAATCCAGCTGGGTCGCGGGGGCAGCTTGCTGCCCAATACTCATAGCACCTGACCCCCCCTATGAACCCCTCTGCGGGTGGTGAGCGTAGTATCTGTTCTTATCAGTTTAATATCTGATACGTCCCCTATCCGGGGACCATATATTAAATTGATTTTTGGAACAGGGAGATGGAATAGGGGCTTGCTCCGTCCACTCCACGCATCGACCTGGTATTGCAGTACCTCCAGGAAAAAAAAAATAAAAAATAAAAAATAATAATAATAATAATAAAAAAAAAATAAATAAAAAAAACAGGAAATTACGCGTTCATCTTTTGGTAATCTGTGTCTAAATATACAAGGCAATCACACCAATGCAGAGAATATATGTGAAAATACATGAGTATAATTAGTGTGTTTGCTGTAGAGTGTTATTCATTTTCAATCACGGGGTATAGTTAGACTGCATCTTTAGTAGAAAAAGAGGGTCATATAATCACACCGTGACTACATAATTAAAAATGCCCTTAAAAAGTCCTGGAAAAGGATTTCAAACAAAGTGTGGGAGCTCTGACTATTGATAAATGGAGTAAGTAAAATATCACATTGGCTGTAAGGTGTGTGTTGTTTTTTGTGCCAGGATGTTGAAGCAGCATTGAGGCAGATTGGACAGGAGCCCAAAGAGTCCAAAAGAGAGAAAAAGCAAAGGGGGAAGGTAACACAATATTTTTATAGAACTGATCAGATGAACATATATTATATAATACATTCCGTATAATTTAGTACTATTAATGAAATGATTGATGAAGCAATTTCACCTCACAGCAAGCAGGTCGAGTTCAATACCTGACAACTTCTACCATACAATTATTACCTCTCACAATGAATGGTACAGCATCATTTAAATGCAACATAATATGTGTTTTGTGCAGAAGGGAATCATGTTTGAGATCAGACTGAACGAACTGGAGGAAGAGACAAAAGACGAAGACATGAAAGCAGATGGAAATCAGAAAGAGGTAATAGTCAGAAAAGACATCCAAGAACAACATCCAGGTGCACTGTGTATCTTTTCTGGTGGAGGTTCTACCACCTACTTGTCTCCATGGAGATTTTATTGTTAAATATATCCATCTTACTTAACATAACAATAATACGGTAATTTATATACCTAAAAACTTGCATTCTTACTGTTTGTGGGCTCACCTCTCTACAGATCTGACATGTACAGTAACTTGGCACTGTGGTGTCACCTTCTATCTCCGTAGAGATAAATAAGTGTAATGCCATACTATGGAACATTCCAGGCAATATCCCCATGGAGAGAAGCAGGTGATAGACCCTCCGCCAGAAAAGATACACAATGCACCTTTAAAACATTGAGAGAAGACAGAAATATAAACTGCTGCTAATACAAAATCATCTAAACTACAAGGTTTGAATTATTATTTGAATATTGTGTTTTTTATTTATTATGGTATTGCCGAAACGATTGCAACCTCTCTGACAGTTTAATTTGGCTATTAAGGAATCGACTCTTAAGATATCACAGTGATAAAAATGGTACCTCGTATTATCATTGTGCGTATACTAGTCTATTTGCTCTTATACTTCTGATACAGCTCATTCTAAAGCGATTCATGAAAGGTTCATTTCTATCCTGTCAATGAGACCTTTTTAGTACTGATACCTGCTCAAATGAGTCTCTGGTAGTTTCAGTAGTTTTAATATCTATTCGTATCGGAATTCCAATACCTTTGACAATCCTAGGTTCTGAAATGTGATTCTAGTTTTAGTTTGTCAGTTCATATTTCTGTCTTTCTTAATTATTTTGGACAGTGAAATTTGAACAGACTCAAACTTTCACTGTACTGATGTAAAACTGACAAAACATGAAGATGTTATATGCGCTTTAAGACAAAGTAGTCTATGTTTATTGTATGAATTAAGGCAATACCGCCCTCTACTGACAGCTCTGTGGGGATGCACTTGTATTTCCTGGTGTACCATAATTATGGCATTAAAATGCTCCATTTTCATGAAGACAAGCAAGCGATGCCACCAGACCAAATTATAGGTTAGAGCTGTGGAGAGTATGATATGATGTTTTTCACAGTATTTTTAAACAATAAAACATATAAAAATATATCTTGAGTTAAAATCATGGTTTATTTTTATTTCAAACCTGGAAATGCCACAATGCAATCATATGCAAACATGACCTGGTTCAAAAGCTGCACGGTATCCCATACACTGGCCTAAATGGTTCAAAATGTATTTAAAAGTAGCAAATAGAAACCAGGTTTATTTGTGTCCCTCTCCTCCTCACCAGGTCTTAAGTCACAGGACTGATCCAGGGCTGAGGAGAACAAATAAATCTAGACTTGAGTTTTAAAAGCCAGTTTTAAAACCCCATTCCATTCATACGTGTGGTTTACATGTGGACGGGGGCTTCGGGAAATGTTTCTCTGGGGTTGTTCTGGGCATGTCCCTCCAGGAAGAGGCCTCAGGGAAGACCCAGGACACGCTGGGGAGAGGGAAGTCTGAGCCTCCCGGCTCAGCAGACTTAGCCCCCATGACCCGGCCCTGATAAAGCTGAAGAAAATGGATGGATGGGGCTTTGGGAGTTTATGGGTGGGAGTCTTAATATTTAGTGCAGGGTGAACAGAAGGTGTTGTGCAGCTTCCTGATAATGGATGTGAACAGTCCTGGTATCTGCAGCGTCTCGAGCATCTAGATGTTTGCAGATGCTCTAGATCTAGAGATGCTCCATAAAAAGGCTTTGTTTTTATGAAGAAACTAAGCCAACTAAGTTGTCAAATTTTCAGAAAAGGGGCATATTATAGTTACATAATACAAGACTGTACAACAAGTCATCATAATGTAATATAAAACATTTTTCATGTCTGCAGGAAGTGGACCCTCTGAACCAGACCCTGAAGTTTGAGGATGGAGAACAGTTGCAGCTCTGTGATTGGCTGGAACAGAGAAGGGGGTGGAGTCAGAGGATTCCTGAAACCTTATTGGAGGCTTTGGGCAACATGGACCTGATGTCTGCCACATGTTCTACTGTCCAAACTGAGCAAGGTGCAAACTGAAGAGGTGTAATTGGAAAAGAGAATGGAGTAATGTTAGTAAATCAACTGCTTAACTTAACAGGAATAATATTCTAAATATTGAATTGTACTTTTCAGGTGACAATGATGCAGTCCGTAGACAGTGGACAGAGGGAGCTCAGAACACATTTCTCAAGGTTCTGGACCAGGCTCAACTCCAAGACTCCACCCTGGGCTCTGTCACTACAGGTCTGGGAACACTCAGGGGCACTATACACAAAACTCCAGGAACAATACAGTATCTTTACAAGTTTGTTTGTAAACCTGTTCAGGTAGAACCCTTGGCAAAGGAGAAATTCACTTTGTCAACTGGACAAACGTATCTTTTGAAGAGAAAAGATCAGTTTAGATTGCAGACTAATAAATTCTGAAAATACTTGGATATAAAAAAGAACTATAAAGAAGAGCTTCTGCAGTTTAATAACACACATAAATATTTAGTGTTTAGTGTACCTGACATCTAAAACAAGAAAATCAAGTAAACTGTGGAAAACCATCTTACAGACATGAGGATTGTAATGTAAAGCATTTTTTTCTCCTCAAATACATCAGTTTGCAGATAAGGCAGAAGACATGAGTTATATGAATCTCAAAATGTGAAATGAATCTATATCGGCTGAAGCACATGTGGTATTTGAGTTTAGGGAAATGTACAGTGGTTCCAGGATTATTCAGGGACAGCATGACCCCAGTGTAAAGAGGCTGAGTGAACCTGGTCTGGACTTTGTGGATGAGGCTCATGGTACTTTCACAGACACTGTAAACCACCAAAACCCCTGCACTGTGGTCCAGGTAAACCCCGATTCTGAACCCAACCGGACCTGAGACCGGACCTGAGACCTGGGACTGGACTGAGTTAAACCAAAATGAATAACTGTTAGATTTACACTTTAAGGCCCAGGATTTATCATTGTTTCTTAATATACTTTTACCAGAACCTCCTATTCTCCAAATATTGCTGCTATATGGATGCTCCTCAGCACTCCACTCCAGCTCCCAGTAACAATGGCCCGTCAGACGCTCTCTGCTCAGGACCTGACACCAGTAACTGAATCTGTCTGGATGATCTGGATAACTATTCCTCATCTTCACTTAGCACTGTGGCTCTTCTGTGTCTGTTGTGAGCTGTGTTTGGGTTCAGAGTGATTTCTGTAGAATATTGTAAGAAGTCTTCTCTGGAGCTCTCATCTGTAGCCATCACATGATGTTTTTAACCAGGACAGGCCTGGGGCTGAAGCTGAGGTGACATTCAGGACAACTGTAGAGCGGCTTCTCTTCCTTTTGGTCCCAGTGCTGCTGGACACAATTCCTGCAGTAGCTGTGTCCACACGGAATAGTCGCAGGATCCTTCAGTAGATCCAAACACACAGAGCAAGAAAAGGCTTCTTGTGCTTTCTGGGCCATCTCTCCTGGGTCACAACAACTGAGAAGGATAAGATCTGAAGGGAGACTCCACCCACTGCTGTGTGTCCATCTCAGGAGGAAGCTGAGACCACAGTTTTAATGCTTTATCGTGATGAGATGTTACTGCGTAATAGCTTCATCAGTGTTTGTAGATAAGGACTTGAATTACACTGGGATTTGTTAATTTCATAACTTTAGATTATTACATATTTCATATGTATCTCTCTGTACATATGAAATAAGCATTTAAACACACACTATTGGATTGTTTATTTGACAGAAATAGAGAAGTTGAAGCAGCTGGAGACAGATGGAGAACAGGAACAGCAACAAGGAGAGATAGAGGAGGAAGAGAAAGCAGAGGAGGAAGAGGACTCCGATGTGGAGAGTGATGAAGAACGACTGGAGCCACGATCTGATGATGACGATACGTGAGACAGATTTTTTTATTTATTTAAACGGACCATGTTACATTACTTTCTGTCTGTTACAATGTTGTTTCCTCATCACAAACATACCTGGAGTTGGATGTTTAACACTCAAACCCTGCATACGTATTTAGGCTGAGTTCTTCTCTCAAACAGAAAACACCACTTTATGATGACATGTGATAATGCTGCAAGTGCTCCATTGTGTTTTTAAACTTCATACACCTTCACTTGAATTATTTGTATAATTTCACCACTGTTTCTAGTTTCTACTGAACTAAAGATAAAAGGTAACTGTTAACTTGAAAAGTACCGGTATATGACATCACAAGGTGGAACAGAGCATTTTGAACTTTGGAGATGCTGACAGCTTCATGATCCAGGATTACTCAAGTGTGTATATGAATGGAACAAACACAACTCCAGGTATTTTTTTGATCGCGGTAACAATATTATACACATGGCTTAAAGGTCACAAGAGTCAGTTTTGTGGAATATAGTGTCTTTAAAGGAGACATATTTTGCTAAATTTGGTCAAACCTTATGCCACCTAAGGCTTAATAGCAGATTTTTAAGCACCACACTGAAACACGATGAAATTCGAGAGTCACAGACTGATGGCAAATACAGTGAACATGGACTGAAACAGAACTAAACACATTTTTACAACAATATTTTTTAGCAATTAACATTTTTAGTCTGTTCATTCACACAACATTACATTGTGTTGTACTACACAGACCGATAAATAATTTATTGATCCTGAAGGAAATACAATGTTCGACAGCAGCAACAATCAAACATCATAATGAGAACAGAGATATATTAACATATTGATAGAAAATGTTTTTATTTATTTTTTGTTAGTAACTTTGAAGAGTCAGAGGACGAGCTGAGGGATGCTGTGGCCGACTCCATGATGAACCTACTCATCCTGGACGAGGCCCCACGGCATGATGGGAACGAGGAAGTGAGCGCCACAGACCCGCCGCAGATCAGGCAGGCAGGAGACTCCAGTGACAGTGCAGGAGGAGGTGAAAACCAGGAGAACAAAGCTACGAGTAAGGACAGTTGTAACAGGGTTTGATCCGAAAACCATCACAGCAAATCACTCACACGGGTCAAGGGATTTAAACCAGATGCCCTTCCAGACCTACATGAAATCAACTCTTTCATTCACGTTCACTGGACCAGTGGTAACAGTCCTTGTTTTTAGCCTTATTTAAGATGCTTTGACTTTGTGCCCCCTGCTGGCAACAGTTGTGCTTCTTCTTAACAGTAACAATACCGGTAAGTTTAAAAGCTCTGGGTTAATGAGCCTGCAGATAATCAACTTAAACTTTGACCGTAATGAGGATTATTTACTGACCCTTAGAGGATGGAGTAAATATTTATGACCGCAACCACCCACTAGATAACCAAGAATTACAGTAATAACAGTATCATCTTGTTCATGTATTTTAGGATCATTTGGTTTCTTGATCCAAAATGTTTTTTTTAGTTGTAATGCTAGCTAACTTGGGACTGTAATATTCATTCAGAGGGACATGTTCAACAGCTCAGAATAAATCTAACTTCAGTATCAGAGCTTCAGACAGAATAGTGCCTACATTAGCATCATACACGCAGGGAAGGTGCATGACACCCCCTGCAAAGTATCAATAAAAATATTGAGATTTCTGATACAACTGGGTGAATTCCTAAGTCCTTATTATGCTAAATGTTCAGTCGTAACACTGTTCTCATCAAATCAAATAAATGGATATATATTTTTCATGCAACTATATATATATTGTGTATTTTGGATTTGACCTCTAGAACCGTCCCTATTCCACAAGAAATAGTACCAAGTAGATATAAAGTGGTATTATCTTTATTACAGAACACATTTGAGTCAAAGAAACTAGAACTTGGCCCCTAGATGCGTCTCTTCTGAAAAGAACTAAACTATACATTGCACATACTGTTATATTACATTGGTCCATAAACAAACTATGAACACCTTCATTCACTCCATTTAAACATAACTTCATTCATGTAACCCAAGGACACTCTTCCAACTCAAACTTTGTCTAATCTCTATTATTAAATATTATTATAAACTCAAAATTATCTACAATGAGCATAAACAACACATATTTCAGTGTAACATAATATGGAACTCACCCCAAATCAAAAAAGGTTTGCACAGAACAAAAAGCTCATTTAGAAGAAAATAAAATCTAAAATTAAAATTGGCTGATTTAAGTGAACAGTAAATGCATTTCAAAGTGCTGCAGATTTACATAATAACTTGATACAATCTCTGTTCTTCTAAGTCACGCTTTTATTGTGAAAAGATCTACTTTTTGTAACATCCTTTTCTACTACTGCTACTTTTTCATTACCTACCTCGTTTAAAGATGCACGAAGTTACTTTTCTGGTGGAGGGTTCGCCATTTCCTTTTTTCCACGGAAATGTTCTGGAGTATGACTTCCTACTGTGAGCAGGATCACCACCCCACAGATCTGACCTGGCCGGGGGGCATCATCTACTTGTATCCATGGTCATAAATAAGTTTAATGACATACTGCAGGTAAAGCAATAACATCTCCATGGAGACAAGCGCACACCCCACTAGAAAAGTTACATAGTGCTGATTTTTTTTATTTAGTCCAGAGATAAACCATCTTAAGATTTAATCTGGGTTTGTTCTTTAAATCCTCATTTAGTCCTGATTCATCCAGGTTTAAAGCTAGATAAAACACTAAAATGCTAACACTCATTAGCATTTTCAGTTTATCAGTTATTATTTTACAAAACAAATGAGAGATTCTTCAATTATCACACACATAAAAAAGCAGAATTACAGGATTTTACAATTTGTTCTTTTGTTCAATGATTGGTCCAGTTTCCTGAATCTAGTTTAGAACAGATTTCATCCTGGCTGCTTTTCTGTACATTTGAATTTTTTGCCATTGTCACCAAAATGAACATAATTTGCTTCGTTGGTGGTTTTCAGATTCTGGGAAGTGATGAATGTGACTTCACATGGGGACAAGAGCCAGATTTTCCTATTGATTACATTGTACTTTGCCATGAAATATCCAATAAAGGTGAATGTGGAACCAGATGAACTAGACCCAACAACTCACAGTATTACAATAATCTACATTCTAACAATAATCATTTTAGCTGCCCCCATCTGTATTAAATATTATTCACCTATAGAATGGTGTGACGTCATCTGAAACCCACCAATTACTTGTGAAGCACTTGACTCTGGGCTGTTAGTTTTGACTTTTTAATGGTGAAAACGGTTTACACGGTTGTCCTTTAATTTCACTCATTCACCGCTCCAGCCTCGTCATTACCGTTTCCATGGCACCCAAAAAGCTGCTCTCGAACTCCTGGTCCGAGAAGCGTTCCACCGACCGTCGAGCGTTTCGTCTGATCTCCAGTCGGGCTTCGGGGGAGAGAGCGAGGATGGTCTCCATGGAGGAGGCGTAACTCTCCACGCTGTCGGCCAGGAAGCCCGTCTGTCCGCCCTCGAAAGGAACCACGATGTCCAGCTTCGGCCCCCCGGACTTATGGGCCAGGACTATGGTGCCCGCCGCCATGCACTCCACCACTCCTGAGATGAGGAGAGAAAGAGAGAGAGAGAGAGAGAGAGGTGGAAAGTAACAAAGGAGAAAGAGAGCGAGAGGAGAGGGGGGGCAGATGAGGAGAAAAGAAGAGAGCGAGAGAGGTGGGGAGTAACAAGGGAGAGCAAGAGAAATGGGGCACATGAGGAGAGAAGGAGAGTGTGGTGGTGAGTAACGAGGGAGAAAGAGAGAGGAAAGAGAGGGGCAGATGAGGAGAGAAGGAGAGAGAGAGAGGTGAGGAGAAACAAGGGAGAGAGGAAAGATGAAAGAGAGGGGGCAGATGAGGAGAGAAGGGGAGAAAGAGGTGGGGAGAAACAAGGGAGAGAGGAAAGAGGAAAGAGAGGGGCAGATGAGGAGAGAAGGAGAGAGAGAGAGGTGAGGAGAAACAAGGGAGAGAGGAAAGATGAAAGAGAGGGGGCAGATGAGGAGAGAAGGGGAGAAAGAGGTGGGGAGTAACAAGGGAGAAAAAGAGGGAGAGGGGGCAGATGAGAAGAGAAGGGGAGAGCCAGAGGTGGGGAGAAACGAGGGAGAAAGAGAGAGTGGGGCAGACGAGGACAGAAGGAGACAAAGAGAGATGGGGAGTAAAGAGGCAGAGAGAAGGGGAGGCAGATGAGGAGAGAAGGAGAGAAAGAGAGATGGGCAGTAACGAGGGAGAGAGAAGGGGGGCAGATGAGGAGAGAAGAAGAGAAAGAGAGATGGGGAGTAACATGGGAGAAAGAGAGGAGAGAGGGGGCAGATGAGATGAAAATGAGAGAGAGAGATATATGGGGAGTAACAAGGGAGAGAGAGGGGAAAGAGAGGGGGCAGATGAGAAAAGGAGAAAACGAGAGGTGGGGAGTAAAGAGAGAGAAAGAGAATGAGAGGAGAGAGAGGGCAGATGAGGAGAGAAGGAGAGAGCGAAAGAAGTGGGGAGTAATGAGGGAGCGAGAGGAGAGAGTGGGCAGATGAGAAGAAAAGGAGAGAGTGAGAGAAGTGGGGAGTAACAAGGGAGAAAAAGAAAGAGAGGAGAGAGGGGGCAGATGAGGATAGGCGAGAGGTGGGGAGAAATGAGTGAGAGAAAAAAAAGAGAGATGAGACAGTTTACTATGATGCGTAACAAAACTGCAACTGAAACGTGCATGTTCTCAGTTCAAATACTGAGACTTTGCAGCTGTTGTTATTAATATTCTCTGGGGTGTGATGCTAACTGAAAGCACTACTGTGTTAGGAGCTCTGTTACTCAAGTTAGACTTTAATCTGATCTTTATTTTAACACAATCTGGCCAGAAATAGATGATTGGAACTCCAACAAGAGAGCTAATTCGTGGGATTAAACAAGTCCTCCTCACACATAAAATTAGTCACACACTAATCACGCTCACACCCCCAGCATCACTGCAAAGTATCAATATGGTATAGAGCTTCTAACATGGTTTAAAGTTCTCAAGAGTCAATTTTGTATAATGTAAACCTGAAGGTGTCAGAACATACAGAACATACCGATCCCAAAGTGCTCGTTCCACATGGTGTGCAGCCCGATGGTGGCATGACCCAGTTCTTTCTTCAGCTCTTCAAACGGCACATTTAGTTTAAACTCCACTTTATTTCCCACCTCCAACTCTTCACAGAAACCTCTCAACATCCGCACCCGATCCTCATCTTCCTCATTCCTGCATCCGCCAATCAGAACCAGCTTCAGCCCCTCCTCCCTCTCTCCTTTTCTGTTCAGCAACTCCCTGAACGCTTGGATTTGCAGTTTGTGATCCTTCTCCGGCCTGAACTGCCCGATCGACACGATGGAGGTGCACTTTTTGTCAGATTTGGCTTGAAAATGTTCGTCTCCTAGCTCCCGTCCGACCTCCTCCCAGTCGTCATCGTCTTCGTTGTCGAGCGGGATGTCGAGGAAAGCGCGGACGTCGCACGGAGGGTAGACGATGCTGGTACGGGACGGAGAGCGCCACAGAGCCAGGATGTGACCCAGAGTCCAGGTGGAGTTGACCATGATGACGTCACTGCAGGAGCCGGCCAGACCGTAGAGCAAGGCGAAGCAACAGTAATACAGCAGCTTCACCGCACTCAGGATGGCGTTTTGGCTGATGAAGTCTGAGTTATTGAACCTAAGAATACAAAAAGAAATCATGTGGTGTTCATTCAGTCACACAATGTTGGGCTAAGGAGAGGGTACACTGTTAAAATCCAAGACTTGGTTCTATCTTTGTGATTAATTACTGATCTTATCTCTCTGTATTTTTTATACAGATGGATATCAATCTGGTTCTCACAAACCTGGTTGCGTCTTATGTCCAGCCAAATGTGTCCAAATCTTCCAATTAGATTTGTTTTTTTCAGTGATGCATGAGAAACGAAGGAGCTCATTGGTCACTTGACAGTCACATTTATAAATAAAATCTAATTTCTCTCACCGCAGATAAGAAGAGTTTAGTGCCTTAGTGCCTACCTGCTTATTGATTCTGCAAAAATCTGCAATGTTTCTCATTTTCCTGTGATATCTATCTATCTATCTATCTATCTAAAGGTTATCCATATAAAACAAAAACTGTCACAAAGTTATGTTGTTTAACTGGTGGTCTTAAAAAGCACTTAAATTTAGTCTTAATTTTGATTTGTCTAGCCATGCAGAAACCCTTACTAGCACAGTTAGTCATATCGTAATCATATTAAATCAGAAATTTTAGGAGCATTTGTATTAGATTTATTACAAAACAAAGTGGAAAAAAAAACACACAAGCATTTTGAAATTTTCCATCCAACCTAAAAAACTGATCAATCTAACTATGAAATGCTATTTAAATGCAGACAAATAGTTTAGTTTTGTTGCTCCTTCTGTTTGTTACCTGGGGTTCCTCTGTCGGACCACTGACAGCATATCCGTGGAGACTGTGGGGTAGTGCACGTAGCTGGCCACTTTACATCCGCCCAGGTACCTGAAGATGGGCAGAGTGAAGGCGTAACCCATGGAGTCAATGTACAGGTCTGGGACAAAGGACGTCAGGGCCTCCCAACCTGAAAAAAAACACAAAAAACACACAAAAACATGTAGGGTTATTACAAAGGTGTATTACATGACTTTAAGGGAGACATATAATGCAAAACTGACCATGTTATATTTGCCCTTCTCATTTACCCACACAAATTTGTATTGTGCTGTTCATGTGAGTTCGAGTAATCCCCCCCCCCCCATCCCATACATGCACACTGCCCTATACTTAAATGGTGATAAACATTTAGGAATGTCGCGTAGCCATTGTTGTATTTTATTCTTTTTTTGTCCTTCATATTGATCAATTACAGTTTTTTGTTTGATTTTTTTTAACGGACACATTAATACCAATTATTTTTAAAGGGGAACTACCTAATATACAAGGAAAATTTAAGATAAGAACATTACTCCCTTCAATGCATAGATGTTTGGAGATGAATAAAAATGTATTTGGCAGTATTTAGAAAAATATTTTGGAAATATGCCCTCTGGTGTTCAAAATTGGAAATAATTTACAATTATTATTTTCAGAATTTTTTTTCACCATTTATTACTATTTATTTGATTTGACTGGATCTTGATTAAATACAAATTGTATTAATTGCACAGCCTTAATCCTGGTATTTGATTTTGTGACGTCGCTAGTTTGTCCAAAGTCTTACCCAAAAACATGGACCCGAGGCTCTGTCCCAGCAGAGTGAAGTGAGGGTATGAGCCGGCCTCCACCAGGACCCTGGTTCTGAGGAAGACGAAGCTCACGGCCCGAGGAAGAGTGATGTTAAAGCGACGTCTTGCTCCTTCAATGATCTGCTGCGGAATCACACCCTGATCCCCTGTGTACACCACGAACGAGACCTCTGGGTATCTGTGAGGGAGCGGTAAAGAGAGATAACTTACACTTTAAAGGGCCCATATTACACATGTTTTCTGATCAATGTTATAATGTTGTGTCCTCATCACAAACATATCTGTAGTTGTGTTTTGTTTCATGCACATATTTAATACACAGTTCTTCTCTCAAACTGAAAACACTCTGTTCCACCTTGTGATGTCATGTGGTAATAAGGTAATGCAGGAAGAACGCCATATACCTTCACCAGAATCATTTGGATGATTTCAGCTCTGGACAATCTCTACTGAACTAAAGGTAAAAAGGAGCTGTTTAACTTGAAAACTGCCACTTCATGATATCAGTGTGGAATGGAGCATTTTTAGCTTTGGAGATGAAGACAGACTAAGAATAAAGGGTTACTCAAACATGAATGAATGAATGAAACACGATGATGATGATGATGTAATAGCATTCTAATATGGCTTAGCAACTAGCAGAAAAATTATATTAGTAAGAGTAAAAAAAACATGGAGATATTCAGAGAGGTTTTTTTTATTGCACAGGTGCCCATACTTGTTCATGAGAGCCCGGAGCGCGCACCACAGCACCCTCTCTCCCCCTCCACCGGCGTTGCAGTATGGGTGAAAGAAGGCAACCGCGGGGCCCTTGTCCTGGGACCTCCGGGCTCTCCTCCGGCTCTGGAGCCAACACCTCACCCCCAGAAGAAGCAACAGCAGCAAAAGAGTGAGGAGCAGAGACAGGTACAGGCATGGGATGATCAGGGCCCATAGCAACCTGCAACAGAGAGGGAAAGAGAGGAGGGACATACATTTTACAATCATTTTACTATTTTTCACATTTTAATGTTGGAAAATCCACTTAGCAATTTCATTCACACAGTTTAATTAAATTCCATGTCTGTAGTCAACTAAAGAGATTCTTGATTGAGTAAAGACATGTCCTGCCGATTGATTATTTGAGTAAAAAGGTGTCATGGCAAAAGTGTATCTCTATGTACTTGACCCAAACTGCATGGGAGTTCAAGCAAAAACTACTATTTATGCCGAAAAAGTACTAGGAAACAATGTATTTAGAAAAAGGCAGATTAAACTTGAATCTGTGAATTATGAGTTTAATCATTTTACATATAAATAGCAAGAAATACCAAATCTTCAGCTAAATCACTCACTAACGTCTCTGCTGTTTCTGCTGTTGCACCTTATAAATCCTAATAATCTAAATAAAATGATTAGTCAACAAACATCATTGACCGACTAAATGTCTGAAGGCCTACAGCACTATACAAAACTCTAACATGTTAACAGCTTTATTATTTTTTTATGTATTTATTTGGGCAAGTAAGAAATTTACATTCTTTTACAATGGAACATATAACATTAGTGAAATCATAATAGAAATAACATCAACAAAAAATTTGCCCAATTTGCTTGATTGAAGTCTTTCTGAATACAGTCATGTTGCAGCCAAAGCTTAGGTTACATGTTTTGAAGATTTGATTTAAATCAGTTATTTTAGCTCGTAATATTCTCAAACTTCAAATAATTATTATATTGATTGAATTTAGAACTAAAATTATCCATTGATCAATTTATTCATTCTTTTTTGGTCATGTTCAGCCTGTTATGTATAGGTATATTAAATCAGGTCCAAACTCAATCTAAATCAGCCTCGGATCATGTCTAAATTGTGGCTATCATGTATTGTTTTTACTTTTAAAATACTATTTTAGAAGGTTCTGTCTATTTTGTGTAGGGGAGTCTTTTACTGTATTAGTTCTTGGAGTCTGGACTCATTTCAACTTACACAAAATACTCTTGTTTTGAACTAGAGAAGAGCTAAGTAATGAATTGTTGCATTTATCTAGAAAATATTAACATTATTAATAGATTTACTGGATCTTAAACGAAAGCGCGTTTCTTCTGCGTGTATTGCAATCTAATAACATCATCTTTCACGAGAGCTTGTTAGCGGCTAAAGTTAGCTTCCTGCTTCGGAACGGCTAAATCTGCACTTATTTTCACTCTTTAACGCTATGCACTGGTTCAACTTAATACATACTAACGACAAGCACATGAAAAAGGTGACATTTACCGGATTAGATCGCACAAACAGAGCGTAAGGTGTTGGTAATGATGAAGAATATCGTAATCAGCCATTTTGACAACAGACTGACGCCAACGCGGAAGTGGAATTCAACTGACCACAAACACCGGCTCTGATTGGCTGAGGGTTTGTTTACGCTCACGTCACTGACACATGATTTTTATTTTTCAATTTATTTCACTGAAACCGCATGAGAGCGATTACAGACTCCAAAACACGACCAGTGAACTCTACAATAATAATAAAAAGTGGCTGCAGTTGGCTAAAATTTCATGATCAATGTGTTTTTGTATTTATTTTGTACTAAAGATACAAGAACCTTTATTTAAAGTATAAAAAATATGCAAGGGGAATGATTGTACAAAAATAATCTTTAAATCTAATAGTTTAAAATAGATTACACTTTAAAGATCCTAAAAACAGATCAGAAAATAGTGTAAAATTAGCTCTCTAAGATTTAAATGATTGAAAATTGCTTCATGTTCTTTTGTAGCTTTTTGTCTTTTTACTAGTCTTAACCTCTTGAGACCCTGTGGCCCCATACGAGGACATTACATTTTTGCCTCTTAGCACCATGATTTTCAATTATTTTAAACTTTCACCTGTAATCAACTAAAAACCTCTACAGCAGCTCCCAAAAGTAAAAAAAAACTGCATGGTAAAGTTTAGATGCAAAATTTATGAATAAAACCAATGTATTTATGTACAATAATGTCTCTTCATGTATCTTAATGTATCTTCATTTGGCATTAAAATTTGACACATTTTATTGATTATAGCAGACGAGAGCATCAGGAAATGTCATGTCCTCGTTTGAAGACATTGGGACTATGTTATATTATTGATTGTACATGTTGTTAGGTAAACTTGGGAATATTTGGATGAGTTTACAGTTATAAATTGCTGGACGTTTCTGCTGCTATAGGGAAACTGCTGCCTGTCTCCACTTGTTGCACCTCTACTTTTTTTTGTAACGATTGAAAACCAGAAAAAATTAAAACTGTGGACCACATTTTCAGGCCTTTTTGTGTGTTTTTAACCTCACTCACTGAACCCCAACCCGCTCACGGTCGACCTACGTCACATTTGGCAGGTTTAGGGCTTGAAATAAACAGCTAATTGCTGTTTGTTTATTTTTTGTAATTTATTTATACATTTTAATGTTTTTACATTTTTTAACCAATGGTGTCATACAGAAGACTTACTTAGTAGGACCTACTTATCCCAAATAGCAAGAAGAAATGAAAAATGCACACCAGACAAAAGCTCGCGTCTCAGGAGGTTAAACTGTTAATAGTACTTCTACAAAGACCTTGTGAGATTTAGGAAGTTGATACAATATGTGCTTTTTAGTCATATTTAAAGCTATATACTTCTTTAAATGTGTAGCCCTGAGGCAGTTTAGATGATCACTTTGCTTAAAAAGAGGAAATCTTAGTTTCAGTCCCTCAGTCTCAGATCATTTTCAAGTTTCACAGACACACACACACACACACACACACACACACACACACACGCTTCCCTACCTGCTGTCTTTATTGGTTAAAAATTGGTTACAACGAAATAGTGTTGTCACGATACTAAGATTTAAACTTGACTTCAATACTAAGGAATTGACTCAATAGTTGATAGTGATTGCAATATGACGCTGATGATAAAAAATGCTCCATTTTAGTAACAGAATGTAATTTTCAAATACAAAATAATAGTACTTTCTTTATGTTAGAGTGGGGTGTTATACAAGTTCTGCTAGAGCTCAAAATGACACTAAAACTGTTCTGGAAAGCTTAAATTTTGTCCTGTGAATGTGACTTTTTTGTATTGATACTTGCTCTATTGAGTATCTAGTTTCAATACTAGTTTTAGTATTGATTAGTATCAGATTTTTGTAATAATTGGCCCTACAACTAACAATTAATTTGATAATTTATCTGTAAATATCTTCCTAACTCATAACATTTCTGCTCTCTGTTTTATTGCTTTGTCAAGAATGTTCCACAGTCTGGCATTAAAAGTAACTCCATGGTGACGATCAGGCACAACAACATGCCAAATCACAGGTTTGATTAGTTTTAAGATATTTTTGAACAATAAAACCAGTGGAAATGAAAACATGCAAAAATTAGTTCAACGCCAGACTGTGGAACATTTCAGGCAAAGCGAGAGCATCTCATTGGAGACAAGAAAAGTTATGTAGTGCAACTTCTGCTGTGGTAAAAATCTGATAAAATCTCTTGTCACAGATAACAGTTTACAGTCATAGTCATCCACATAACTATTAGTTCATTAACAAATTTGTCATTCAATTATTAAAATATTGATAATATTAATTCATGCAGCTGATGTCATCAACAATCCCTGGGCGTGATGCGAACTGTAGGCTCTGCTCTATCTGAAGCTCTGTTACTCAAATTAGACTTAATCTGAGTTTTGTTGGAACACAATCTGACCAGAAAGAACTGACTTAGTTGGAACTAGAACAGGAGAGATTATTTGTGATGTTAAACAAGTCCCTCTTATGTAACATTACAGTCACAGTTGCATTTTTCTTATTTTCTTCTTTCAGACGATCTTAAAACTTTTTTGTATTTATTGCTAATGTGTGCATTGTGTTACCATGGTAACTGCTGAACACTCCACCATCAACATACAGGTAGAACATCCCCAGGGTGATCTCACTGCAAAGTATAAATACATTTTTCAAACTCAGCTGATGAGTAAACAACTGTTGCTTGGGCAAAAGAAGATACTCATTTCAGTGCCTTTTAGCTTATGTTGTAACTTCCTGCTTTGAAACAACTTCTTCCTCAAACGCCTCTGAATGCACTGATTCCTTCTTCGGGTCCAGCAACAGCTCAAAATACATTTATTAAACTAGCTGTTTAGTCTGCATTAATGTAAAGCAGATCCATACCAGGACTAAATCAGCACTAGACCACAGCTATGTAATTCTCAAATGTTGGAACTTTGGGGCACAGAATGATTTTCTGATTTAAAAAAAAAAAATGTTTGTTTTTTTTAAACGTTTTGTTTCATTCACACAAGTTTAACACACAAACCCTACATATTTAAAATATAAAACACTCCTTGTGATGAGATGTGGTTATATTGTGGTTAAGTGCTCCACTGTGTTTTTAAACTCCATACATCTTCACTAGAATCATTTGGATAATTTCAGCCCTGGAATTGCCCATCTCTACTGAACAAAAGCTATCTGATAACTTGAAAACTACCGCTTCATGACATCACAAGGTGGAAAAGAGCATTTTGAGCTTTAGAGATGTAGACAGACTAATAAACTAGGATTACTCAAACATGTGTGAACGAAATGAAACACAACTCCAGGTCTGTTTTTGAGGAGAACATTATAACATGGCTTATAACCTATTATCTTTATAAATCTCTTAACTGTACTTGCCAAGCAGGACCAAACTAGCACTATACCTGATCTAAACCAGGTCTAAACCCAAATGTGGACCTCCTAGCTCAGACCTCCTGGTATAATGGCCAACGAGGACCAAACCAAGACTAAACTAGGTCTAAACCAGGTCTAAACCAGGTCTAAACCAGGTCTGAACCAGATCTTAACCCAGATGCAGTCCTCTCGGCTCAGATCTTGTCACATTGCAGCCTATAGTATTGCCATATAAAGACATAGCTGTTCTCATGTCATTTCCTTCCTCATTGATTTGAATCCACGCTCTGCACATTTACACTTCTGCAGGTTTGTCATAGTCTGCATCTGCCCGACCGGACATTCTCAGGTAACTCGATACATTTATATAACATTTATTCCTATTTCAGTCTGGATTTTATGTGCTGTAATGAGTGGATGTGATTCAAGCAAAGTACGCAATAAGATTTTTCATTAAGAATTACAGGAAATTGACTGCACATGTATTTTTTTAAGCTGTGAAGTTAGCAAACAAATATATTTTTTGCACGGTATCTGCAAATAGGTAACTTGTGCTAAACGTGGTTGATCGAAGTAGTTTTATTTTACAAACGCACCTAAAAATGTCGCAAATTGTCCCTAAAATTTTCAGATTTTGTGATCGCAACAACCATCTAAGGAAGCATCTTCATTATATCATACCATTTTCATGCATTTATTACAACAATATTTATGCTTGAACAAACAATTCATAATTGCACTTTAACGCCAATTGCAAAAAAAGCATTTCCAACTCCTTTCAAAGTGGTTTATTCGCTATAGGAATAAATATAGGTCAGTCTGGTAGTTCAGTCTAGTACAGCTAACTGTCCATGTTTCTAGTATAGGTTAAATAACCGGTCAGATATAATAACTGGTAATAAAAATGTGTAAATAATTATGGGTTTTGGTAATAAAAATACACGTGTCCCAAGGTCATCTGTGAGTTCATTAGTACCCCCTGGTGGTTACCTACTTAACCTCTGAGGTTTATACCAAGTTATAATGTAAAGTGTTGGTTAGAAACATGCCTGGAGCTGTGTTTCATTTTATTCACACATTTGCGTAATCTTGTATTTTAGTCTTCCTCCCTCTGCACAGCTCAAAACAGTCACGCTGTGTGATGTCCAGGGGTGGGTCGAGTAGCCAAAAAATGTACACAATTAAGAGTAATGTTCAAAATCATGTTACTTAAGTAGAAGTACAAAGTAGCGATTGAACAAATTACTCAAGAATTGGGAAAACTACTACTCAGTTAAGAGTAACTTTAAGGGTAACTGTCGTAACATCTGATTTATAATTTGAAGTTAATGTCATTTGAAGGACACAAAAATGAGAAAAACTAAATCATATCTGAAGGAGCAGAGCAAGAAACATAAATATTCAAATGATTTCATATTGTATTTTACAGTTACTTGAATAAAATGTTATGCAAGTTGGACTGAAAGTGTGTGCTGCTCTGAAAACTACCATTACTTTAAACACATCATTTTGATCATTGCGTTCTAGTTTGGTTAATATCTTTGTCTCTCTAACTACAAGTTAACAAGTTTTAGGGTCCTATTATTAACATCGAACCAACTGCTGATTTGCATACTTTGGGTCATTTGCTGGTAATTATAGACTTACTGCAAATTAGTATGAAGTTAGGAGTTTTTGTATATGAACAATAATGGATGAGACGAATATTGTTAAGAACTAGTACCACAAGTTGTTTTTACATATTAACGCTTATTCATGTACAAAAATGTCCAAACATCATACTAATTAATCAACCAAAATGTATATATTTAATTCATTTTTATACCAAATAATTTACAGAAAATATTTATTTGGGACAACATCAGAAAGGAGAAGTGAGTGAGTGAATTAGCTCAAAATCTGGTATTATTGGTGACTATTTATATGTAAAATGGCAGCTTAAACTTGTGTGAAAAGTGTAGTCTGGTTTAATATACTATGACTACAGCACTAATGTAAAGTAACCCTATAACTAACGAGTATTTTTATTTATTTAACAACATAACAATGGCGACCTGGTCAAAAGACAGCAGCAAAAGGATTACACTCATATTAATATCTAGCTGCTATTTGGAGTATTTGTAAATGCTTAATTTCAAATATACTATGACTGATTAAACAGGTACACTGTGTAACTTTTTGGTTGGGGGTCCGTCACCTGCTTGTTTCTATGGATATGTCATTGCTCTGCCTGGAATATTCCACAGTATGACAATAAACAGCTCTATTTTACATTTACATTATCAATTACAGGTGGTTTATAGCTCAAAAATACCTAGAAAAACATGTATTCTGACTGCGAGCGGGATCGCCGCGCCACAGATCTGACATGTAACTTGGTCTGGTTTGGTCTCCATGAAAATAGAATATAAGTAGGTTTAATACCAAACCGTGAAGCAATAACGTCTCGATGAAAAAAGTATTTGATGAACAGTTGCACAATGCGCCTTTAATGTCTACATTTACACTATTAATACATTCCTTAAGATTCCATTGATCGATTAATCGAGTAAATGACTAAAGGATACAGCCCTACTTTACATTCTCAGTGTTATTGCCAGTTGAACAGACTTGAAAACACGAGACAAATGTCTGGACCCGATCCTTAACCAAAAATAATATGCTTAATTCAGTATATATGGATTTTTTTGTTTAGATATTTCTTTCACTAACTGCGAAACACCCTTAGATTCATAATAGTTCTGTCCTCCATCTTATATCACAACATGCAATTTTAGAACACCATACCATACTGTCTGTGACCTTTTTACACTATTTCCTGATCTCTGTTCTAATGTTGTTTCTCATCACAAACAGACCTGGAGTTGTTGTTTCATTCGCACATGTTTAACACACAAACTCTGCATATTTAAACTCCATGCACCTTCTCTAGAATCATTTGGATTATTTCAGACCTGGAATTTTCAATCTCTACTAAGCAAACAAAGTAAAAGGAGTGGTTAACTATGTGGAATGGAGAATTTTGAGCTTTGGAGATGTACAGACTAATAATAAAGGGTTACTTAAACATGTATGAATGGAATAAAACACAACTCCAGGCATGTTTTTGATGAGGTAACAACATTATAACATGGCTTACAGCTCATTTTGGTCAATTTAGTGTAATATAGGATTTTTAACTCTAATTTAAATACAATAGATTGTATGTATAAGCCTACATACATGAGCCTCTTCATTGTATTGTGTTACAGAGCAGTGCAGCAGCAGAAGCAGAACTCAGGCCTGAACAGGAAGTCTGTGGTTTTAACCGAACAAGACTCTGTCGGTGCTAAACTATAAGAGCAGGAACATTATTACTGGTATTACTCACTTCTTTTCAACTTGTATTATTGGGTGGAGTGGAGATATAACTTTTTATTACTGATCTCAAATCAATGCAATGCAGGATTACTCAAACACGCACAAATCACTGAAAAAACGAAAAACTAGAAACAGCTCTGTGCTTAAAGGTGCAAGTTGTACAATAAATACATCGTGATAGTGTTGTCCATTCTAGTTCAGTCTAGTCTCAGTTCTCAGCTTCCTTTGTAGGGCCTATGATGATGATGACCTAGGCCAAAATAACAGGGACTGAGCATTTGTGCCTGGAATGTTCCACAGTGACACTAAACGTATCTATTCACAGACACATTCCAGACAAAGTGTTAACATCTGCATGAAGACATTTACATCAACTGTCTGACATTTTATTAAATGGTGGCAGTAGCTCAGTTGGAGTGGTTGTCCTCTGATCTTAAGGCTGACAGTTCAAATCCTCCTCTTGACATAAACATCATTGTTAGAGTACTGTATTTTTGGAGTATAAGTCGCATCAGTCCTAGAAAATGCACAATGAAGAAGAAAAAAACAAGTATAAGTCACACCGGACTATAAGTCTTTTTATAAGTTTTTTGGGGAAATTTATTTTATAAAATCAGAAACCAAGAACCAACATTTCATCTTGAAAGGCAAGTTATAGAAGTTATAGTAATAAAACATTACTCAAATCAAAGCACCGGACCTTGGGGGGCCGAGCCTTTGCCATTGCTGCCCCCGGCCCCTGGAACTCTCCCCTTCACATCAGAAACTCAGACTCACTTATCACTTTTAAAAACTGCTCACAACTCAGCTTTTCCTCAGAGCTTACAGTCCCCAGACATGATCGCTCCTCATTATTGTTTTGTCTGTCCTCTCCTTGTTTTAGTGTTACCTCATTGTGAAACATCTTTGTGTTACCGTGAAAAGCGCTATATAAAACCCATGTATTATTATTATTATTATTATTATTAAAAACAACCGAATAGAGAAGAATCCTTGTATCATTTGTTCTTTAGTTTTTCAACGAAAAAACAACTCTTTTCTTTATTATTTGTCTCTAAAACCAAAATGAAAAAATTGATAACGATTTGATTTTTCATTTTTGATTCATATATTGGATTCATGTATTTGGTCTATGAGCTGTCAGTGTGAAAAAATTAACATATAAGTTGCACCTGAGTATAAGTCGCAGGAACCACCCAAACCCTGAAACTTGACTTATAGTCCGAAAAATACAGTAGTCAGAACCACAGACCCACAGTTTGGTGGTGTGATTCCAGCTCCTACAGATGAAAACTCTTTTGTTGTGTCCTTGGACAAAACACTTTTGTTGTGTCCTTGGACAAAACACTTGGGCAAGACACTTAACCCACCTCACCTCCAGTGTGTGTGTACACAGGGTGTGTGAATGGGAGAGTAGTTCCTTGATGTAAAAGTTCTTTGAGGTGCAAAAGCACTGTAAAAATGTGACCTTTTACCATTCATGAAAGTACAGTTGTAAAAGAGGAAATATGTTTGTGTTTATGGACATAAAAGGTAAAGAGGTGATGGGGACGAGGTCATTGTTAAATTTAAGTCTGACTCATTTAGAGACACACTTACACGTAGTGTTTTGTTGTCTGAGAGTTTCACTTCGGCTGCAAACCAAGGAACTCATCACTCCCCTCCTTTGCATTCTCTCCTCTGCCTCTCTCCTCTGCTCCTCTCCTCTGACCCTCTCCTCTGCTCCTCTGCCCCTCTCCTCTGCCCCTCTTCTCTGCCCCTCTCCTCTGCTCCTCTGCCCCTCTTCTCTGCCCCTCTCCTCTGCTCCTCTGACCCTCTCCTCTGCTCCTCTGCCCCTCTCCTCTGACCCTCTCCTCTGCTCCTCTGCCCCTCTCCTCTGCCCCTCTGACCCTCTCCTCTGCTTGATTTAACATTTCTCAATATTTCAATAAATTAGTTTTTAGTTTTCGCTGATGTCACTGTAGTGTGTATAAAAAGGAGGAAATGATGTTGAACTATCGTGCCCTATCACATGACCAAGAACTTCTCCAAAACACAACAGAAGTGAAATGGAAATCTTAATTTAAGACTGCACATTTATGACTTTTGCAAAGGTTTAAAAATATTTCTGGCAACCACTCCTAATGATGCTGTGAATGTGGTGACTGAGTATGTGACTACTACTATTACTATTACTACTGTTACTACTTTTTACAACTCCCTATTTATACGTGTGTGTTACTTCCAGTTTGTCACGATGGAGAGCAGCACACCCATCTCTCAGGAGGAGCTGGAGGACCTCAGAGAGGCCTTCGCTAAAATCGGTAACATGCAGTTTTCTGAGCATCTGTTTTAGAGGCAAAAGTTGCTGTTTAAAATTCAGAGATTTAGAGCTGAAATTTAGGTACTAAGGAATAGACTTGATACTCATTTTGTAACAAAATATGTGAGAAAACCTAGTGTTGTAAAAGCAGAGTGCAGAAGATCCTTGATAAATAAATGAAATGAGAATACTAATTATAAATAAACATGTACACCCAAGCTCTTAACTGTGAGTGTGTCTGTGTCAGATGTGGACAACAACGGCTTCATCAGTAAAGCTGAGCTGAACGAGCTGTTCCGAGCGGCCAACCTCCCTCTGCCCGGATACAGGATCAGAGAGATCATCCAGGAACTGACCAAGACCAGCGACCAGCTCACGTTTGAACAGTTCACTGAGGTAAAAACCTTTGACCTTTGACCAAGAGGATCTAAACACATAACACAGCCACATTTCAAGCAGAGCTGGAGGTATAAGGAACAATGTGACTGATCTAACAGGCACTTCAAGCTCCGCCCCTGCAGCCAGGAGTTTGTATCCGAATTTAATCAGGGCAGTTCTGTGTGATGTTGCCAACTACTTGAAATTGCAGTGGCCTCTGGAGCCAGGACACACCCATATTTATACATTTTGACTCCAAAGTGAAAATGAAGAAAAAAACTGTAGAAGATGCTATTCATAAATGAAGCTGGAACCTCAAACTGGAACCTAAAAGCTGAGATAAAAGTGAGATTACTTTACAACTACCACTGTTACTACTACTACTGGCACTGTTATTACTATTACTACTACTGTAACTACCACTACTACTACTACACTAGTGTGATAGTGTAAACCCTCATGTTGTTGTTGTTTGCAGATTGTGCATGGGCTGAAGAGCACTGAAGTGGCCAAAACGTTCCGAAAAGCCATCAACAAAAAGGAGGGAATCTGCTCTGTGGCCGGGAGATCAGAGCAGTCAGGAACACAGCACTCGTACTCAGGTCCAGCACCACTTTACATTATTCTGTGTTAAAGCTTCTATGTTACACAAACTTGAATCTTGTGAGCGTTTAGCTATGTTATAATGCTGCTACATCCTGTTGTGTTTTGTTTCATTCACATTCACATTTGAGTAACCCTTTATTATTAGCCCGTCTACATCTCCAAAGCTCAAAATGTTCTGTTCCAACATTTGATGTCATGTAGTGGTAGTTTTCAGCAAACATTTACGTTTAGTTCAGTAGAGGTTGAGAATTCCAGGGCTGAAATCATCCAAATGATTCTAGTGAAAGTGTGTCAGATTTAAAAACACAGTGGAGCACTTCCTACATGACATCACAAGGTGGAACAGAGTATTTTCAGTTTGAGAGAAGAGCTCAGCCTAAATATGCAGGGTTTGTGTGTTAAACATGTATGAATGAAACAAAACACAACTCCAGGTATGATTTTAATGAGGAGCTAAATGGCTAATAATTCACCTCTGAAACTACACATTTTTAAAGACAAATCTCCAGGGGATTGGATTCATTTAATTACCTGTATGACTAAATATCTTTAAAAATTATGATGAAAAACAGCGTGTTCATTTGAAAGGACCTCCCTTTGATAAACCATACCATAATTCCCTCCACAAAATACAAAATCTGCTGTCTTATTCTGCATAAAAACTGCTAACCCTGTAGTTTACTGTTGATCTGTACAAACATGTTTTGAAATATGATTCTTGTATTCATTTTTCAGTTCAGATTTCAGCTTTTTTGTCAATTCTTCTGATTAAAACATTTTAACAGAATCCTATTATCTAAACATAAATCTCAAACGTAATGCATGTCAGAAAAATCAGAATCAGAAAAATCACTAAGGAATAGACTGAATACTTAAATACTGATTCAGATTCCAGAATGATAATAAAAACACTTTTTATTTAGACAATAGAATGTGATTTGTGGCATTAAATGGTAGTACTTTCTTTTCTATTCTATTCTAGGTTCCGTAGCTCTTAGCACAGTTCTGATACAGCTCAAGATCATTCTAAAGAGATTCAGGAGAGCTTCATTTCTGTCCTGTGAATCTGACTTTTTAGTATCAATACCTGTTCAAATGAGCACCTAGTTTTAGTATTAGTAGTGATTAGTATCTGATTTTTTTTATACTTTTCGATACAGGCCTAGTCTAAACCTGTGTGTTTTGTGTGTGCAGAGGAGGAGAAGGTGGCCTTTGTGAACTGGGTCAACAAAGCTCTGGAGAAAGATGGAGACTGTAAACACGTGCTGCCCATGGACCCGAACAACGACGACCTCTTCACCGCTGTGGGCGACGGCATCGTGCTCTGGTCAGTACCACATGAGAGAGACACTGGTTACTTAAGTAAAAGTACAGATACTGGAGCAAAAAAAATACTCAAGTTAAAGTATGACCTGAAAAATTCTAGCGGTACTCATGTACCTGTTTACTTAAAGAACAAAAAGTAAAAGTATTTCAAGAAGGCTTGGATTCAAATGTAGTGATTTTGATTTAAAAAAAAAAAAAAAAAAAGAAGAAAGAAAACAATTGATTCAGTCTTAATTTCTAGCCTTCTCAGCAGCTCTGACACTATATAAAAAATATTTGTGTCCACAGTAAAATGATAAACCTGTCAGTGCCAGACACTATCGACGAAAGAACCATCAACAAGAAGAAGCTCACTCCCTTCACTATCCAGGTCAGACATTCACCTACAGCAGGACTTCACACCTGCATTTTCACACTTACTGGCATCACTGAATTCTATTTCTATATCTTTTTTTAAAGAAGACATATTGTGTTTTTACTGGTATTTAGTATTAAATACATATGTAGATAATACCTAAGGATTACTCAGCTATGGGTGAATCCATCGAAATACAACTTTGTGTAAAGTAATGGTGAGGGAACACGGTTATAACACTGTAAAAAGCTGATTGCCAAATGGCAAATCCAGAATGAGATCTCTGTTTTTATACACATGGATTTTAGTCTTTTAGTCTAGTCCTCACTCACTCTGTCGCATCTTGAGTCAAACATGATAATCTGATCATCTGATTTGTTGTGTCATGTAAAACAAAGGAGCTCATTGATCACATCATTTACAAACAAAAAAGAAAATTTTCTCACCTCAGATTAACAGAGTTTAGTGCTTCACTCATTGATTCTGCAGAAATACCATGTTTTTCAGTCCCTTGTGATATTTTTCCTTTCTTTTTCATCGTAAATCATTTGTGTTGATATGGACAGATTGTGCATGTCCCTGATTGGTTAACCCACCTGTCAATCACATTCATCTGAGCTTGCAGATTCACCAGTGACCACACTCACATCTTTGTAAAGTATCAGAGCAGTGTGTATTCTGCATCCCAGGCAGGGAAGTTCATACATAATATGTTCCCCTTTAAGGAACATATTATATATTTGTGTCCCATTTGCCATCAGAGAAAAGCTGCTCCTCACCTCTTCTTGTGCATGTGTCCCACAGGAGAACCTGAACCTGGCCCTGAACTCTGCGTCTGCGATCGGGTGCCACGTGGTGAACATTGGAGCAGAGGACCTGAAGGAGGGCAGACAGCACCTGGTCCTGGGGCTGCTCTGGCAGGTCATCAAGATCGGACTGTTCGCCGACATCGAGCTCAGCAGGAACGAAGGTGTGCTTCAATAGTTCTGTTTTACCATACAAAACAATACCATGCGAGTTGTTTTACAGATTGATACTTGGCTGCTGTTGTCATCTACATTCCCCGGGAGTATGATGCTAACTGTAGGCATGAGCTGACTTAGTTTGAACTAACAGGGAGCTGATTTGTGCTGTTAAAGAAGTCGCTCTCAAAAACTTGAAGTTATAGCTATAGCATTGGCCAACAGTTTTTCAGTTAGTCACCTTCACCTTTTCTGCAAAAAATCAAACAGTATTGATCACAGGCTCCTGATATTATGTTGTTGTTGTATTTTTACAGTTTTCAGACTAACTTAAAACGTTTTTGGCTGTGTTTGCAAATGTGTGTTTTGTGTCACCATGGTAAATGATGAACATTTTGCCATACACATACATATAGAACCCCTCCAGGGTGATGTCGCTGCAAAGTATGAATTAGTAAAATAATTATGTTTGAGGTTTTTTTTACCCCGGCCCCATTCGAACCCTCCTTATGTTTTAACTGTAAGATTCAGTCCAAAGCTCTGCACACAAGCCAAAGTCATCCACACTACCACACACCGATTCTCCATAAATATGCAAAAGCTCTTTCTGAAATCCTCAAATTTTAGAATTTGGAGATGCCTACAGATTGTTTTGGACCCATTTGTCAGGCATAAATATGTGTTGTGTTGTTGTGTAGCTCTGATCGCTTTGCTGAGGGATGGAGAGAGTCTGGAGGATCTGATGAAGCTCTCCCCAGAAGAGCTGCTCCTGCGCTGGGCAAACTACCACCTGCAGGAGGCCGGCTGCCCCAAGATCAACAACTTCAGCTCTGATATCAAGGTACCACGAAACTGTTAATCGTATTACTACAACTTCACTTCTCATATTAAAGTACTACTAATACTATAACAACTATTAACACTACTCTTACTACAACCTCAGCTAAGATATCAAGGTAGAAGGATAAGTGAGTCATTTATTGTGGCCATACCTGCTTGTCAATGTCCAGTCTAATCAGATTTTGGGTCAGGTTTTACAGTGAGACTGCACCATCCTTGTGTCCTTAGGCAAGGCACTTCACCCACATCACCCACCACATTCATGTGGTATGACAGTGGTGTGTGCATGAGTGGTGGTGGTGGTGGTTAGAGCAGCTGATGGTGCAGATGGAGGCCTCACAGCGGTTAGTCTGCAGCAGTATCTTACCTCCTCTGAATGCTCTGCAAAGTGCTCTGGGGCTTTTGAGAGGCTCTATAGACACTTTCATTTTTTATCTTGATTTCTATGGGCAGAGCCAAGTGAAAGTGCCAGACTCTTTTTCACACAAGTGCCCTGTTAAAACACAGTACAGAAACAAACTAAACAAATAACTGCATTGGTCCATTTAAAAAATAAAAAACGTTATGAACATTTATCATCAGATTATTCAAATGCAGTGCACTTTTGCATGTCCTCTAAATATATTCCACACTGCATAGTATCAATATCAATCAAATGCATTATTCATGTATGAACATCTCTTGTTTATTAAAGTCCTTTTGTGTTGTTGTGTTCCAGGACTCAAAGGCGTACTACAACCTGCTGAGCCAGGTGTCTCCTAAAGGAGACGAGGACGGAGTGCCCCCCATCACCATTGACATGTCCGGGCTCAGGGTAAACGCTCAAACTGCCAATATATGTTCTAAAATCTGTATCAATATCATCAATATACAGTGATCTTATTCTCAAACTGTGGCTCCTGAGCTTCCTCTGGTGGTACTTAAGGTCCTCTGCAGGTCTAGTGTTGACTTAAAGATGCACATAGCCTCAATTTGTTATTTACTTACTTTTACTTATTTAGCAGCTTTTCCCATTCTACCATTTTCCCATTCTACCATTTTCCCATTCTACCATGCCATGAGGAGCATTTATCTTTACAAGATTCAGTTCAAATAAGCTACAGGCCCTTTAATGTTAATGCTTAATGTGCGTATGGCAGGTTCTGATGATTCTCTCATTTTGATTCCATTTGGTGAGATAATAACTGTCGTAAATCTAAATGATAGTTTTACACAAATAGAAGAAGAAATCTGTGAAGTTGAAAATTGTGTTGAAATTTTGAGATTTCCATATTGATGATTTCACACTCCTGAGAAGTATATACAAGAGTTAGTCACAATTTACATGTAAGAAACATTAATTAAGAAACTATTAACCATTAATACTATTAAACCATGAATAACCATTAATAATACACATTATTTCAACAAAGTAAAGGTATTTTCTTACATTTTTATTTGTCAAATAATAATCTTTGTGTACATTAGTTTTGACCCAGTGTACTACATGTTTGCTAAGTTATGGGATTCCTAATGTGATGTCACAATTTCCAACCAGGAAGTAAAATTTTAAACCGCCAAAATCTGCAAAGAAATGTATACAGTTTTTAGTTACGTGTAGTTCTAATGATCTTGTGTGTTTTAATCAAATGAGTAGTCCACCCTGCCATAGGCACTTTAATCTGTGTTTTTGAACAATGACTCTCACTTTCATTTTCTAACTTGTTAGTTAAAGTTCACGTGACAGCTGTTGTGACTTTGATCTATCCAAAACTAAATTGACCTGTACCTCACTAGCTCCCCCTGTCTGTGTGCAGGAGAAGGACGACCTGAAGCGAGCAGAGCTGATGCTGGACCAGGCCGATCGTTTGGGCTGCAGACAGTTCGTGATGCCCCCTGATGTGGTGCGAGGAAACCCCAAACTCAACTTAGCCTTTGTGGCCAATCTGTTCAACAAGTATCCAGCCCTCAAGAAACCTGAGAACCAGGACATTGACTGGAGCTCCTTCGAGGGTGAGAAGAAAAAACACACAAACAAAAACTATTGTTGGTTTTCAGACTGATGTTGTCATGTGATGTTGATTAAGGGCCCATATTATGCTGTTTTTAAAATCTGTGCCATACTGCTGTAGGCTCATCAACAACAGGAACCACAAAGCATTAAAGCACATGATAACTCTACTGTTCCTGTTGCAGGGGAGACGAGGGAGGAGCGCACGTTCAGAAACTGGATGAATTCACTGGGAGTCAACCCTCGAGTCAACCACCTGTACACGTGAGAACCTGCTCTTTACACCCGCTGATCTCAGATGGAGGGCAGGGGCCTCTGCTCCTATCTGACTCCAGTTCACTTTCTATTGAAAAAACATTGCTCTTCCCTCTGTAACTGCTCCTGTCAGGCTCGTCATTCTGACCTTAAAATGTTTGTATTACACCGCTCTACACAGCATTCCAAATTATTATGCAAAGCTCTGATTTTGCCAAATTGTTAATATAAATGACAATCATCATAATTGAAGTCAACCTTTAGAGTACAGTTCAAATGTTATTGAACAAACCTCCCAACAATAACAGTATTTTTTCAAAAAATATAAACTTAACTTTCCTTTTCTTCCATTTATTCCAGAGACATAGACGACGCCCTGGTGATCTTCCAACTGTACGAGCAGATTAAAGTTCCCGTGGACTGGGACAGGGTCAACAAACCCCCCTACTCCAAACTCGGCAGCAACATGAAGAAGGTACAGTCCGGTTATAATGGACAAAAATATGTCAAAATATACCAGTAATGGCTGTTTTCAGATTCTCGAATGTGAAGCTGTCATACCCCCAGGGGCAAGACACAGATTTTCTTATTGATTACATAGTACTTTGTACTAGTACTTTTGTTTGACAGACTGTTTGTTATTTAGCAGCTTTTACCAGAAATAGACTGCAGGTACTGGCCGTTTAACTTTTTTTTTTCTCCATGACTTTGAGCAAAATGTATCTTGCCCCAGTACAGATATATAATAAGCATCTAAGTCAGGTGTGTACTGTCCGCATCTAATAAGTGTTTTGTCGTCAGAAAAGCAGAAAGATGTTAGCATGCTAGTGTAGTGAAAAGAGCTTATGAATAAATTCATCACGGTGAATAATTAGGATGCTCTGAATGCATAAGGTAATTAGTTTAAGACAGTAAAAATCGTGTGCGGCACCTTTAATGCTCTTGAACGTGTTGAAAATATGAATGTGTTGAAAATCTGAAACCACAAATGTCAAATCGAATCAAAACGGTGCTGTTGTTGCAGCTGGAGAACTGTAACTACGCGGTGGAGCTGGGGAAGAAGGAGGCCAAGTTCTCTCTGGTGGGAATAGCGGGACAGGACCTGAACGCCGGGAATCGAACCCTCACCCTCGCACTGCTCTGGCAACTCATGAGGAGGTAACAGAGGCAGGGCCAGTGTGGTGTGACCAGTGAGTCCTGTGGGTTTAGATTGTGCGTAACTGGTCAGAGCTGGTTTTAAATCTTCATCAAGTCTGTGTTTAATGATAAGTCTTGGTTATGTCCTTGTTTTGATCTTGGCTTGATCCATGTTTAGTTCTAGAAATCCAGGTTTAGTCCTAATTTAGTCCAAGCTTGGTCCTGGTTTGAGTCCATGTTAAATCATGGTATAATCTTGGTTTAGTCTTGGTTTAATACTTGTTTAGTTCTAGTTTAGTCCTGCTTTTTTCCTGTTGTAGTCCTGATTTTTCATCCTGGTTTAATCCTGCTTTAGTCTTGATTTTATATGGTTTTAATCTCGGTTAGTCCTGGTTTAGTCCCAGTTTATTCCTGTTTTCATCCTGGTTTAGTCCTGTTTTAGTCCCAGTTTAGTACTTGTTTAGTCCTGGTTTAGCTTGGCTTAGTCCTGTTTTAGTCCCAATTTAGGTCTTTTTTAGTCCCGGTTTAGTCCTGTTTTCATCCTGGTTTAGTCCTGTTTTAGTCCCAGTTTAGTACTTGTTTAGTCCTGTTTTAGTCCTATTTTAGTCCTGTTTTAGTCCTGGTTCGCTCCTTATTCATTTATCACATTATTTGACTCTTTCCCTCAGATACACACTGAACATTTTGGAGGACCTGGGCGATGGGCAGAAGGTGACCGATGATACAATTGTGTCCTGGGTCAACCAAACTCTGACCCAGGCCGAGAAACCAACCATCTCCAGCTTCAAGGTGCAGTGTTCAGCCTGTCTGCTCCTCAGTGAGGAGGTTGTGGGTTAGACTCCTGGTCTCTGAATGGAGAGCTCTGTTTAGTTCTGGTTTAGTCTTTCTTTAATCCTGTTTTAGTCCTTACTTTTTAGTTAGTCCTGGTTTATTCCTGGTTTTAGGTGAGACTAAATTCTTCTGGGTTTGGCTTAGTTTAGGTTTGGTTTTAGACCTGGTTTAGGTTTGGTTTTAGTCCTGGTTTAGTCCTTGTTTTGTCCTGTTTTCATCCTGGTTTACCCCGGTTTAGTATTGGTTTACTCTTGTTTTCATCCTGGGTTATTCCTGGTTTATCCATCCATCCATCCATCCATCTTCTCCTGCTTAATCCGGCTAGGTCGCGGGGGCAGCGTGCTGCCCAATACTCATAGCACCTGACCCCCCCTATGAACCCCTCTGCAGGTGGTGAGCCCACAGGAGGGTGGACAACATGGTCCTTGATGTTAGTTCATAGGGGTATTCCTGGTTTAGTCCTGGTTTAGTTCTGGATTAGTCATGTTTTAGGTTTAGGTTTTAGTCCTGGTTTAGTTTCAGTTTAGTACTGGTATAGTCCTGGTTTAGTCCTGGTTTTGTCCCTGTGTAGTCCTGGTTTTGTCCTGTTTTAGTCCTGTTTTCATCCTGGTTTATTCCTGGTTTAGTCTCAGTATAGTTCTGGTTTAGTCCTGGAATAGTCCTGTTTTAGATTTTATCTGGTTTTAGTTATGGTTTAGTCTGTATTTCATCCTGGTTTAGTCATGTTTTAGGTTTTAGTCCTGGTTTTGTCCTTTTTTAGTCCTGTTTTAGTCCTGTTTTCATCCTGGTTTATTCCTGGTTTAGTCTCGGTATAGTTCTGGTTTAGTCTTGGATTAGTCCTGTTTTAGGTTTAATCTGGTTTTAGTTATGGTTTAGTCTGTGTTTCGTCCTGGTTTTGTCCTGTTTTAGGTTTAGATTTCATCCTTTGTTACTGTGGCAGAGAAGTTATCCTGCCTCCTCCTCTCAGTTGGAGGTTGTGGGTTCGATTCCCTGTGTTTGTCTCTGCAGGACCAGTCAATCAGCAGCAGTATTCCTGTGCTGGATCTCATTGATGCCATCAGACCCGGCTCGATCCGGTACGACCTCCTGAAGACGGAGGACCTGACGGAGGAGGAGAAACTCAACAACGCAAAGTACGTCTCCCACCACACAGAACATACACGGAAACGTTAAAGGCCCATATTTTCTGATTATAATGTAGTTTCCTCATCACAATTATACCTGGAGTTGTGTTTTGTTTCATTCACACATTTTTAACACCACATCACAAGGTGGAACAGAGGATTTTGAGCTTTGGAAATGTAGACAAGATCATTCTAAAGCTATTCAACACACACAACACAAATGCAAAGGCTGCAACACAACAAAAATCCACAATGTACCAAAAAAAGCCACAACGGAAGCGGCCGATGGACCAGCGGATCGACGGATCGAGGAGGATCAAGCGGGACAGACAGTGACATCGATCCTGGCCACAAAGCAATAAATTACTTTTCACTTGCAAGGACCACGCCAACAACACGTGTGCAATGAGAAAAGAGTTTATTATACTGAGACGAGGCGGGTCGGCTGGGTTGAGACTCAGGGTGGGGGTTCAGTCTCAATCTTCACATGGTCCCGCAGGACGGACCCCCCTCACAGGCGTCTTATGTCTGAAGTGAACAGATCGAGGTTGGGAGGGTGGGGTCGAGTTATTCGGGACAAACTGGGTTTCTGGGATAGGCTGCTACAAATAGGCTTCTGGGAAATTGAGGTGTGGTAGAAGTGAGCTGTGATTCACTGAGAGGAGGCGCAGGCAATTGAGGCGTGGTCCTGCTCCTGAACCTAAGTTAATACATTTACTTACATTTCCACCTTCATTCACTTCTCCATTTCTTTACTTTTCACATTCGTCTTCTTTTTTTAAATTATTATTATTTTTTAAACCAGGAAAGTCCCATTAAGATCACTAATCTCTTTTTCAAGGGAGTCCTGCCATGCACACATCACTTTGATACTAGGCAATGTGGGTGAAGTGTCTTGCCTAAGGACACAACAACAGTTTTTGCCACTGGCGCCCCCTGTGGCACCTGGAATTCTTCTTCTTCAACATCCTACTTGATCCGCTTCACTTGATCCGTTGGAAAATAGAGTCCCGCGGGCACTTCCGATATGGCTTTTTTTTTTGGTGTGTCGTGATTTTTTTGGTGTGTCGTGATTTTTTTGGTGTGTTGTGATTTTTTTGGTACTTTGTGGCTTTTTTTGGTGTGTTGACTTTATTGGTGTGTTGTGGTATTTGCATACGTGTTCTGGCTTTTGTATTTGTTGTGAGCCCTCCCAGAAGAATAGAATAACTTCCGTTATGGCTTTTTTGGTGTGTTGCAGTGTTTGTATTTGTTGTGAGCCCTCCTGGGTCAGAAAATAGAGTCACTTCCGTTGTGGCTTTTTGTATTTGTTGCGGCATTTGGATGTGTTCCATATTCCGTATTGGGGATTCATTTTGAAACCCCTATTTTGTAAATCCCTTTGAATTACTTTATGCACCAATTGTGCTCTACAAATAAACTTACCTTGCCTATAATGCTGAAAAATCCTAAATGTGTGTTCTGTCCGTTGCAGATATGCGATCTCCATGGCGAGGAAGATCGGCGCTCGGGTCTACGCTCTGCCCGAAGATTTGGTGGAGGTCAAACCCAAAATGGTGATGACGGTCTTTGCTTGTCTGATGGCCCGAGGATACAAGGGTGCATAAAAAAAAAAGAAAAAGAAAAGGAGAGGAGAAATACGCAACAACAAGAGCATACATGAGCAGAGAGGGGGCGCTATGGCGCTACACGTCCTGGTTTAGTTCAACATAAAACCAAGAGGGGGTATTAACAGCAAATTCATAACTTGTTTAGATCATGTTACCTTTTATTGTTTTGAAAATACTATATTTGCCGAAAACGTATTAAAAAGTCCCTTTGCTCTCAGTGCTAAGTCACCCTCCTTCAGAGCGCTAACACGTCATAATCGTCGTGCACATCTCATCCGGTTTGTCAAGTTGTTGTGTACAGTTTTGTATCCTGCTTTTGTATATTTATGAAAATTGTCGTGTGGGAGCACGGGTGGCTAACCATACGAGGGTTTGAATGGGAGAGATCGCTAGATTAATCAAACATATAAAACCTCCTCAGGCATGTTTTTAATAAGAGAACAATATTATATAACATGGTGAAAAGTTTGTTTTGCAGAATACCCCCTCTTCAACGCTATGTAACTTCTGCTATGAGATAAATGTGTCATGGATAATAAAATATTGGAAAAAGTAAATGTAAAAATGCAAAAAAAAAGTTATTTGTGAAGTAAATTAGGGACTTTTTGTTACACAGCTCTAGAACATGATACAGTTGCTTAAATATATACATTTAAAATCACATTAAATTTTCAGTTGGCAGTTGTTGGCTCTTGAATTATTTTAATTTTTTAATAAAAATGTAAAAAGCACAACTGGTTCATTCTCAGCGGCAGTGGTAGTGGTCCAAAGTTTTCACGGGGGCTGTGAGGAGAGGCATCGATACTGAGAGCAGGTTTAACACCACCACAAACCTTAGGCAGGTCTGGGAGGGCATCAGGGTCATCAGAGGCCATAAGAGAACATCACCACCTCCCTCAGCTTAGTGTCCCACCTGAGCTGATGAACACACTGATGAAGGACCGTGTTCAGGACGGGCTCTACAGCATCAGGAACATACCCGGAGCACAGTGCGGTGGGTCGGGTGCTGAAAGATCTACTCCAGCACATCACTGTCCACGTCATGGGTCCAGGCCGACTTCAAAGCCCCCGTCCCTCAGTCCCTGTGTCCAAACAGTCCAGCACCATGTGTCTACACCACTACAGACCTGTGGTACACAATAAAAATATTTTTGACATTTTCATCAAATTTCTTTGACACGTTTTTGTGTCATTTCAAATTTAATAGTTTCTGTAAAAAACATCTTTTGCAGTAACTTATGCCACTTGTAAGAAACTTGTAAGAATGTTTTAGAGGATTTTGGACAACAGTATCATGGATACAAAATTATGATTTGGCCTAATTGACAATACAGTAAACAGATTTATTTTCCTTCTCAAGTGAGGGGGTGATTGTTCTCGATAGATATACTCCATATTCTTCTAGCCTATTGCATGTCCAAAGCAGTTGCTACATTAAAAATCATTCCATATCTTTACATTTGAGTGGCAAAGTGAAACAAAAAGCATTCCTAATGTACATAATGTGTGTCTGGATCAGGACAAAAATGGTTACATAAACCTCCAGAGTTATGAAGCCAGCAGTGCTGCTGATGATGAAGGCGTTTATTCAGAGCAGGACAGAAGCTCCACCTGTGCTTTGGAATCATTTAACTGATTTGACTTTTACTGAGGCAAATACTCACCCATGCACAGCACTTTTACAGTAAAGCACTCTTTTATGTGCTAATACAATATTCAAGATATCAGCAGAACTGATCCAGTTACATTAAACAAGAGTTTGAACTATTCATTTAATATTTTCCCATCAAAGAAAACAGCAGATGTCATTATAATTTAACTGAAAATATTTAATGAAATTCAAACATTTCACTGGAAAAGGGAAAAGCAAGTGTTAAAAAGCACAGGTTTATTTGGTGAGGCGTGGGACATTTGTACATGTTTAGTTGGGGATTGGGGACAGTCCGTGGTCGTATTCTTATTATTTGGGCGGTTTGGCGTCGGCGGGGCTCTCTCCGGTGTCCAGCGTCTTGAGCAGTCTGAAGAGCCCCGCGGCCTCTCGGATCCGACTGAACTCGATACAAAACGCCTGAACCTCGATGAACAAATCCTGAACGTTTATGATTTTGTTTCGGATCAAAGACTGGAGGAAGACACACACGAGGCGCACCAGACGATTCTGAAATACAACAAAACATTGGGTTTAGATTTTTTCCCACAAAAATTTTATGGCTCTTAACTGGTATTACACTATTTTCTAATTTATGCTATAATGTTGTTTCCTCATCAAAAAAATGCCTGGAGTTGTGTTTTGTTTCATTCACACTGGGGTGTAATGATATCCAAGTCTCATGATACGATATCGTCACGGTATGAACCTCACAGTACGATATTTATTGCGATATCGTGGGAAAGCTCATGATATTACGATATTCTACATAATAAGACTGATATTCTAAAATGCTTTGACCAGTCATTTGGTACAACATTTATTAATCCAAAGAATGAAGATTTCAAAGTGCTTAGAACAGTTATTTCTTCATGTATCTGCACTGAAACAGAGCAAAGGATCATGGTCAATGTAGTTCCCTGTTTTTTTTATAGGTATTTCTGCATCAGAACTATTCATTTAAGCAAAGAGACTTGTGATTCGATATATTGTGATGGTCCACGATATTATTGTGAGACCTTTGACCATACAAAAACACAATATCTCGGTTATTGTTACATCCCTAATTCACACACGTTTAACACACAAACCCACAGATTTAGGCTAAGTTCTTCTCTCAAACAGAAAACACTCTTCCACCTTGTGATGTCATGTGGTAATACAGGAAGTTCTCCACTGTGTTTTCAAACTTCATACACCTTTCAGGCCTGGAATTGCCCATCTCTACTGAGCTAAAGATTCAGAGGCAGCTGCTAACGTGAAAACTACCACTTCATGACATCACAAGGGGGAACACAGCATTATAGCACGGCTTAAAGCTCACAAGAGTCAATTTTGCGTAATATAGGAGCTTTAAAAATGAGAGATGTGTATACAGTAAGCAGTTTCTCCACATCTTTAGAATGTAGAATAAAAAGATGTTATACAACCGTTATACTAATTGCTAACGAGCCAATGGCAGCTAAAGACTAAAAGCAGAATTCACTTCAAAAATCACTTTGGGTCGCCCTTGTGTCTGACTTTAACGTCCCTCCAGTTTTCATGAGCTGTTCCCAGTTCATACTCAGACTCGTTCCTCGGTCGTACCTGCATGTACTTGTCCTTGATCTGTTCGCAGGTGGAGATGCAGTTGGAGATGTACAGGTGAATGAACTCTGGAGGCAGATCCACGGCTGTAGTTAGTCTAAAACAAAAAAGAGAGAATCGTTGTTTATACTGTGATTACTCGTTTTATATCGTCAACATAAAGCTTTTGTCACTTGTAGACGTGCTCGCAGTGGGAAGAGTTACCAAAACTCTTAAATCAAGGGTTCTGTTACACTGGACAATATAATACTCAAGCAGGAGGAAAATGACGCTGCGAGAAAAGTACTCTGAAAAGTCTCTCTCTAATGTTCTGGGGTGTGCGTGTGTGTGTGCGTGTGGCTTGTTAGGCGAGTGTTACCTGTTGACGACCTCCATGCTGTGCAGAGACATGTCCATGTTGACCAGCACAGAGAAGTACTCTGTGATCTGACTGCTCGGCATCAGTTTGAGCAGCATCTCTATGGCGACCAGGGGGTTGTTCTCCACCAGGTCGGGGAGCTTCGAGGGGGAAAGGCCGATGTGGTACACCAGCTTTGGGTCCTTCTCCAGCTCGGCCAGTAACTGAAACACACACATACATACAGGGTCAGTGAAGAGCTAACCAAATGCCCTCATGTTTCATAGAGCTAAACATCGATAAAAAAAATCATATAATTATTTTTATGTGTGAAAAAAATGTGGGTTTTTCTGTCAATATCATTGACATTCACATTATGTTCTAGAGGTAGGAATCACTGAACAGCCAGAACCACACACTCTGACAAAATTTTACAAAAGACAAGTAGATCTGGATGCTTTTCCTGTGTCTCCCATTTGAGTTGGGCGTGACTGACAGGAGGATTAACCAATCACAAACACATGGTTCGTTTCCAATTAAGTTACGCTATTTTTAACAGACCAGCGTGTCCACACATGGCCAGACACATTAATTACTATAGGGACTTTTCACTTAATATATGAAAGCTAGAACAATATATTTGGAATAATGGGGAGATTTGAGCTATACAAAGTTGATCAAGTCAATTCTATAACTAATAATTGGTTCTTTCAGCTATTTATTTAATGCAGCTCATGCCTTTAATGACAGTTTATTTTTAAACGGTTTAGTGGGATTATATTTACTTATATACTTTTTTATTGTGTCAGTGGCATAAGGTTGTTTCAGTATTATAAGGTCCAGAATTTGTGATTGTGACAGGCCTACACACATACAGATGTGAGTGTATTTTAGTGTACACATGGGAGTGACACTAAAATCCCAGGTTAAGATAAGCTGCCGCAGGAGATAACAAGCTGGGGGAAGTGTGGCAACCTGAGCACTGTCCTCTGTTTCCTCCTATTTTCTCATCAGCATCACTTACTATGTTCTCATCTGTAGCTCGTTCATTGCTATTTACATGTTGTCCCCTGTCCCACTCCCCCTGTGGAGTGTAACTCTTTCAGACGCCTGATGACCCCTCTCCTCCTCCTCGCCTGGCTTCCTCCTCCTCGCCTGGCCCCCTTCCTCCCCGCCTGGCCCTCCTCCATCCGCTGCCCAGCCCTCTTTCCCGCCTGACTCTCCTCCTCCTCGTCCGGCCCTCCTCCTCCTCGCCCGGCTTCCTCCTCCTCGCTCGGCTTCCTCCTCCTCGCCCGGCTTCCTCCTCCTCGCCCGGCTGCCTCCTCCTCGCCCGGCTTCCTCCTCCTCGCCCGGCTGCCTCCTCCTCGCCCGGCTTCCTCCTCCTCGCCCGGCTTCCTCCTCCTCGCCCGGCTTCCTCCTCCTCGCCCGGCTTCCTCCTCCTCGCCTGGCTCCTCTCCGGCTCCTTCTCCACCTGGGTAGCTGTGGCCATACCTAACTGCGCCACGGGCTTGGACATCTATAGCCTGTCCGTCCATGAGAGTGGATCTCTCCTTCACTGTAGTTCTCCCCGAGGTTTCTTCTTTTTTCCAGGACCCTGGGTTTTTTGGAGTTTTTCCTTGCTGAGAAGGAGGGTCTAAGGACAGGGGATGACTGGATGCTGTTTCATTTGCTGCTTTACATGAATGTTGTTTATTCCTGTTTTGATATGCCTGTGTGTATGTTTTACTCATAAAAATCTTGGAACGCCCTTAGAGGCAACTGATTTTGGGCGCTACAAAAATAAATTGAATTGAATTGAATTGAATACACATCCATGTGATTCTTCTGAAGAATAGGGATGCACCGATACTCACCTGGGATTGCTGCTGCGCTGACAGGGGACTCTTAAAGGCTTTGGCCATGATGCGTTTGATTTCCACACCAGTGCTGTTCTTCACACACATGGAGCGATCCCACTGGACGCTGTGCTCCGGCTCCGTGGGGTTGAGCCAGGCGAGCTCGTCCTCGCACACGTGCAGAGGGGGAGGGGGGCGGATAAGCTCAGGGCGAAAGTGACCTGCAGATAAATAAAAGGGTCAGTGGAAAGTTTCCAAACTCATTTCACTAAAGTATAATTAACATCATTATTTTGAACATTTTTAAAAGATTTTTCTTCTCAGTATGAGCTAGCGGCTCTCACCTTTATCAGAAACGTGCACTGTGTGACCAGTTTTGACCAATCAGAGTGATGCACAAAGAGTGGAGCTAAAATCCAACCTCTGTGTAAGCTGTGGCCCAACACGGGCAGTTTGAATTCACAATAAATACATTATGCTCTATGGGAGCCAGGGCTGCGATACCTGGAGGGGCCACTAGTCAACCTCACACCAGGAGAGAGGAGAAGTGTCTTATCCAGTTCTTATTATAGCTCAATGGTTGTTTCTTTTTTTTTTACTTCCTGGCTAGACACGGAGCAGAGGTAGAGGTAATTTCATAACGGTTACTTAGCAACCATAATGTTTATGTCCATGTTTCCATTTTGCCTACTACTGTGCACTACAATTATGACTTGAAAAAAAGAAAACTTAACAACAGCACGTGTGTGAGAAATGCACTCCTCTTACTCTCCAGCGGGGGGCGTGGTCCGGTCACCAAGGACTCGATAATCTGATTGGCCACTGAGCTGTCGAAGCCGGAGTTTGACGAGTCAGGGTCGGGGTCATTGAGGATACTGGGGAAACTGGCTTTGCTCTGAGTGGGCAGCTCCGACTGACGCTCTGCACGAAACAATACACAGGAAATTAAAACACTTCACAATGTTAAAAATAATCCACCTTAACAGGAGTGACAGTGATTTATTGTTTAGTTTATTTGTGTATTTTATTTGTTTACTTTCTTTCTTGTGCAGACCTTTTGCTCTTACAATCTGGATAATGGACAGTAAACCCATGAATATTAACTCGCATTAATTATACTGGTTCTGATCCAGCTCAAGATCATTCTAAAGCTCTTCAGGAAAGGGTCATTTCTGTCCTGTGAATAGGACTTTTTTAATATTGATACCTGATCAAATGAGGATCTAGTTTCAACACTAGTTTAAGCATTAATTAGTATCTAATTTTTGATACTTTTGACAACCCCATTAGGGAGATATCTTGGTAAGTGATTCTGACTTTTAAAAAATCTATGACTCTTTTTCCCCCAGACCTGCCAGTGCGAGCTGCAGTCCGCTGATGTCGATGCTCTGAGGTGCCGTGCCCACGTCCAAGCATGACACCTGTCTGGGAGTCTTCTTAAACAGGTCCCGAGGAGGAGCCAACATCAGCTGAGACAGGAAGAACTTCTCCGCCTGAGTGATGGGCGGAAGGAAGCCTGCACAGACACAAGAAGGATATCGAGGGATTTACTGCAACTGTTTTGCTCAGTCAGTGTTAATACAGGGGACTATGGTGCATTGCAGTCTAAAACAGCCTGGAATATACTGCCATAACAAAATTAGACAATGTTTCTTATTGTATTATCATTTATTCCAACTTTATTTATTTAAAATTTTCCAGTAAAGTGACATACAGTGCTTGCATTTGTCAGAACAATAAGCAAACATTACAAGAATCAAAAAAGCCTATTCCCTTGTACCCCTTCCACCTTCAAACCTCACTGTATGTGTAAAATGTGTTCTGTGATATTTTGAACTAAAAGAAAGGGAGAATCCAGGGTTTGACTTTCAATGGGTGGATATTTGGATGGATTTTAAATTACAACATGTTTGGAGACCACAGATTGAAACTAGTTTTAGCTACATCTAGTGTAAAGCATCTGTCCTTTTATAGCATTAATATTCTTACACATGGTCCCTGTTAAACTAGACCAATAAACTAAAACTAAACGATCATGAACTTTTAAAAGAGACTTTACTGATCTAGACAGACAGACAGATACTGTATTGACCCTGAGGGAAATTCAAGTTTTTCTGCAGCAAACTGTTGCAGTTGAAGTTGCAGCAACATTTCCACTGCGCTTCTCAGTGGCCTTTGTGTCTCAGTCAAAGGTCTTAGTACAGTTTAACAGGAGGACTGGCCAGGGAAGGTCGCAGTCCTGCGTCAGGACAGTTTGGGGAAAGGAACAGCCAAAAGTGTCTCTGCTCTGTGTCCTGCAGTATCACAGCAGTGTCCAGTGTACATCCCATGATATGATGTTTAAAACTGATCTCAAAAGACAAAAAGTTTCAAAAAACTGCTCAGTGTGTGATCCAGTTAGCAACAAAAGCAGCCAGCCACTTAACAATCTTAACCAAATCTGTGGAAAACACTGTTCACTATTTAGGTTTCTTCAAAAGTTGCAAGCTAATTAGGGTTTTAACAGGCCACAGTTGCAGTAGTTGTACTGATTTGGTGAATCATTTGTAAAAGAACATATCTACATATCTACACTGTGCACTGCTCTATCTGACCATCACCTCTGCATCCTCTGTTCCATCTGACTCTCTCCTCTCCATCCTCTGCCCTAAAATAAACGCTCCCTCCTCTGTCCCACACATTCACAGCCGCTCTTCTGCACGTTATCCAAACATCTCGTCTCCGTAACTTACCGGACAGGACTTTCTCGTGCTCCTCTCCGTGCGGCGCAGGGTTGAGCAGGTGCGCAAAGACAGCGGCAAACGGGTTAGCGGCCATCGGCTCGGTCCGGTACATCTCCCAGAGCAAGTACAGAGCCGTGAGACGCTGGGCCGAGCTAGGCAAGAGATCCGGCTGCTGCAGAAGCATTACCAGCACCGAACCGACCCTGAAATGCTCCCCTTTCCCGAAATAATGGTGAAAATGCGTGGATAAACTCTCAAACGTGTTCGTGCACGCCTCCTCTGAAATTATACTCAGCAGATTGGATAGTTCTTTGGGGGCTAGACTCATTTTTCAGGTATATTTTGGTCATAAATTGCTCCGATCAAACGTTGTAGGTAATGCACAGAAACAGTCCCCCGGTTGCAACGAAATCACCGCATTTAATTCATAGTTTAGTCCAAATACTCTTGAGTTCTTTTGAATGAGCTAGCTTAGCATGCTAGCGCTAAACGACAACACCGCAAGATTCATGTCCACAACAAACGCGTTTACGTGCAAAAATAGGCCCCGAAAAGATGTATTTACTACGCGAAAGTATTACGAAAAAATCCCGTTAGAAAAGGCGTTAAATGTCTGAGTTTGTGGAAGTTTTTGCGGGGTTTGTAGTAGCGTTAGCCGTTGTTAGTTTGGTTCAAAGTGTGACGGGGTGTTGTTCTTCCGGGAAAGTGCATTCTGGGAGGTGTAGTATAGCGTATATACATGCGCATACAGTGCGTTTAAGAAAACGCTGTAATATAACAATCATCAAACACAACATTTAAACATTTTGTCAAAACTTTTTAGATTTTATTTCGATTTATTTAACTGGTATTCTGCTTTTATTCAGATATACACTGTTGCTCAGAGGACGCTCCTCCAGGCGTCACGTCTCACTATGATCGATACACAAGGCAGACTTTATTTAGACAATAAAATAATGCATATAATGAGATTGTCTAATTGCAAAAATATCTGACAAAATAACACAGATGGCTTTTGTTGTATTTAGTAGTAGTAGTAGTAGTAGTAGTAGTAGTAATAGTAGCAGTAGCTTTAGTTAGTAGTAGTGATAGTATCATTAGTAGTTGTAGTGGCAGGTGTAGTACAGGTAGTAATAGTAGTAGTAGTAGTAGTAGTGGTAATAATAGTAGTAATAGCATTAGTAGTAGTAGCAGTGGCAGGTGTAGTACATTGTATTAGTAGTAGTAGTAGTAGCAGCACTAGTAGTAGTGGTAGTACGAGTTGCAGTTATAGTACAGGTAGTAGTAGTGGTAGTAGTAGTAGTAGTAGTAGTAATCATAATGGTAGAAGTAGTAGTAGAAATATCTGACAAACTAACACAGATGGCTTTTGTTGTATTTTCTAGTAGTTGTAGTAGTAGTAGAAGTAATAGTAATAGTAGCATTAGTAGTAACAGTAGTAGTAGTGGTAGTAATAATAGTAGTAACATTAGTAGTACTGGCAGTAATAATGGTAGTAGTAGTAGTAGTAGTAGTAGTATTAGCAGGAGTAGTAATACCTAATTTAGCTTCAGTAGCAGAAGTAGTAGTAAAGGTAGTTTGCGTAGTGTCAGTAGTACCAGAGGGAGCAGAGGTAGTAGTTTAACACTGGGATAGTCAAATACAGGTAAATGATTCAGAAACACATCTGTGGGATGATCCTGATTAAAATCGTTCAATAAACGACGCCAAAAAACTTTGCACAGACGATATTTAAAGGGAGACTTGGGACGAGACCAAATGTAAGAGAATGCTCAGAATACCACAGAAAAATTTTGATTTTCAATTTCATAGTTGTGTTGTTAATTACACAAATCCGGTATATTTAGGCTAAAACTGAAAACCAAAACACTCATGCCATGTGGTAATACAGGACATGTTCCACCCTGTTTCATTAGAATCATTTGGATTGCCAGTCTTAACTAAACAAAAGGTAAAAGGTAGCTGTTAAGTTTACCAGTCTACCCATTTATAACATCACAAGGTGGAACAGAGCATTTTTAGTTTTGGCGACATAGATAGACAAACAAAGGATTCCTCAGACATGTGTGAGTGAAATTCTTGTATTAGCAGCTCCTGTTTCAGTCTAAATTCAAATACTAGCAGGATGGGAGGGCATCTGACACACTTCGATATGTTATTTAAATTTTCAATTATTGTTGGGCAAATCTGCAGCATTCTCTTACTCTAGAATATTTGTGCTTTTTACCATTAAATAAAACACTTTGTAAAAACTAAAAATAGGTCCATAATTTTTAAGCAATTGATACTTTGCAGTGACGTCGAGGGGAGTGCTCTACATGTACTGCAATGGTGGGATGTTCAGCAGTTACCACGGTGACACAATGCACACATTAATACTGTCAATAAGTTTTACTAACTTGCTTGAGACTGTAATTTTACGTGTGAGGGGCTTGTTTAACAGCCCCAATCAGCTCTCCTGTTGTAGGTCCAGATTAAAATGAAGATCAAATTAAAATCATAGACAGAGCATGCCTACAGTTAGCATCAACCCCCCTGGGAATGTTGATGACGTGAGCTGCAAAGTACCAATATCACACACACAGAAATACACGCACTCACATACAACAACTCATAACTTATCGTTTCATGGCACAAAATAAATAACTTTGAACAATTTTACAAAAGGCTTACAATATACAAAAATACAGTTTATAAGGATTATGGGTAAATAAATAAAAAATACAATATTTTATAACAATGTACAGGGGGGCAAAGTCACTGTAAACATTTCACTTACTCCACAGAATCAGGATAGGCACCTCCAAAACCACGGGGAGAAAACTGAAATTTAACAAAGACACTTTACACATAAGCCTATTAAAGCTGTACTATGTAACTTTTCTGCAGTAGAGGGTCTGCCCGTATTGGAGATGTTATTGCTCTGCCCGAAATGTCCCACAGTATGACATCAAATCTATCTTGCGTTATTCAGTTGCTGGTGATTTATTAGTAAAGACGTACCATAAAGTGGAGCTATTCTGCGCCACGTAATAGTTTTTCCTTTTCGCTCGCCCTCTCGGAGTTGTATTTGGAGCGATTTGTGTGTGTTTGAACAACCTTTAACGTTTATTTTTGAGACACCATTTTTGCCGTTCAACTTTTTTCTCTGCCACGGCTACATGCCAACTGCTCTGTGCTTACTTTATTTTATTTTATTGAACCGCGATACGTGTAGGATTCAACAGTGCTGTGTGGTCATTTTCATCCCCAGGGTTCCTACAGGTTAACCCCTGAACGCCGAGTGTCACAAATATGCAACAAACCATTTGGATCAAGATATAAGCCAAGATAGCGGCCACATTCCCCCAGTGCCGGTTAGTGCAGATCCAAAACCTTCCTAGGAATCTTTGGCAGCACTTGTTTCTAGTTGTCACAAATTTGCAACATACCCAAATTTCTATTATTTATTTATTTTATTTTTTTTGCTAAAGTCAAATTAATAATACATTTACCATCTACTTAGAGGAAAAACACAAAAAACTTGTTTATATATATATATACATCTATATAAATTCAGGCGTTATGGGGTTAAATTCAAGAACTTTTTAAGACCATTTATATACATGCTTAATACCTATTTCAAGGCCTATTTCATAGACCTACAGACAAAGAATAAGGGGGAATAGAGAGACTCTTCCCCATAACCCCAGTATGAAATGGGTCGCTCGGTAACATAAAACCAATGTTAAAAAACAACATAATGGCGTTAGTCAAACTGTGTTGTGCTGAGATTTTACACACTTCTGCTGAGCTTGTTGCTTGTGGTGCTGGAACGCACGATCTTCAGTGACGTGTTTGGAGTATTTTGAACCGGAACTGTGTTGCCTTCTCAATTATTGGTTCCGCCACTCTTTTTTTAGGCTATGTTATTAAACCAAATAATGGTGGTTGACAAATTAAACTTTTGAGGAGAAATGCAATATGGAGAAGTTACGTACTGCACAAATTTTGAGATCCATATATAAAAATTCAAGCTTTTTTCAAGCCTTTTTAAGGTAATATTTCCAAATTCATAAATTCAATGCTTTTTAGACTTTTTAAGACACCGCAGGAACCCCGGTCCCATTGGGCAATGCAATTTTCGAACACGGAAGTCAGCAAATTTGTTTTGTTTATTAAGTCGTTTTAGATGAATATTGTGAATATGAATATGTGAATATGAATATTTGAAATGTCCACATTATCGCTCGATCCATGGGTGCCACAGATAGATACAGACACATAGGACAATATGTCTTTCCTAAAAACATGCTTTCTCCTGTGAGCAGGGTCGCCTCTCCACAGATCTGACCTGTAAATTAAGCTTAACCCTCCACTAGACAAGTTACACCGTACATCTTTAAGTGAAAAGATAAATATTTGTTTAAAAACTGCACTGGCGCCACTTTCAAAATGTGCTTCCCTTACTAATGTTGTCCACCCTCCTGTGGGCTCACCACCTGCAGAGGGGTTCATAGGGGGGTCAGGTGCTATGAGTATTGGGCAGCACGCTGCCCCGCGACCCAGCTGGATTAAGCGGGAGAAGATGGATGGATGGATGGCTTCCCTTACTAATAAGACTATTGCACAAAAATGTAAACAGGATTATTTTTTTTATACCATGTAAAAGTTAGAAATACCTCACCTGTAGAGAGTATACTGCATATTTTTTCTATTAATACTTTGCAGTGACATCATGCTGGGAGAGGGGGAGTTAGTGTGTATGTCTATGGCAGAATATTCAGCAGTTTCCATGGTGATACAATGGACACATTAGGAACACAGCCTGATTTTTTAGTTTTAGAAGTTTTTAGATGATCCGAAAACTCAGGAAAAAAGACCAAAATGGATTGAAACAACCCATTTTCAGAAGCCTATGATAAGATTGTGTTATAACAAACCTCAGATTAAAGTCTAACCTGAGCTTCAGACAGAGCAGTGTTTCCAGTTAGCGCAATTCACCCCCAAGGACAGTTAATGTCACCTGCAAAGTATGAACTGGCTTTTTCCATTCCAAAAATTAGCACCGTATAAGCCTTGATTAAAATAGTGTCGTAGTGTAATATTTGAGAACCGGCTGATGTGAAAGTTCTTCCAAAAGGCACATTTTCACACACCATTTTCAACGCATGATCTTGTATCTAAGGAAATGATCTTGTGCCATTAAAGTGTTTCTAAAAATCTAATTTGACAGAATTTACCTGTAATTTCTCAGCTCCACAAATCGCACTTCACTGAGTTGTGTTTGTGCCATAGACTGTATATATAAATGGACATAACCAACCCGCTAGCCACCACGTCCCAAATAGGAAGTGAGAATGGGCGCACTTCCAGCTTCATCGACTCGACAGTTCGGAATTTTGGACATCGGGCCTCATTTCCTCGTGAGCCAGAGTGTTGGAGACGTGTGGAGACACTTTTTAAAATCTTCCATCCAGTCCTTGTATTTGCAGAGGTTGCTGGTGCTAGGCTAGTGCATGTCAATGGTCATACAATAGTCGTCCTGCCACTAAAAACAGTCTTACCCACTCCACAGAGCACCTGAGGCAAAACTATTAGAACTCCAGACTCTCCATGTGAATGTCTGTGTCCAGAGAATAATGTTTGAAATAAAACTGACCTTGCATTGCATGAATCGTCGCATGTTGAGGGACTATTATCTCATATATCAGTCCGCCAGTGCTAAGCTTTATATCAGGAAATACAACTCACTGCTGCTGCTCAGACAGAAATACTTCAAATGCAACGGTTGGTTTCACTTCCAAAACTATTCTATGAACACAGACATTCACATGGACAGTCTGGAGTTATAATTGTTTTGCTTCGGGTGATGTTTTTGACATGCACTAGCCTAGCACCAGCAACCTCTCCAAATACAAGGACTGGATGGAAATGAGGCCTTATGTCAAAAATTCCAAACTGTCCCTTTAAAGTGCTATTAACCCACTCTACATGGTCCTGGTGTTTTTCTTTCTTTTTTCTGTAAATAAATTCCTATTCCTGATATGGAACTTGGCTCCCAGTTCGCTCCTATAACCGCCACCCTCAATGAGCTTCATTTGACTGGAGCTGAACACTATAAGTGACGTCACACTCCCTTAGTCTTTATACAGTCTGTGGCTATTGTACTTTGAATATGGCTCTGAATTTTCATGGGAATGGCTTCACAAATAGAAAATAATCTCTCTCTCTTTCCTCCGTCTTCTATTGCTTCTCTTCCTTTTCCTCCCTTTCTCTTTCTCTCCTTTCTCAGTCATTGTAGTGCATGAATGACAGACTCCACGTAGTTGCCAGGGAACAATCGAGTAGTAGCGTTCATCACACCTCACTTTCTCTCCCTACCCTTTCCCTCTCTTTTCCTCTCTCTCAGTCATTGTAGTGCATGATCAACTCCACGTAGTTGCCAGGGAACAGTCCGATAGTTCATACTCTCTCTCCATCTCTCCCCCCTCTCTCCTCTCTCTTTCTACTATCTCCACTCTTTCCTCTCTCTTCTCTCCCTCTTTCAGTCGTTGTAGTGCATGATAGACTCCACGTAGTTGCCAGGGAACAGTCCGGTGGTGGCGTTCATCACTCCTTCGTACCAGCCGTCTTCGTTCTTCTTGACCACGTAGATTATGGCTCCCTCCTGAAACGACAGCTCGTCCTCTTTGTCGGCCGTGTAGTCATAGATGGCCACCACTAGAGGGCGACAGACACTGGGTTAAAGTGCGTACAACAGATTTTGATTTGGTGGGAACTATTTGAAAAAAGTTGAAGAATATGTTGAAAATGACAGGAAGTAGTGAGTTCAAACACTGATGACATCACACTGGGAGAATTCTATCCAAAGATTTGGCACAGTTTACACAAGAAAATATTTTATCTGACACTTCAAACAGGATTTCAACAAAAAAAAGGTGTTTTCTTACATTTATATTAGTCAGATAATAATTTCTGTGTATATTAGAGGAGTTTTGCTCAGTAACAGTTATGGAATTCCCCAGTGTGATGTCATGATTTTCAACCACAAAGTAAAATTTTAAACCCAAAAAAGGTGAAATTGAGAAGACGAGTGTGAATGTTTTCAGTCTTACTTAAGTCATTTTTTGTACCACTACTTTGTGCATCTACTTAAGGCTGGACAATTAACTGTATTAATTTGAAATTTAAATAGCAAAATAGTGCAGTCGAGGATTATTATAAAACAAGTGTACTCCTAACTTTCTTACTTGTGCAGCAGGGGTATTTACAGTTTTTGTAAGAAAAGTAGTTTGATTGATTGTACCTTTCTCCTGGTAGCTCCGCGGGGCCCACGCTGGCTCCTCCTCTGTGTAGGGGTCAATGAACTCTGTGTCCTGCTCTGGTTTGTCCACTAGAGGGGGCTGTGGAGAGACGAGCGGCTCCTCTGATTGGCTCTGGGGCGGAGGGGGAGGAGCTCCTTCTGAGACTATGGGGAATAATCAGAGAAATGAAATATTATTTTTAATGATTATGTTGTTTATGTAACTTTGGAAGTACTACATTTAGGATGTACTTTAAATTATCAACCCAGCCCAGCCAGACACAAACTCAGGCTCATTTGTGCTGCTGAGATGTGTTCACATTTGTCTTGTCCTGGTCTAGTACAGGTTTAGTTTAGTCCACTGTTTACTCCATTTTGAATGATAAACTTGTATTATTACGTGGGTTTGGATTAGGTTGAGTCTGTACATACAGGGAGAATTGGACAGCGCATGATTTTTATTTATTTTTTAATAACTTTTTTTAAAAGTGCATGGTGTATCTTCTGGTGGTGGGACAACCACCATCTTCTGCCGTGAGACAAGCAAGACAAGGAAGATACTAGTCAGATGGCAACGGGTAGAGTTCAATTTGTCAACTGGACAAGAGCGTCTTTGAGTGTCCAAAAAAGCACTATATAAGTTTGATGTATTATAATTATTTAAGAATTTTTGATAGAAGATGTTTCGCCACTCATCCAAGCTGTTTCCAAAGCAGAACTGAAGAAGCAGCTTGGATGAGCGGCGAAACATCTTCTATCAAAACTCTTGTCCAGTTGACAAATTGAACTCTACCCGTTGCCATGGATTCTACCTGGATGAATGAGGGATTCTACACAAACTAGTCAGATCTATGAAAAAGCATTTTTTGTAATAAAAACACTATGTAATTGCATAAATGTAAGATAGACACATTTAAAGGTCTTATATTACACAAAATTGACTTGTGAGATGTAAACCATATTCAAGGGACTCAAAGCACTTTACAACCACTCACCCATTCACACACACATTCACATACCAGTGTACGCAGACACTGGAGGTGAGGTAGGTCAACAACAGCGTTCATCTGTGGGAGCTGCAATCATACCAGTCAACCTGTGGGTCAGTGGAGCGGGATTTAAGCCGCCAACCATCGGATTAGAGGACAAACGCTCTACCAACTGAGCTACATACATGGAGGTGAGTTTTGTTTCATTCACACGTGTTTGATTAATCCTGTGTTATTAGTCTGTCTACATCTCCAAAGCTCAAAATGCTCTGTTCCACCTTGTGAAGTTATGCAGAAGTAGTTTTCAAGTGAAAAGCTCCTTTTACCTTTAGCTCAGTAGGGATCAGCAATTCCATGACTGAAATTATCCATATGATTCTAGTAAAAGTGTGTGGTTTTCAGTTTGACAGAAGAACTCATCTTAAATATGCAGGGTTTTTGTGTTAAACATGTGAATGAAACAAAACACAACTCCAGTCTCCAGGTATGTTTCTGACAAGAAAAGGACATCAAATTCAAAAATAGCATAATATGGGCCCTGTAATGCCTTTCCCAGCAAAACAATAACATCCAAATTGATACAAGCATGTGCAACTTCCACTAGAAAAGTTCCGTAGTGAAGTCCAAGTTTTATTGTAGCCTCAGATAAATAAAAGCACTCACTGGATTCTTGAACCCGAGCGACAAAGCCCATTAGGGGGAGCTGTGGAGTGAACTGCAGCAGAGATGGAGGAGGAGGAGAGGCTGGGGCACAAACAGACCTGGTCACTCACAGACATTTTGTGTATTTTTCATCATACATTTGGAACACTGGCTCCTTACCTGGGCTCTGGGTGTAGTAAGTTCCCCCGTTGGCCGTGCTCTGAGCTGCGATAGGCTGTGCTGCAGAGATGGGGGAGGGGCTAACCCTGTTTTGGGCTGATGTGATGGGCTGCCCGGTGACAGAGGGGGGGCGGCGGTAAGGCAGGGACCCCCCCATCTGAGGGGCCTGGTGTCGAGGCTGAGGGCGGTTCATACTGTAGAACTGAGGCACGATTGCTCCTGAGTAAAAAAACAGAAATGCACAATGGTTTATCAGCACCTAATTTGTTCTCAAACAGTTGAACGTCATCATTAATCTGTTTAGAGCATCTTGGATCAATCTATAATTTAAAAAAAATTAATACAAAGGTGAAAGTAACTCCAGTACAGATGTATTTTAAAAGCAGCTCTTGGGGTCAAAATGTAGCACTTTTTAATTAATAAAAAAAAAATACTATACAAAATTGTACTGTACTATAAATAAGCAAGGCCTTAAAGGCCGGTGGATGAGTGCAGCGTCGGCAATGATGCGGTCTCTGTATCGGGCCGTTGTGGTGAAGATTTACCTCAGTCACCTCAGACCCCACACATCCTGCCAATAATCTGTTCAAACTCATGCCCTCTGAGAGGCGCTACAGGTCCATCATATCCACATCTGTCAGATTCAAGAATAGTTTCTTTCCCGTTGCCATTCGGAGTTTAAACCAATCCTGTTCATAACTGGATATTTATCTGTTGTGTGTGTTGTATCGTGCAAGTGTGTTGTAAATTTGTTTTGTTCTGCAACAGACACAGAAGATGTGAGCATTTCTTGCTGTACTGGAAACATATTCCACCAACTTGTTGTGTGGCCATTAATAAATGATTCTGATTCTGATTCTTCGGTCTACGTTCCTCCCCTCACCTATGGTCATGAGCTCTGGGGAATGACCGAAAGGACCAAATCGTGGATACAAGCGGCCGAAATGAGTTTCCTCTGCAGAGTGGCCGGGCGCTTCCTTAGAGATAGGGTGAGGAGCTCGGTCACACGGGAGGAGCTCGGCGTAGAGTCGCTGCTCCTCCACGTCTAGAGGAGCAGCTGAGGTGGCTCGGGCATCTGGTCTGGATGCCTCCTGGACGCCTCCCTCGGGAGGTGTTCTGGGCATGTCCCACTGGTAGGAGGCCCCGGGGAAGACCCAGGACACAAGGACACACTGGAGGGACTATGTCTCTGGGCCTGGGAATGCCTCGTGGTTCCCCTTGGAGGAGCTGGAGGAAGTGTCTGGGGAGATGGAAGCTGGGAAGCCCCTGCTTAGACTACTGCCCCCGGATAAGCGGATGGATGGATGGCCTTAAAGGTGCGGTACTTTTTTTTACTGTCTTAATAATAATACCTTACACTTGTGTGCTTCACAGGCTTGTCCCCATAGCGTTCGGCCCCACTCAAATGAAGCACGCCATGCTAACGGTTGAAGGAGCAAATTTGGCGCAAAGCTCTATATTATGAATAGGATTTTTTTGACGGACGAAATAAGGAAAAAAAAACAAAAAAACGCTAGGATCATGTAGAATGGATTAATAGTACAAACACTTTAGGACTAAAATGACGAAAGGGGCCACAATATTCCAGTCAATGGGAGCCAGAGTCAGCAGGAGCCGGAAGAGCCACATACGAACTTGTGATTTGGAACGTGGCGGATAGCGCATTAGCTATGTCCATTTATATGTACAGTCTCTGCTCTGCAGTCATTATTAATTCGCTCCACACTCTGTGGTGGTAAAATACAGACAGGATCTGCACCATCAATCCCTCCAACCACCAACAATCATTCACTCATCACTTAGTACATACTAGGCAATACAGGTTAAGTGTCTTGCCTAAGCACACAACAACAGAACTTGGTCCGAGGGGAAACTGTTCCTCTGACCTCCAGGTTAAGAACCACTGCTCTAATCACTGTCCCACTGTCACCCTTAAAAATGTGAAAAACAGAACTAGTTTTTCACAATTTTCAGTGTGACCAGGGTGGAGTGAAGCTAATAACTAACGTTATTACTAACGTGCTAATGTTCACTTCCTGATAAATGGACAATCAAATCCTTATAGTTACTTACTTAGAAGTTCTTTACTGTTTCTGGTGTATTAAAAGTGCTAATCAGAATGCTTGGTGATCCAACTATAGATATTAAAACTTGTAGTGTTTGATCCACTCACCTTCGCCAGGGGATGGTGAGGACACGAAGGAGAGAGTGGGTGGAGGAGCAGGGGAGAGCAGAGGGGAGCGATCCGGGGGAGGTGCATCAGGCTGGGGGTCGGAAGAGGAGGAAGGAGGTGGGTCGGAGCTTGTCCAGGCCTGAGGAGGGGAGCTGGGGTGAGGAGAGACGGGGGCGGGGGCTGCAGGTCCTGGAGGATGAGACTGGGTCATGGTGGAGGAAGAGGAGGAGGAAGAAGATGTGGAGGGGGACGGTGAGGGGGAGGAGCTGGGTGCAGTGGATGGAGAGGACGAGGGTGCAGCACCCGGAGAAACTTAGGAGAAGAGGGAAAAGAGAACAAACGGAGATAAAGGAGAGACAGTACAAATGTGGGAGCGTAGTCTTTTTAAACTAAGATTTATATTACTATTACAGTTATTTTATTTGTTTCATTTAACTGCATGACTTAAAAATTTGGTATTGTACTTATGTTTAGCCAAATATAGTGGGGTGGTTACTGGTGGGTTGGTTACTTATAGGTACCAGTATAGGGGGACTGTTTGTTTAGGAAAGTTTATTTGTAGTTTTGCACAATAGGAAAGACGTTACAATCACAATACAAACATATCAAAACACAAATAATCATCACAAAATTAACATTAAAAGAGAAATAAAATAATTCGTAAAATCCTCAAAGTCTGGACTTAAACATAGTCATAGTAGAGGCCTGTCTCACATGATCAGGAAGGTTTTAGCTGCAGAAAACTGAAACACTGATTCTTCATGTGTTCTCTTTAGTTTAAGTGGATGAGTTGTTTGGATTGGTTGGTTGGTAGGTGAGTACAGGTGGTGTGTTGTTACCTGGATATAGGTGGTGGAGTGATGCCATAGTGATGACACAGTGATGACAAAGTGATGTCATAAATAGATGTAATAAATAAATAAATTATATATATATATATATATATATATATATATATATATATATATATATATAATATATATATATATATATATATATATATATATATATATATATTGCTGATGTGATTATTAGCATGATGATCAGTTAATCTCCATTATGCTGATCACTGTACAGTTCTGAAGCTGCTCATAGTGATGAGACTCAGCTCAGACATATTTCAATTTGTTGCTCAGTGCTGAAAAAATTAGAGGGAACATTGGTGGTGGGTACATTGTTACCTGGGTATAGGTGGGTATAGGTGGGTGTGTTGTTACCTGGGTATAGGTGGGTATAGGTGGGTGTGTTGTTCCCTGGGTATAGGTGTGTGTGTTGTTACCTGGGTATAGGTGTGTGTGTGTTGTTACCTGGGTATAGGTGGGTGTGTTGTTACCTGGGTATAGGTGTGTGTGTTGTTACCTGGGTATAGGTGGGTATAGGTGGGTATAGGTGGGTATAGGTGTGTGTGTTGTTACCTGGGTATAGGTGGGTATAGGTGTGTGTGTTGTTACCTGGGTATAGGTGTGTGTGTTGTTACCTGGGTATAGGTGTGTGTGTTGTTACCTGGGTATAGGTGTGTGTGTGTTGTTACCTGGGTATAGGTGGGTGTGTTGTTCCCTGGGTATAGGTGTGTGTGTGTTGTTACCTGGGTATAGGTGTGTGTGTGTTGTTACCTGGGTATAGGTGGGTATAGGTGGGTATAGGTGTGTGTGTTGTTACCTGGGTATAGGTGTGTGTGTGTTGTTACCTGGGTATAGGTGGGTATAGGTGGGTGTGTTGTTATCTGGGTATAGGTGTGTGTGTTGTTACCTGGGTATAGGTGGGTATAGGTGGGTGTGTTGTTATCTGGGTATAGGTGTGTGTGTTGTTACCTGGGTATAGGTGAGTATAGGTGGGTAGAGGTGGGTGTGTTGATACCTGGGTATAGGTGGGTAGAGGTGGGTGTGTTGATACCTGGGTATAGGTGGGTATAGGTGGGTAGAGGTGGGTGTGTTGTTACCTGGGTATAGGTGGGTATAGGTGGGTGTGTTGATACCTGGGTATAGGTGGGTAGAGGTGGGTGTGGTGTTTACCTGGGTAGGTGGCCGGGGGGGAGGGAGTGGGAACAGCGAGGGGCAGCCCCACACTCCCACTGCTGCTGTTCTCTCTGCTGCCTCCACTGCTGCCGCTGGAATCACAATCACAGTCTGTGACTTTGATTCATTCCAATACACAGGGACATTCTCTTAGTTTGAGACATGCAGACGACCAGAAGAAGCCAACATGTTATGATGCAACTAAAATGTGCACAGAAAAGCAATGGGAAAAGAGTTACTGACATGTTGAAGCTGCAAAGATGAAAAAGCAGGTTAGTCATCCAGTTCATGCAGCTATTCATTTCTATTCATTTCTATTTACACTGCAGGATTTCAGATGACATCACAACATTCTATAACCTGCCACCAACATGAATTTGCGTGATTTTTGTGAATTCACAGCCTCTTCACACAAACATGGTGTTGCTGGCAAACATTCTTCAGACTAATTGAGCAGAAATACAGACACACATTAGTTTGTGGAAAACGTGCAGAAAGAACGCGCTTAGTGCATTTGTGGACAGGAAGGATGTTTGGGCTTTTCTCTCAAACAGATTAAAGTTTGATGTTTCAGCTTATTCTGTTGTTGTGACGCTTCAACCAATCCGCTTGAAGTATCAATTTGAACGCTCCAATTAGCGGCTCTGATCGTTTCAGCAAGAGCCACTCCAGATTGAAAAATACGACTCAGTTCAGAGGCTGTGGTGGATCCCTCTGCCACCATTTCACAGTGATACAACTTCATTTCAGTTCCATTTTTTTCCAATTTAATTACCGCACATAGTTTAATTTAATTCCTTTATTTAGACAATATCCAAATCTCTCTGTACGATATTTTCACCATAAACATCTCACCGTACCAGATTTATTGCAATATTTTGTGGAGGCAAAAACAAAACTGTGAATCTGCTCCTTTTTCCTCTAAAAATGCTTCACAAGACTTAACCCAAAGAATGAAGATGTAAAAGTGCTTAGAACAGTTATTTCTTCATGAATCTATATATATGTATATTCGATATACTGTGATGATCCACGATATTATTGTGAGACCTTTGACCATACGATATCACCATATTTCGGTTAGTTTTGCTAAGTTAGTTTGTTTAAGGTTACTTTATTATCACTTATTGTTTTCTGTATTATTAATATTTGCCTTTTGTTACTTTAATTAGTAGTATTAGTTAATTATTTCATGTAATTTCCCCTCTTGTGTTCAGTTTAGTTGGCCCTCATGTATTTAACCCCCCCTGTTCTCTGTCTGGTTTTTGTTCCGTTCAGTTGGAGTTTAAGTTTCACCAGTTGGGCCCAATTTTTTGCTAATGCTTTGAGCCTTTGTTTAATCACATTTTTTCCAACTTTATTAATTAAATCTGAACTTATTTTTTATATACCTTGTTGTGGTGGATACCTCTGCCACCATTCCATAGTGTCAGTATTTCATTCAATTTCATTACGCTTATATTTACATTTTCATTAAGTTTATTATAGCACATAGTTTCATTTACTCACACTTGTCTTTTTTTTCCTTCTTCTCAGTTTGATCTGCCAGACGGAGGACCAGACCATCAATGCTGAACCAAGGGGGAGCACTATTTTAGTTAATTTTGTTAACCTACTTTATTTAATGCTACTTTACTATCACTTATTATTTTCTGTAGTTTAATTATTGGCTTTTTGTTGCTTTAATTAAGTTAGTAGTTTAGTTAATTGTTTAATGTAATCCCACCCCCCTTCTTGTGTTCAGTTAGTTGGCTCCCAACTATTTAAGGAGACTTGTCCCTCGTCTGTTTCTTTACTTTTTTTTTTTTTTTTGCATTCACTTGACTTTAAGTTACCCCAGCTTTCTGTTGATGGTTTGCCTTTGTTAAATTATATATTTTTTTGGACTTTATTAAATTTAAGCTTCTTTTTATACCTTGTCTATGTGGTTCCCTACAGTGGGCTACACTTACCAATCATATTTAATAAAAATGGGGGCACCCAAAATGAATATTGTTAAAAAGTTTCCCCTATTAATTACATTGTACTTTGCCACGAAAAATACAAAAGGTAAATTCACAAATATTAAACCTAATATAATCACTATATTACACCAAAAATCTGCATCTCACCAACATTCTTTTTCTGTATTAAATAATATCGCCCTATAGAATGTTGTGATGCCATCTGAAAACCAACAAATTTATAATTAAATATAAAATAACATGAACTGAATCAAACACATCTTATAATAAAGAGCAAAATAAAGACCAAAGACCATCACTGCTGTAGTTACAAATGTAAGTCCACACAGCGTAAAGGGAATATCTGGATTAGTAGAAAATAAAATGAAAAAGCAAAATAAGAGTTGACAGCGTCTCCGGCTCCGGCGATGGCGGCGGTGATGGAATTTGGTACCTGCTGGTTCGGGGGCGGTGCGTGACTGTGGCTGTTCTCACTGGACTGGGGAGGTTAGCACAGGCACTGGGACTGGACGCATTAGGCACCACGGGGGGGCGCACCGGCTCCAGAGTCCTGTAGGGGGAGCTCTTCCTGTGCGCAGTGTGCCGTAGGGAACAGGGAGATTATAATGACGACGGCAAGAGGCAAGAAATAAACCCACAAATTTAAAGAGGGGGTATTAACTGGAACACAGTGTTGATTTGGGGTCCATCACATTCTTGTTTCTATGGATACGTCATTGCTTTGCTAGGAATGTTCCACAGTATGACATTAAACAGCTCTGCCTTACGTTTATTCAATTACAGGTGGTTTTAGAGCTCAAAAACACCTAGAAAAACAGGCATTCTGACTGCAAGCGTTGTCATCTCTCCGTAGATCTGACCTGTAACTTGGTCTGGGTTGGTCTCCATGGAGATAGAAAGCTTTAAAACCATACTGTGAAACATTCCAGACAAAGCAATAACGTCTCATCTCAAACGGACCCTCCAAAAGAAAAGTTACACGATGCTTTTATCACTTTCGATTTTGACGCTTTGAGTCTTTGCTCCTCGTGCTCAGTCACTCTCCCTTCAGAACGCTATCACAGCACAATCAGCGCGTGCATCCTGCTAATGAAGCTACTGCAGTCCACTTTATTTCTATAGCACATTTCATAAAGAATAGTATCCAACGTGCTGCACAATATAAATAAAACATATCCGATACAAACAAAAATAAAGCTCTATTTGCCTCCACTAGTCCTCGTAAACACAATAAAACTAGTCAAATCAAATATGAGCAAGAATATATATATAAAACAATAAAACGGTAAAATAAAAACATTAAAATAAATAAAAGACACAGAGGACCATACAACTCACGCAGTGTTAAAGGGGAACTCCAGGACGTTTGAAGCTAAAGTCCATAGCTAGAGGTGGTCGAATACTGTCAGAAGCCAAAAAACGGCACAGATCAGTGTTGCCTCGATGGAGATCTTGCTGTGGCAAACTAGTAACAAACTAGTGTAATGATGGAGGCAAGTTCTTAACTTCCACGGAAAATTCCAATTTGCACAGAAGAGGCTTAACGCCACTTTAACCCATCTTACAACAGCCACGAGTCTAACAAACAGAACGCTCTGCCTGGTTCACTCATTAGTGTCTGGAAACATTATAAAACAACTTTATGAGCAGACTTAGCATTAGCTTGTTGATTTCCCGCTGCGCATGCGAAAGCCCAAAAGACTTGATCGTCGTTGTGTTTCTAATCCCATTTATTCACGAGTGAATTATATTTTTTGAAAACACTAAAAAAATACAGTCCCAAACCATTTTCTTTCAATAATTTCCAGTTTCTATTGTTCTTCACTGTCAGTAGTCGATAATCTCGCCGCCGCTGGAGTCGGCAATCAAGTCTTTTGGGCTTTCGCATGTGCAGTGGGAAATCAACAAGCTAATGCTAAGGCTGCTTATAAAGTTGATTTGTAATGTTTCCAGACACTAATGAGTGAACCAGGCAGAGCGTTTTGTTTGTTAGACTCGTGGCTGTTGTAAGATGGGTTAAAGTGGTGTTAAACTTCTTCTGTGCAAATTGGTGTTTTACGTGGAAGGTAAAAACTTGCCCCCATCACTACACTAACTTCTTACCTTGACAAACTCACTGCCACAGTGAGAACTCTGCCTAGAAAACACTGATCTGTGCCGTTTTTTGGCTTCTGACAGTGTTTGAAGACCTCTAGCAATGGACTGTAGCTTCAAACGTGCCGGAGTTCTCCATTAAAAGCCAGAGAGTAAAAGTGGGTCTTGAGATGAGACTTAAAACACTCCGCACATCGAATCAGGTTTGTCAAGTTGTTGTACAGTTTTGTATCATGTTTTTGAATATTTATGGAGAATTATCGGGTGGGAACATGGCTGATGTAGGCTTGTGGGTGGAGCCTTGTACAGACTACAGCTAATCACAAGGAGGGTTTGAATTAAGGCCTGGGAGTGAAATTACTCAAACATGCCTGGATGATATCTAAAACTCTCTTCAGGTATGTTTTTAATGAGGTTAAACAGTTATAACATGTAGAAAGCTAAAAAAAAAAAAAAAAAAACCCACACATTTAGCATAATACCCGCCTCTGTTCCCTGCATTTTTGATCAAGACCAAGAATTTCTTGAGTCGACTACAGCCCTATATGATCTATAATAACATTTTCCCCCACAAACCGCTCCATCTGTTGCTCAGCCTCCAGGTGAGTTAGAGGCAAATTTAACCAGTCACAGAAGAAGCAGTTACCTCCTAAAGGCAGTATGGAAATTCAGATTATTTTGCATTATCGCCCTCCCACTAGTGTAAACGCTTTCTGATTAAGAGAGAGGAGAGGAGCAGCCGGCGTCTCAGCATGTCCCCAATCTGAACCAAAACAACAGATGGACCTGGACATTGCACCTGACCAAGAAACAGCAGGGAGCCTATGGAAAATGTGTGGTTATCCTGTCTCCTCCTCTCTGTAAGGAGGCTGTGGATTAGATTCCTGATCTTTACACAATCAAAAAGTGAAAAAAACTTTACCACAACTTTAAGGGCTCATATTACACTATTTTCTGATCTATGTTATAATGTTGTTTCCTCATCACAAACAGAGCTGGAGTTGTGTTTTTTTTCATTCACACATTTAACACATAAATCCTGCACATTTAGGTTCTTCTCTCAAACAGAAACACACATTCATGCATCTTTACTAGAATTATTTGGGTAATTTCAGCCTTGTAATTGTCAATCTCTACTGAACGAAAGGTAAAAGAAGCTGCTGAATACAAACCTTGAATGCTACCGCTTCATGACATCATACGGTGGAACAGAGCTTTTTGAGCTTTGGAGATGTACACCGACTAATAATAAAAGGTTACTCAACATGTGTGAATGAAACAAAACACAACTCCAGGCATGTTTTTTTTGATTTTGTGTAATATGTGACTCTTAATATTAATTATCATGCTTTGCTATAGATTTTAAAATATTGATATCCTTAGCGTTATTGTTTGTCGGATCTCGGAATCGGCTGAAAATTGAAAATCAGTGCATTCTAAGCACATAAAACAAATGACAAATTACAATATAATAACTATTCAAACCAAAGCGGAAGCACTGACCCGAGGAGGATGCCTTTGCCGGCTCTGGGGGGACTGGAAGGCTTCTGATTGGCTGCACTGGACCGAGACCCGCCCTTCGGATCTCCATTCACCTGTAGACACATGTGCATGGATGGATTCTACTGAAGTCCTGGTTTAGACTAAGTTTGTGTATAATGAGATCTCACCTTGAACCTGAGCAGCCACTGTACTCCGTGACGAGAGCAGAGGAGAGGGTGAAACAGAGAGGGTTACAGATCAAATGAAACTGTGTTCTAGTTTAAGTCATAGAGAAAATCGTCTACACCAGGCATGTCCAAATTATGGCCCTCAGACCAATTGTTTTGGCCCTCAGGCTTCCAGATGAATTGGCCCATATAACCACAAGCAGTACTTTTTACTGTATGTCTTTGAAATGTACCTTGATCAAGCAAATGTAGTGTGTCTTTTTGAGGGTCTAAGCCTGAACAAAAGTCTGGAGGGTCATTCAAACCTGTTATAAATGCACAGATTTGAATTACCGGTTGTGTTTTGAGCATCAGTATATGACCCTCGATCGGCCCTCACGCTGGTCTGTGTTTTAATATGTGGTCCTTGATGAAAATAGTTTGGACACTCCTGATCTACATGTTTGACAAAAGTTATGGAACAAGGGATTTTTCCTGTCTTCCTTTCTTTCTTTTTTACTTGTAAGACGCTATGTTTGTTTTGAAACAGACTTTGTACTTCCATCAATCATGCCCAATAAAACTTGAGGAGAGAAGACCCAGTCAGTTTACACCTTTTGTTTTTCACTTGAAATATTAGGAGCAAGGGTTTGTATTCTGGTATAATATTGAGTCATTTTGTTTAGATTCCTGTTACATTGTTAGACAAGTCGAGCAGTAAGTGCTGTCCTGACGCAGGTCTGAAACGAGCTTCTGTGGAGCAAGGTCCAGTGCATCATGGGAATCCAAAGTTTAAAACTTTAAATTTGTTGTGGATTCCCCAGTCACAGCATAACTTTGTATGTCACTCTGATCAGGGGCTGTGCAGCATTTGACACTGGAGGACAAACCAGGGCCTGTATTACACTATTTTCGGATCTATGTGATAATGTTGAGTTGTGTTTGCTCTACTTTTTTTTTTTTTTTTTAACTCCATACACTTTCACTAGAATCATTTATATAAATTCAGCTCTGGACTTGCCCTTCTCTACTAAACAAAAGGTAAAAGGAGCTGTTCACAAAACTACCACTACATGACATCACAAGGTGGAACATTTTAAGCTTTGGAGGTGTTTACAGACAAATAATAAAGGGTTACTCAAACGTGTGAATGAAACAAAACTCCAGGTATGTTTTGGATGAGGTAACGACATTATAACATGACTTAAAGCTCAGAGGACTCTTTTTTTTGTAATAATGGCCCTATAAACTGAGTACCTCCTCCTCTCCTTGACCCTCTGCCCGATGTTAACCAGGCCACTGTAGTCTATGTTAATGATGATATTGTGGTATATTATTGTTATTCTGAGTCTTGCATTTAAAGTTTTGCACCCTGACACTTCCTGTTAGACCCTTGGCCCCTCCCCCTCACCTTGACCCCGTGTCCGATGTCGTCCAGGCCGCTGTAGTCGATGGGCTTCCTCACGTACCTCACCGGACGCTCTGGGTTCGACGGAGCGATGATTTTGTGAGATCGACACGTGTTTTTGTTGGCGGTCAGGATCCCGATCTCTCTCCGAGCCACCTTCTCCTTATGGATGTCCACCGTCTGAAACACAGGGGTGAAAATGTGACCACCAGCAGAGGGCGCAAGGCAGCTGAAAGAACCTTAAGAATGAGCTATTAGTAGGACATGGTTTATATTGAAGACAACTTTGTAAATAATAGGGTTGGGCGGTATCCTAATTTTGATACCGTTAAACCTTCTCAGCATTTTACCGGGGTATACAGTATTACTGTGACTAATTAAGAATTATTTTGTAGCTGCACCTAAACCATTCAGAAACAGAATAGCAGCTTTATATTTGAAGATGAGGCACAAGTTCTGCTCAAACCAAACTTTGCAGCACGTTTGATCCATCAGCATCAGGGCACGAGCTGTTTTTATCAGCGCTTGTACTTTATGTAAATGAGCCATGCGGTTTTAAGTTTCATTTCTGTAAAACGTAAACAAATGTGTGCAAAGCTGCATTAAACACATTATTACTCAAAGTCTATAATGAGCAGAGCACCAGAAATGTCACAGTGGTGGAGAGAACCAATCACAGCCCTTATCGTTGCTTCCCTTTGCTATCTGCATCCTTTTGAGGCGCCGTTAGAAAGTTTGGGAGGTGCACGGTGGTCAGACACTGTGCGTGGGGGTGCACGTCGACCCAAACATGTCTTGATGCAGAACCATAAATTGGGCTTTACCGTCTCTTCCGTGAAAGTCTGACTTCACCCTCAAGCGGGAACTTTCTCCTCTTCAGCGCCTCGTCCCCTCTTGTCTCTCCACGTTCAATAAAATGTCTCCATCGCAAACTTTTCAGCTCAACATCACACACAAAGCGTCAGCATAACGACGTTTGAAGAGGAGAGAGGGGAGAAAGTCCACGCTGTGGTTTTAGGTCCTTATGCAGATTTTTAAAATGACGGTAATGAAACTGATACCGTTGCTACTTTTTGATACCGCAGGATACTGGATTACCGTATTACCGCCCAACCCTAGTAAATAATGACTAAATCTGGTGCTGTTGTGTGGCTTTTCCTGGAGATGACAGGCACCAGTGACAGAGATGGAAAAAATATACAAAAAATAGGAAACCAATTGATGCATATTTTGAGACATATGCCTAAATTTAGTCTTATTGTTTCGCTCCTTCAGTGTTTTAAATGTACGACACAGCATTATAATATGATAAATAGCATAATATTGGACCATAAAAGTGACTATGGAACTCTTCTTGTGGGAGTTCCATCACCTGCTTGTTTCCAGGGAGATGTTATTTACACATAAATGTTCCAAAATATGGCATTTGACATTCACAGCTCTGGAAAATATAAGAGACCAGTGCATTTTCTTTTCTGAACTCAGCGTCTCTACATGTGTTTGGGCCGTTCTGTTCCAGCGTCTGTTGAATCCAACACAAACACACCTCATTCTGCTTCATGAGGCTCTGATGAGGAGATCACCTGAACCAAACCTGATTTAAGGAGGAAAAGGAGAAAAACCACTGCTGTGTTCATCATTATTATTATTCCATCAAATATTGATTTCTAAACTCTTCCTAACTTCAAACATTAGGATTGTGTTGTTTTAAAATGAAGATAATATTGTTGTCTTCACATTATTTGAGCTCTGAAAACATTTAATCTTTTTTGTTATTTCGACCATTTGTCATTTTCTGCAAATAAATGCTCTAAATAACAATATTTTTATTTGGAATTTGGGAGAAATGTTGTCAGTAGTTTATAGAATGAAAAAAAAAAGTTCATTTTACTCAAACACAAACCTATAAATAGTAAAATCAAAGAAACTGATCATTTTGAAATGGACTTTTATTTTTTTCCAGATCTGTATCTTGCATTAACTGAAATACAGGTGTTTTAAAACATGTATTCTTACTCTGAGGGGCTCGCCTCTCCACAGATTTGACCTGTAACGTGTCTTGGGGATCATGTCTGGAGATCGTTTAAAGATCATACTGGGGAACGTTCCGGGCAAAGCAATAACAATTCCATGGAAACAAGCAGGTAGTTGCCCCTTAAACAGAAAACTTACGTAGTGCAGCTTTAACCACAACCATGATGTTCGCTTTTTGTAGTAGGTTTGTCAAAAGTATCAAAAAATCTGATTCTAATCAAAATTAAAATTAGTATTGAAACTTGTGTGAACAGGTTTCGATACTAAAAAAATATCCTTTCCTGAATGGCTTTAGAATGTTCTGGAGCTGTATTAGAAATAGAGCACAGAGACAAGTATATGTCCATGGTCCACTACTAGTTTTTATTTTCATTGTGCATTCTCAGGAGTGTTGAGTATATTCCTTCGTACGTATCGAGTTTAAAATGTTCATATCGTAATAACACCATGCTAAACTACTACAGCTTATTTGTCATGAGTTGTTTGCTCATGTGAGTCCACATTGGAGCGTGTGAGCGGTGGTCTGTGTGACTGTCGCCCACAGAACAGCTGCGAGGACCAGTGTGATTATGCAGTGTAATCTCATCACGTCTGATCATCTCAACACACTGAGGAGAACACTATGAAACCCACTGTGAGGGTGCAGTCTGCACTCATACAATACACTCACATCTGACTCATATTTGGAGATGATGACAGAAGGGATATAAGCATATATACATATATACATACATCAGTGTTATTGCTTAGCATAGAATGCATGTTTTTTGTGGTTGTGATCTCTGTGTTACCTGTGAGATGTGGTTGTTATCTTGGTGTTACCTGTGAGATGTGGTTGTTAGCTTTGTGTTACCAGCGAGATTTGGTTGTTATCTTTGTGTTACCTGTGAGATGTGGTTGTTAGCTCCGTTTTACCTGTGAGATGTGGTTGTTATCTCTGTGTTACTTGTGAGATGTGGTTATCTTTGTGTTACCTGTGACTCTGTGTTACCTGTGAGATGTGGTTGTTATCTCCATTTTACCTGTGAGATGTGGTTGTTATCTTAGTGTTATCTGTGAAATGTGGTTATCTCGGTGTTACCTGTGAGATGTGGTTGTTATCTTTGTGTTACCTGTGAGATGTGGTTGTTATCTCGGTGTTACCTGTGAGATGTGGTTGTTATCTTTGTGTTACCTGTGAGATGTGGTTGTTATCTTGGTGTTACCTGTGAGATGTGGTTGTTATCTTGGTGTTACCTGTGAGATGTGGTTGTTATCTTTGTGTTACCTGTGAGATGTGGTTGTTATCTTCGTGTTACCTGTGAGATGTGGTTGTTATCTTCGTGTTACCTATGAGATGTGGTTGTTATCTTCATGCTACTTATGAGATGTGGTTATCTTTGTGTTACCTGTGAGATGTGGTTATCTTTGTGTTACCTGTAAGATGTGGTTATCTTTGTGTTACCTGTGAGATTTGGTTGTTATCTCTGTTTTACCTGTGAGATGTGGTTGTTATCTCTGTTTTACCTGTGAGATATGGTTGTTATCTCTGTTTTACCTGTGAGATGTGGTTGTTATCTCTGTTTTGCCTGTGAGATGTGGTTGTTATCTCTGTGTTATCTCTGAGATGTGGTTGTTATCTCCATGCTACATGTGAGATGTGGTTATTTTGGTGTGACCTGTGAGATGTGGTTGTTATCTCCATGCTACCTGTGAGATGTGGTTATTTTGGTGTGACCTGTGAGATGTGGTTGTTATCTCCATGCCACCTGTGAGATGTGGTTGTTATCCCCATGTTACCTGTGAGATGTGGTTGACAGAGCTCTCCATGCGGCGCAGTTGTGAGGCCTGGATGTCGAGCATCTGCAGGACATTATTGGCCAGAGTGTTGATGAGGTAGGCCACACTGGCCAGAGACTGGGTGGTGTAGCACTTCGTCTCCTCCAGGGCGCGCTCTTTATCTGCAGACTGCACACACAAGATGAATTATCAGTATTTTGTAATAATTCGATATATTCAGTATCCAACACCCACAAAAACTGGAACCAGGCCTCTAGACAAATACCATCCAAGAAAATATTTGGTAGCTATTTAGGTTGTCATCTAATATATGAAAACTGGAACAATATATTTTTGGAGCTCAATATTTATCGTGTGTATAATAAAAGGGAGATTTTTAGGAGAAAGTAGAATCTCTAGGCACAGTGAGCGTCTCGTTTTGGGATCACAGGATCTCATCTCTGCGGATTAAAGATGATGTTGACCTGATGGGTCCATCCAACCAGGACCTGGAATATGCACTAGGGCAGTTTGAGTGTAGTATTTGGCCTTCTGGGTACCAAGAGATATTATCTTGTGTGATGGGAAGAATACTTGAAATATGTTTTTAGTTACAGAATACTGAATACATGAAATAAAATGTAGGGGAAACCAGTATCATATCTGGCATAATATTATCTCTCTCCTCCCTCTCTCACTTCAGTCTGACAAATCCAGCCTGATGTTCCACAGTGTTTCTCGCTCCCTCTCTCTCCTCTCTCCCTCTATACCCTCCTCCTCTTCCTCCTCTCCTCCTCCTCTCTCTCAGTTCATTCAGACAGATCTAGGATGACGCTCTCGCACATGTGCCTGGAGTAAAACCACGTGGTGCGCTCGGTTTGTCCACATGTGCTGCTGATGGAGCGCGGGGACGGGAGGGGCACAATCTAGGTCACGTCATCCAAACCTTTCACACTACACTGAATCACCACGGCAACCATCGCAAGATAATACTATGCACATTTATTTGCATGTGACATTTCAGAGCACTGGTCAAACTGTAATCATGTTTCATTTTTAGATTTGTATTGGAGGATTTGAGGTCACATGGCATTACTCATAACTGGAGAACAGGAATATTACTAAGATTAAACCAGGACTAAATGTTTTAAATTGCACTTAACTTATTTGTTGTACTGTAAATCAACCTTAGGTGTCCAGAAAGGCGCCTAATAAATAAAATGTATTATTATTATTATCCATCCATCCATCCATCCATCCATCTTCTCCCGCTTAATCCAGCTGGGTCGCGGGGGCAGCGTGCTGCCCAATACTCATAGCACCTGACCCCCCCTCTGCAGGTGGTGAGCTCACAGGAAGTATTATTATTATTATTATTATTATTATTATTATTATTATTATTATTATTATTATTATTATTATTATTAAACCAGGATCAATCTCAGTCTAAACCAGGGTCAATCTCAGACTAAACAAGGACTAAACCAGGACTAAACCAGGATCAATCTCAGTCTAAACCAGGGTCAATCTCAGACTAAACAAGGACTAAACCAGGACTAAACCAGGATCAATCTCAGTCTAAACCAGGACTAAACCAGGACTAAACCAGGATCAATCTCAGATTAAACCAGGACTAAATGTTTTAAATTGCACTTAACTTGTTTATTTGTTGTACTGTAAATCGACCTTAGGTGTCCAGAAAGGCGCCTAATAAATAAAATGTATTATTATTATTATTATTATTATTATTATTATTATTATTATTAAATCAGGATCAATCTCAGACTAAACCAGGACTAAACCAGGATCAATCTCAAAGTCATATTTTTTAGTATTGTTCTTCGTATCTAGACAAATGAGTATCTAGTTTCGATCTAGTTTTGGTATCGAAAGTATTGTTAATATCAGATTTTTGATCCTTTTGATGACCCGAGCCTAAAGCAGGACTAAACAGATGAGCACATGTGCTGTTTGTGCGCCAGGCTCACTCCAGCTTTAATATAGTAAATCGAATTAGGCGAAAGACACGCTCTATTTCCCCTGTCCCATATTTTCTGACATGAGATTTATGAGGCGAAAAACAGAAGACTACAACAGATTACAACTGATTTATACGGTCAGGGGAGGCAGAAGGGAGGGTCAGAGGGTCAGATGGAGCACTAACGAGATAATACTATTAACTTCTTGTAATGTTTGGATTAAATAGTGTTAATTGGTTCATTTGGTCTTATACCCTCTAAAAAATTGTTCTGAAATACCTGGATACTTGTTTTAGTTCAGCTGTTCATATTTCGCTCTTTTCTCAAACGTGAATGCTCCTGTTCAGTGTTTAGAATGGATTAAACCTGGACTAAACTTGGACTAAAGCAAGACTAAACCTGGACTAAACCTGGACTAAACCTGGACTAAAGCAAGACTAAACCTGGACTAAACCTGGACTAAACCTGGACTAAACCTGGACTAACGCAAGACTAAACCTGGACTAAACCTGGACTAAATCAAGACTAAACCTGGACTAAACCTGGACTAAACCTGGACTAAAGATAGACTAAACCTGGACTAAACCTGGACTAAAGCAAGACTAAACCTGCACTAAACCTGCACTAAACCAGGACTGAACCAGGACTGAACCAGGACTGAACCAGGACTAAACCGGGACTAAACCGGGACTAAACCAGGACTAAAGCAGGACTGAACAGAGACTCAACCAGGGACTAAACAAGGACTAAACCAGGATTAAACCAGGACTAAACCCGGACTGAACCAGGATTAAACCAGGACTAAACCAGGACTAAACAAGGACTAAACCAGGACTAAAGCAGAATTAAAGCAGGACTGAACCAGGACTGAACCAGGATTAAACCAGGACTAAACCAGGATTAAACCAGGAATAAACCCAGATTAAACCAGAACTAAACCAGGACTGAACAGGGACTAAACCAGGATTGCCTCAGGACTAAACCAAGACTAAACCTGCACTAAACCAGGATTAAACCAGCACTAAACCAGAATTAAGACAGGACTAAATCAGGACTAAACCAGGACTAAACCAGGACTAAATCAGGAGTAAACCAGGACTAAACCAGAATTAAACCAGGACTAAAGCAGGACCAAACCAGGATTAAACCAGGACTAAACCAGGACTAAACCAGGACTAAACCAGAATTAAACCAGGACTAAAGCAGGACTAAACCAGCACTAAACCAGAATTAAACCAGGACTAAATCAGGACTAAACCAGGACTGAAGCAGGACTGAACCAGAGTAGAGGGAAGTCTCGACATCCCTCTTCACTCCCTGTGACCCGTGTGAGAACAAAATGGAGGATGTTAGAATTTCCTCATAAAAAAACAAAAAAACAACTGAGGATTCCTGCAGATTTCTTCAGTCAGAAATAAAAATATCCCGGTTTGTGAACAGGTGCCGAGACAAGCCGCCCACACCGACTCTCCCCTCCTCTTCTCTCTTTCTCTCCCTTCCTCTCTCACTCTCTAGCTCTCTCTTCCTCCTCCTTTCTCTTTCTATCTCTCCCCATCTTCCTAACTTGGTTTCTTTCCATCTCACTCTCTCCTCCTCATCTCTCCCTCTTTCTTTCTCTCTCCCTCCCTCACTCCTTATACCTCTACCCCCCTCTCTGCCTTTCTTTCCTCCTCCTTTCTCTGTTTCTCTCTTCTCCTCGCTCCCTCTCTTTTTCTCTCTCTCTTTCACACACACACAGTTTCTCTCTCCTCTTTTCTCTCTCGTTTTCTCTCCCTAACCCTAACTTTAACCCTAAACCTCTTCTCCTCTTTTCTCTCTCACTTTCTCTCCTCCTCATCTCTCCCTCTTTCTTTCTCTCTCTCTGCCTCACTTTCGATATTTCTTTCCTCCTCCTCATCTCACCGTCTCTCCCTTTGTCTCTTGTTTTCTCACCTCCTCGTATCTCCCTCGTTCTTTCTCTCTCCTCCTCCTCTCTCTGTGTCTGTCTTTCTTTCCTCCGCCTTTCTCTCTGTTTCTCTCCTCCACTCTCCCTCTCCCACACTCTTTCTCTCTCTCTCTTTCTCTCCATCATTACACTCCTCCACAGCTCACAGTAATTTCAACGCCAAATCTGAAAATAGCCACACCATTCTGTCAACATTATGAGAAAACCAGCGATTTTTCTTGTCTTTATGCGCAAACATATCGTAAAATAAATATAAAACACTTTTAAAACTATATCGCAGATTCAGTATTGTCCCTAGAAACATGAGATTTCGTTTAGAGCCTCAAATACTGCAAAGATTTGAAGTAAAGTGCAACAGAAAAGGCACAAGACGCCTACAGAAGCCCCCATAGAACCTCATGTATTCCAGAACGTGTTTCTAAAGGTTATTCTGGCTGCTCAGTCACAATGGTCCAGTCAAGGAGATGTTTTTAGTTCAGATGCCCTCCCACTCCAGGAGCAATCCATTTCACCTCTTTCTGCTTCAGTGAACTCCAGATATATCCATGTTTATGCTTCAGAATGATTAATGATGTCTTATTTGACCTCTGTCTCTTTCTGTTTTTTGCTTCCATTTATATATTTTTTCTTTTTATTATTATATTATATTGTGTCCAAATAATTTCCCTTGTGGATCAATAAAGTTTCTCTAAGTCTAAGTCTAAGTTTCATTACTAAAGGGACTATGTGACTTTTGGGTTGAGGGTCTTGTTTCTATGGATACGTCACTGCTCTGCCTCAAATGTTCCACAATACACTGCAAATTTCTCTGATCTGGAAAAGATTTTCAAACTTCTTTCAGGTTATTCATTGTTTTCAGATTTATGATCGATTTACTAGTTCTGACACGGCTTCATTCAAGTCTGAAGGTCGTTTATTTTAAGAGAAAGTCGAGTAAAATGATTTTCCCGACGGACAGATCATTTCACTGCTTTTGAATAATTTTCTGATAGATTTAAATGTTTATATCTTAAATTTTGGCTAAACTTTTTTGCATTGCAGAACCTTTAATACCTTTAATACCACCTTTAATAGTAGTAGTAGTAGTATAGACCAGTAGTGGTCGGTGACGTCATTTCCGGTGAGTGAATTCTGTTTTGCGAGCACTGTTTTGCGAGCACTGTTACTAGCGTCTCTCTACTGAATCTGTTAATCCACGAATCCAACATCTAAACTAGTGCCTGAGTACTTCGTCAAACCATCGAAGTTTATTCAGCATCTAGTGCTCCGTAATTCGTGGTCTAAGCCTCTCTCTCTCTGTAGTTTCAGCTTGTAGTTTCAGCCTGATCTAGCCTAGCCTAACATCATGGCTAAAACTCTCGCCCCTCGAGGCCAGGGTTACAGAGTTAGAAACGCGGATCCGCTCACTGGAGGCGCTGAAGCCGAGTTATAGTCAGGCAGTAGCAGGGACCCCGGACCACATTAGCATGAGCGCAGCTAGCGAGAGCAGCCCCCCGGCGCATCCCGTGCAGCCGGGACCAGACCAGGACAGGTTTGTGACAGTTAGACGCAGGCGCAGGGCTAAGACTAGGACTCCAGATCAGGGACACATAGCTGAGTGTAGGACTGCAGGAGACCAGGGACATAGGGCTGAGAGTAGGGAGCTTCCCGTCCAGAACATGGCTTCGTAGGGGGTAGGTCATGCTCAACTCAGCTCTTGGCATGTCTTGATACCTGGACCCAAGTCATTGAAGATGGAGGTGCACTCGATGCAATTTATTTAGACTTTCAGAAGGCTTTTGACACTGTGCCACATCAGCGCCTCCTGAGAAAGCTTCATGGTTATGGTATACAGGGGGATGTACTTCAGTGGATCTCAAGTTTTCTCACAAATCGGAGGCAACGTGTCTTGGTGAATGGAGAGCCATCAGCCTGGAGCCCGGTAGTAAGCGGTGTTTATATAAACGACCTTCCAGAAGTTGTCAACTCAATGGTGCAGATGTTTGCTGATGACACAAAGGTTTTCCGTATCATAAAGAAGAAATCTGATGTTGATCTACTCCAACCTGAATAATATGGAAAAATGGTCAGAGAAATGGCAGCTCAAGTTCAATGCCGCCAAGTGTAAAGTTATGCATATAGGTAGAACAAACCCAGGATGTGAATATACAATGAAAGAGGATACCAACAATGTACCACTTGCTGAAACCAAGATTGAAAAAGATTTGGGTGTACATGTAGATAACTGCTTAAATTTCAGTGACCACATTCAAAAAGTTGTAAACAAGGCTAACGGGATCCTTGCAGTTATCTGTCGATCTTACACTTATCTAGATGAAGAAATAGTGAGAATCTTATTCACATCACTTGTTAGACCATTGTTGGAATATGGAAATGTGATTTGGGCACCATTATATAAGAAGGATGCAATAGCAGTCGAGCAAATACAAAGAAGAGCAACTAAACTAGTTCCAAAGCTGAAACATCTAAGCTATGAAGATAGATTACAACAAATGAAACTCCCCAGCATGTACTACCGTCGAGCCAGAGGCGATATGATAGAGGTATGGAAATACTTACACGGAACCTACACCACTGACAGCCCACTACTGCGTGACTACGACACCAGGACAAGAGGACACCCCCTGAAGCTGAAGAAACAGTATGCGCATCACTCAATACGCAAAAACTTCTTCAGTTTTAGAGTCGTCAATCTATGGAACAACCTTCCAAGTGATGTTGTCATGGCAAAAACCATCAATTGCTTCAAAGCCCGCCTGGACTCCTGCTGGTCAGACCTCAAGTACTGTCAAGAGATCATAACTGTAACAGTCATCCGAGAAGCAAATAGTCTATAGAAGCTACATTGATTAAGAGCGGTCAATAGGCCCTAGGCCTACAATGACTGAATCTTTTCGTATCGTGTCGTATCGTAGAACAGGTTCGCCCCTCTGAGCTGGACGCGGGACACACTAGTCATAGAGAGGTCCATAGTCAGGGACGTGGAACTGCCTGCAGCTTCCACACGGTGTTACCCTGGAGCCAGACTGGGTGACATCGAGGGGAATCTGAGGCTTTTAAAGAGAAGTAAGAACAGGTACCGCCGGATCGTTATTCACGCGGGGGGTAACAATACTCAGCGCGGTCAGTCAGAGGTGGTGAAGTTGCAGATAGCGGCAGTTTGTGATTTGGCTAAGTCGATGTCGGAGTCCGTGTACTTCTCTGGCCCCCTTCCAAATTATGCCAATTGTGAAATGTTCAGCCGCTTTTCAGCTGTCAACCAGTGGTTGTCCAATTGGTGCCCGCAGAATGGTGTCGTCTTCATAGATAACTGGAGGGCATTTGAGGGGAAGCCCAGGCTTATATGTAGCGACGCCATCCATCCCACACAGGCTGGCTCCTCCCTCTTAGCTCAGAATATGATTGCTAGCCTTAGATGACCATCAGGTAAGACTAGCACACAGAATAGCTCAGGGAGTGTTAGTGACGCAAGGGAGCAGAGTAGACTAGTGAGGCACTAGCGAGAACAGCTCCAAACAGGCTGAGACTGTGTGTGCCCCACGTACAGGGGCCTCCTCTGAGCCACCCTGCATGAACAATTCTCCCAGACTGGCTGAGGCTGTGTATGTCCCACGCACAAAAAGCACAAATAAAACACAGCTAAACTCTGAGAGGAAAGACTCCAGGGGCCTGTTCCAGATAAACAGGTTCAAACATACTCTGAGTTTCTCCATGAGCTCTGGGTTCACTGACCCTGAGACGGGAAACCCTGAGTTTTCGGTTCCAGAACAGGTGATATGAATGAGGTTAATCAACTCTGAGTAGGTTTACCTCGAGTTACGCCACAGGCACGACTACTATAAAAGCCATAGTCAATGGATCCTCGAAACCATGAGCGCCACCATGACAACTACAAAAAGCGATCCACCTACTTCAACCCGCTTGAGCTCGAAGTCCTAATGGAGGCATACGCGGAGAAAGAACATATTTTCCGCGTAATCAAACACGCTGCAGCGGTAAAGGAGAGAGAGGCGCGTGGGAAGAAATTGCGGCCCGAGTCAATGCGTGAGTTTAAATTGTTTAATTAAGTTAACATTCAACTGTAAGATCATCGCTTATTTGCTGAGTTAAATAGGAATAAAATCTGATTTTCGTTTAGGTGCAATCCAACAGGGGAGAGAAGAACTTGGAAGCAGCTAAAAATGAAATATAAAAATATCGTACAAAGCGGTAAGGCATGTTTTTTTTAAATGCCTTAGGTTGTTAAAGTAAATGTTAATTCAGTGGCTACTTCAAATAGTAATGCTAATTATGAACAAAATGCTGTTTAAACATGCCCTCCCACTTAAAGTAAATGCAAACTTTATTTGTTTAGCCTATACATTTATAGTTTAATAGGCTGCATTTGAAATGTGACTGTGCACATGACAAAAAATCATCTGAGTTCTGCTCAGCCAACAGAAAGAAGGCAGAGGCCAAAAAGACGGGTGGAGGGCCACCTCCACCCACTGTGACCGAGGCTGAGGTGAGGCCTCAGCCAAAACGCTCCCCGGCCAGTGGCTGAGGGCCCTGGGGGAAGCTCTTCTGAGCCCAGCACCCCCATGGACACAAGTGCCTACATCAGATGCAAGTAAACACTTCTGTCTGCATTTAATCAAATCAAATAAGACCAATAGATATATCCTATTTTATTCACCCAACAGTTGAGGATGGTGTCCTCTGCCTGGTGCAGCCTCCCACTCCAATACAACACCCTGCAGCTGTAACTATTCCATAGTCGGAGTCGGAGTCGGAGTAATGTGTTAATATGATGTGAAGTTACTGCAGAGCCATGAGGCCCATTCACATTTCTTTACACTGTTGAGTGAAATATAGTTTCATGTACACTGAAGTGATGAGTGGACAAAAGACTAAGTACATTTTGATGTTTCAACAGGACATGGCTGGGCATCATGAGCAGCTCCATCAAGTTCAGCCGCACAACTTCATACAGTGAGATTTTCCTGTGAAATCTGTATGTAGAACTGCAGCACTTAAATGTTGTGCATATGTTTCACAGTTACCAGCCAAAGACTTGTACAGGGTGCACCTGATAAAGAAAATTTAAAAAACAGAAAAGGAATGATCTATCTAGATCTGCAGATAAGGAAGGCAGATCTGAAATTCAGTTACTGGAACGCCAGTTGAGGTGGTGCATTGGTGAAATGGAGGAATATGTTAATAATTGGAACTATTATAAATCCTAACTGTTGCTTTTGTACTGTAGGAATAAAGATGAACCAAATCACATTTGAATATGTGTTTTATTTTCAAAAGTAGTTCCACAAATGAGGTCTCTCACAGCTCTTCCATCCCGGACATCTTCAGGGTGGATGGGGTGGTCATCCTCTGGGTCATTGATTTGTATGCAGGGTGTTGCTCTCCCCCAATACCTGCAATATTATGGAGAACAACACAGGCCACAGTGATGTCACATGCCCTTTCTGGAGTGACTCTGAGCTTGTAGCACTGGAACCGGGATTTGAGTAGGCCAATGGTCATCTCAACCCTGGCTCTAGTCCTGCAGTGGGCCACATTAAAACGCTGTTGGGGCCCTGGCTCAGGGTCAGGGTAAGGTCAACAGAGTGGGCTGGCATGGGTAGCCTCGATCCCCTAGGTAGCCATTAAACTCCCCTGTAATTATAGAGGACACATTTGAGTGCATTTAAAAAGAGACAAAGAACATTTGTACAAAGCTTCAGCTTCCTTACTACGTGCAAGTCTGTTGCTCAGACTAGACTCCTGTAGATCAGAGAATCATGGATAGAGCCAGGCCACTTGGCTTCTACATTTGTAATAATGCAGGTTGCATCGGATATGATCTTCACAGTGCAGAGAATGACATGAGTTAGTTGTATTGTACTGTAGCCTACATTTTCATGCAGCCTACATATTTTTTAAGATTATAGAGCATATACCTGTACATTGATGCTGTGAAAAGATTTTCTGTTAACATAATCCGCCTTCATTCTCTGTAGGTGCAGTGATGGGAATGTGGGTCCCATCTATGCACCCTATTATATTAGGAAGCCCTGCAAAATTACATTTAATTAAGTTAATTAATCTGACTGACTGAGGTAGCAGCAGAATGTAAAGAAATAACCAAAAAATAAATTAAATGAATAGGCCTATATTATTTCTACATCAGTTACCTGCAATCCTGTGGAATTCCTCCTTGATGTTGCAGGTGGGTTTGTGTCCGGGGAACACCACCATCACCGGCAACAGGCGTTTCAGTGCCAGGGTCACTTTCCTCACAGCTCTGCAAACTGTGGCCTTGCCATAGTTGCTCAAGGCCAGCCAATATTGTACAAAAACTCCGCTTGCATAAAACGTAGCGCGATGTACAGGATTTGAAGGGAAGTGAGCGCACGTCCGCGGTGGGTGAAGTTTGTAATATGAGGCCGGAGGAGACTTTCAAGATAAATGATACCGTTTGATGAAAAGCGGCAGCGCTCAAACAGATATTCATCTGGAAATGACAGAATATCCAGCCTGGGCCCAAAGATTCTCTCGGCGCAAAGCGTTTCGACCATAATTTGTGCTTCCATGTCTATTGGGTTTGGGAGGAATGGACAAGCCATGTTGTGTCAAAGCGATTTTCATGCGAGAGGAGCGGAAAACTCAGGGTTATTTCAAGCAAACCTGCTCCCGAGCAGGTTATGTTCACAGAGTCTGTTACCGCGGTGACTGACTCAGTGTTTCAGTTACCTCGCTTGGAACAGAAAACCCAGACTTTCCCTCAACTCAGGGTTAACTTACTCAGAGTTTTCACATAACCCGCTTTCTGGAACAGGCCCCTGATCTCCTAACTTAATAAAAATAAATACATGCGTCGCAAATAAACAAAATAAGTGTGTAAAAAGCACAAATAAAACTCAACTAAACTCTGACAGGAACCACGTCAGATCTCATAACTTAATAAAAATAAATACATGTGTCTCAAATAAACAAAATGATAAGTGTGTAAAATGTGGACTGCTAAACATCAGGTCCCTCTCCTCTAAATCTCTTTTAATAAATGAATTCACTGGCGACTTTAATATTGATCTTCTAGCTTTAACTGAAACATGGCTTCAGGAAAATGATTATGTTAGATTAAACGAATCTACACTTCCAAGTCACGGAAACTTTGAAAGTGCCAGGAGCACAGGTCGAGGTGGTGGTGTGGCTGTCATTTCTCACTCCAGCCTAATTCTCAGCCTCAAATCTAATTATATATTCCGCTCCTTTGAAAGCCTCGCACTATCTATTACGTGCACCAACTGGAAAAACCAAAAAGCTGTTATATTCATAACAATCTACCGACCTCCTGGTCCATATGCCGAGTTTCTGACAGAGTTTTCTGACTTTATTTCAAGTTTAGTTTTGGAATGGGAAAGGATTGTTATAGTTGGAGATTTCAACATTCATGTTGATAACAGCAGTGAGTGCCTCAGCAGTGCTTTTGGTGCTCTCCTGGATGGGGTCGGTTTTATCCAGAGTGTGAACAAGCCGACTCACTGTCACAATCACACTCTTGATCTCGTCCTAACTTATGGTATTGAGATTAATGATTTAATTGTAATTCCTCAAAACCCTATACTCTCTGACCATTTTTTAATTACCTTTCAATTCATACTAAAAGACTATCCAGCTCGGCGGGAGAAAACTATAATGAAAAGAACAATATCAGAAAAATCAGTAGCTGAGTTCAAAGAAATAATTGAGCCAGTATTAAATGATATGCCATGTGACAATGAGAACAACTTTAATCCAATTATCATGGATCAGTTTGTTGATAGGACAATGCTCACCTTAAAATCTGCTCTCGATGTTGCAGCTCCACTAAAACAGAAAAGCATTAAACCAAGACCTCCGGCTCCATGGTATACTCCAGAACTGCGATCACTCAAACAACACGTGAGACGCACAGAGAAGCTCTGGCGCCGCTCGCGCTCCGAGCAGTCTCTGAAGGCATGGAAGCTCTGCCTGCTCTCTTATAAGGCCGCTCTGCGAAAAGCACAAACCAGATACTATTCAAACCTAATAGAAGTAAACAAAAGCAACCCCAGATTTCTGTTCAGCACTGTAGCCAGGCTGACAAACTCGCACACTGCCCCTGAGTCTCTTCTCCCTTCGAAGTTCAGCTGTGATGACTTTCTTGAATTCTTCGATTACAAAATTACAACCATTAGAGACAAGATCAACGAAGCCACTCCAAAAATCAGCCCCGAGCAAATTCAGCAAATCCAGTCTGTAACACCAATATCCCACATGAATCCTCTAACAGCATTACACAAATTTACTCCTGTCGATGAGGCGGAGATTACCTCAGTCATCATGTCGTCCAAACCATCAACTTGTTTGCTCGACCCTATTCCAGTCAAACTCCTCAAAGAAGCTCTCCACCTAATAATAGGTTCCATGCATAACATAATAAATATGTCATTAGAAAATGGCTATGTTCCTCAGTCCTTTAAATATGCTGTAATTAAACCGCTTTTGAAAAAACCTATCTTAAATCCTGATGAACTAGCCAACTACAGACCTATCTCGAATTTTCCATTTCTCTCAAAGATTCTGGAACGCGTTGTGGTGAAACAGCTTTGTCACCATCTGCAGGACAATAATTTATATGAAAAATTTCAGTCTGGTTTCAGAGCTCACCACAGCACAGAAACTGCTCTACTTAAAGTGACAAATGATTTGCTACTGGCTGCTGATAATGGGCTGGCTTCAGTCCTGGTCCTACTGGACCTCAGTGCAGCGTTTGACACCATTGATCACAACATTCTAATACAGAGGTTAGAATGTGACATAGGTGTCAGAGGGACTGCCCTCAAATGGTTTAAATCCTATCTATCAGATAGGTACCAGTTTGTTAGTGTAAACCAGTGCACCTCTCCCTGCTCTAAAGTAGCTTGTGGTGTTCCACAAGGATCTGTGCTTGGTTCAATCCTGTTTACTCTGTATATGTTGCCATTAGGTAACATTATCAGAAAACATGGCATTAATTTCCACTGCTCTGCTGATGACACTCAGCTGTACTTATCAATGAAACCAAATCAGACCAATCAAATCGATAAGCTCAGTGCCTGTGTGAAGGACATCAAAACCTGGATGACCCTGAATCACCTGCTCTTAAATCCTGAAAAAACAGAGGTCATTGTTGTCGGCCCTAAAGGTCAGAGAGATTCTCTGTCCGACCAGATAATCTCACTTGACAATCTGAGTATAGCCTCTAGCTCTACTGTAAAAAACCTTGGAGTCGTATTTGACCAAAATCTCTCATTCACAGCTCATATAAACCAAGCTTGTAAAACTGCATATTTTCACCTGCGAAACATAACTAAAATCAGAAATATTTTGCCTAAAAATGATGCTGAAAAACTTATCCATGCATTTGTTACATCCAGACTAGATTACTGTAATTCTCTGCTCACCGTCTGTGCTAAAGGTACTTTAAGAAGCTTCCAGTTGGTCCAAAATGCAGCGGCCAGAGTCCTAACAGGAACTAAAAGACGTGATCACATCAGTCCTGTGTTAAAATCACTTCACTGGCTTCCTGTCGAGCTTAGAATTAAATTCAAAGTTCTCCTCCTGACATACAAAGCCTTAAACAATATGGCCCCATCATATCTTCAGGATGCCATTGTCCCCTATCAGCCAAATAGAGCACTTCGCTCTCAGAATGCAGGATTATTAGTGGTTCCTAGAGTGTCTAAAAGTACAGTGGGGGGGAGAGCCTTCAGTTACCAAGCTCCTGTGTTATGGAATCAACTCCCTGTTGATGTTAAACAGGCCTCTTCGGAATAGCTTATGACCAGGTTACTTAGTTGATGTTACTAAGATAAGCTGCCGCAGGAGATAACAAGCTGGGGGAAGTGTGGCAACCTGAGCACTGTCCTCTGTTTCCTCCTATTTTCTCATCAGCATCACTTACTATGTTCTCATCTGTAGCTCGTTCATTGCTATTCACATGTTGTCCCCTGTCCCACTCCCCCTGTCGAGTGTAACTCTTTCAGACGCCTGATGGCAGCTGGACCCCTCTCCTCCTCCTCGCCTGGCTCCTCCTCCCCGCCCGGCTCCTCCTCCTTGCCCGGCTCCTCCTCCTCGCCCGGTCTCCTCCTCTTGCCCGGCCTCCACTCCTCGCCCGGCTCCTTCTCCACCTGGGTAGATGTGGCCATAATGAACTGGCCCACAGGCCTGGACATCTATAGCCTGTCCGTCCATGGGAGTGGATCCCTCCTTCACTGTAGTTCTCCCCGAGGTTTCTTCTTTTTCCCAGGACCCTGGGTTTTTTTTGAGTTTTTCCTTGCTGAGAAGGAGGGTCTAAGGCAGGGTTCTACAGTGCGCCCATTTCACTCGCATTTGCGAGTAAATATTTCGTCGTGCGAACGAGGAAAATAAAACAGTCGCACCAGTGCGAGTGCTTCTGCAGCCACAATAAGGAGAACTGCGCACAGACGTAACGTGACGAGTTAAACGTTCTAAATGTATCAAACATTAGGGGCAAACTCACACTAGGACTTCAGAATCGTGCCCAAGCCTGGAGCCCCTAAAGCGCCGCACGCTTGCCCAGCGCGGCGCTGACCCCAGCGTATGAGCTCCGCGTGTGGCCGATATCACTCATACGAACAAACTCCGCTTCAAAACACACCCACGCCCCTTCAACGAGGAGCGCCCGCAGTAGTACCCACACCTGCCCCACCACTCAGTAAACACCCCCACGCCGCTGAACTTCCTTCTCAGCTAAAGCGAGAGCTTTGTCTTGGTCTTGTCTCGAGCGCATTTGGACTCGGTCTTATCACGGACTCAAGGTCTGAATACTGAGTATGATCATATTTCATTACGGCCGCTGCAATAAACTTGTACCGGTGTGCGTGACCACGCGGGACGTCTCTCTGCGGCCTGTGCACTGGAGCCCGCAGACACTGTGCGGCCCGTCAGCACAGACTCCGCAGCGCGCGGCTTGTCCACAGCGCGCACCCTTGTGTACCAACGTGCGTCACAGGGCAGGTATCCCTACCTATCCCTCCGCCTCACGTCAAATACGCCAATACTAATTTTCTGTCCGTGTCCGCACAGAGCAGACCCACAGCACAGAGCAGGTGATATGTGGGCTGAAGTTTGCCTAAGAAAATGCCAAATAACTCTGTCACAATGTGCGTTTAGTTTGGTAAATGTGCAGAGGCTAAAAACCACTGTAAAACCAGTGAGAGAAAGTAACTTCACCTAGGAATTTGAAAATACAGGTTTAAAAATCTTACCTATGTTTTTCACTTTGAAGCAGTTTTGTGTAAAGTGCCAGTGGAAGTTCTCTTAAAGAAGAGGTTCTTAAACTGTGGGTGAAGGTCCAAAAAGGGCCACAGAGTGTTTCAGTCCAGTACAGTTTGTTTGGCTTATTTTTAGTCTAAATATTAATCAGATAAAATGAAGATATATTTATAAAAACACTGCGATCATGAAGGAAAAGTACAGTCATAATAATTCTTTTGTTTTTTGTATTAAATTAATTCAAATAAGTTGGTGTGCAAGTTCTGCACTGTAATAATCGTTCGAAATGAAAACCTACTTGTGCCCCCATTTTTTTTCTGTGCTCCTAAAATTTTTAACTTAGGGGCACATGTGCTCCTGAAAAAAAAGTTAGCGTGAAACCCTGGTCTAAGGACAGGGGATGACTGAACGATGTTTCATTTGCTGCCTTACATGAATGTTGTTTATTCCTGTTTTGATATGTCTGTGTGTATGTTTTACTCATCCATATCTTGGAACGCCCTTAGAGGCAACTGTTGTTGTGATTTTGGGCGCTACAAAAATAAACTGAATTGAATTTAATGGGCGATTATACAAAATGCTAAGATATAAAGACTTTTTACAATATAAGACTATATTTATACTATAGTTATAATATAAATATATATAAATAATATCAATCATTTGACTACTTTTAAAACCCCTCTTAAACCCCGTGTATAAAAATGTTTTGTGTGTATTTTTATCTTTAAGTAGATGGTAAATTAAGTTGAGATAATTTTTTTCATTATAGCAAAAAAAGAAAAAAAAGAAAGAAATTTGGGTATGTTGCAAATTTGCGACAACTAGAAACAAGTGCTTGCCAAAGGTTCCTAGGAAGGTTCTGCATCTACACTAACGGCACTGGGGGAATGTGGCCACTATCTCGGGTTTATGCCTTGATCCAAACAGTTTGTTGCATATTTTTGACACTCGACGTTAAGGGGTTAAGTCATTTTCTGACAGACTTAAGTGTTTATATCTTACATTTACATTACATTTATTCAACTGAGTCATTCCACCTGAAATCACCCAAATTCTTGATGAACAGAGTCTTGATGAACATGAACATATGCCAAGTTATTTGCTCTAATTCCTCATAATGTTTGAGAAACAAATTTTACAAAATCAGGTGTCGTACCTTCCTATTTTTCTCGTGAGTGCTTTTGGGGCTTTTTCTCATTTTCACAGAGCTGTAGATCAGCAGTGCTGCAAGTGCAGGGCTCAAATTTGGTCTGTTCAATATCTTCCACCCGTACCTTCAGGAAAAAATCACAACTGTGCTAGATGGTTTGTTTTGGGATTCATAGCCTGTTGAAAATGGCCATTTGTGACTTTCTGAACTTTTTTCCTAAAATGTTAGGGGCTCTACAGAAAAAGCGTATGGAGTGATCATCTTCCTGTTTTAGAATTTAGTTTATTAGGGTATTATCTTGTTGCAAAAGAAGTAGAATGTCCATCTGATGTAGGGTCTTTGAGTAATAGCCCCACCAAGACAGGGCCTATTCAAAAAATCACAAAAACAGCCCTCTAGTCTATGTTCAGTTTGACCACATATTCAGGTACTCAGACACTTCAAACTTTTACATTTTTTTAATCTAGCTCAAATGACTTCTAATTTAAAAAAAAAAAAAATAGAATTTTACACTTTTTTTGCAAAAACAAGGGTAAAACTGCATTAATAAAAAGCACTCGTGAGCAAAATAGGGAGGCACACCTGATTTTGTAAAAATGTGTTTCTCAAACATTATTAGGAATTAGAGCTAATAACTTGTGTTCATTACACATGTGAAGGATCTCAGAAAGATTTTTTCATAAAAATCTAAGCTGGTCACCTGGGAGGGTCCAGGTGAATCCACATGGAATGACTCAGTTACGATCTGATCTGTAACTTCTGTCTGGTCTTGTTTGGTCTTTACGAATAAAAGTTTAATACCATACTGTGAAACACTGCAGACAAACCAATGACATCTCCAAGAGGAAAAGTATTCGATTGACACAGGACACTCCACCTGCAAAGTTACACAATGCACCTTTAAGCTACTGCATGGACATTTAAAACTACTGAAATGACATATAAGCATTAAAAACACTGCGAAAAGTTTTGGCAGTCTGACATTCTTCAGTACTGTAAAACGAATTCAGCCTTTTACGCTCCTGCTGCTCATAACGGCACGCACATGCACACGTCTCCAGCGCTCCAGCCCGCCCGCCCCTCGCCTCTCCCTGCCCGCACTGCGCGCCTGTTCCGCGGCCGCAGCTCTGCCCGCTCTCACCTGGACATAGTTGGTCTCGCAGTAGTCCGCCACCCGCTCCAGGTTCGTGAAACTGTCCAGCAAAGCCCTGCGTCCCGCCGGGATCTCCTCCTCCAGCAGCATTTGTAACTCCGCCATCTTTACATGCTTTTGAGAACGCGCTCCGGTGCGTTCCGACTGCGCGCTTTACTGTGACGAGTCCCGGTGCGCTCCGTCGCTGCGTCACCACCATACACGGTTTTACTACGAGCTCTGATCCGTTGCGTCACCTGTCCTGATCTGCTGCGTCAGTTTAGTCATTATAGTCTGTTTTTTTTGTTTTGTTTTAGGAGATGCCAAAAGTTCCGTCCGCGGCGCGCACAGGAGAAAAGAGAAGCGGTTTCAAATACTTTTCCGGAGCAAATGAAAACAACTCCTTAACGCGTGCTACGACACTTTTCTGGTTCATTTCCTTGTCTCCAAATCAATATTACTGTTTTGCCTGAAATGTTTCGCAGTATGGCATTAAACTTATATCTTACAGATCAAGTTAAAGGTCAGATCTGCGAAAAAGCGAGCACACTCTCACTAATAACGCGTGATTTCAAGGTGTTTTGAGCACTAAGAACGCGTGTAAATTAAGAAACAGTCAAATGTCATACTGTGGAACATTCTAGGTAAAGCAAAAAGCATCTCCATGGAGAGAAGCAGGTGATGTATCTCCATCAGAAAAGTTACATCGTGCACCTTAACATAAACATAAAAACGTATAGAACCTGCTCTGTCTACAGTATATTTATTTTATTATTATAAAAGTAGCGTATTTCTGTTGTGACATCAACTCCATAAATACGTAGTATTTTCACTTAAGCGTAAAAAATCTTCAATTTTATCTTTTTTTCTTCAATTAACTTTTTCTTCAATTAATGGCATTTTTAATTTTTTATATTTTTTCTTCAATTAATTACATTTTAATTTTTTAAAATATATTTTTTCTTCAATTAATGACATTGTGATTTCATCTTTTTTTTTTTTTTACATTTATTTAGACCTGTAATTGCGTTAATAATTATTAGGTTATTTATTTTCAGCAATTAAAATGATGTATTTATTTATTTTTAAGTATCATTTTATTTCTCATACAGTGTTCGAAGAAGAATGAAGAGAAGAGCGCTCTCTGTGTGCAACAGCCCCATCGTGTGGCCATAAGCTGTAAGTACGCCAAAAACAGACCACAGCCTGATCCAATATAATGTGTATTTTATTTACAAAAGGACATTCAGAAAAGAGAGCTTGAACAGGGTGACGGTTTGGTTTTGGGGACAGTTCAATATGAATCTTATATTTATGCTGGGATGTCCTGGTTTACCTCAGCTCCTCGCGGAAACCCCTCCACCTCCATCGTCACCAAAAAATCTGAGAAACAAAGAGAGATTTAATAATAAACATTGTTATTTGATCTCAGTTCTATTATTGCCTGAGATGCGCCAAGGGGAAAAAATAAGCATAAGGGTCCATATATACTATTCTATCCTATTCTAAGACACGATATTGACACAAAACAAGAATTAAAGGGGTTCATCAAATGCTTGTCTCCATGGAAATGTGCTGATAACATTCCACAGTATGACCATAAATTTAAGAATCTTCATGGAGATTTATAAGACAAATTACAGGTTAGATTTATGGAGATAAGAATGGATTGTTTTTTTGTTTTTTTAAGATATTTTGAGCAGTAAATAACGTGTAGTTTAGTTTAATGCCATACTGCGGACAATTTAAACCAAAGTATTAACATCTCCACGGATACAAACAGGTTGCAGACGGTCTCCAGAAAAGCTACACAGTGCACCTTTAAATAATTGCAGATTTTGTTCAGAATTTGCCTATTTATTATTATTTTTTAAATCAAAAACATCTTACGTATATATTTTTTTCAGTCATTGGTTTCAAGTCTAATTATTATGAAGATTAGTCAATTCTTCAGATGTTTAACGTGAACAATAACATAACTTTTTTTGTGTGGTTTGGTTGAAGAATTATTTTTGGTGCTGCGTTTATTTGAGTTGTGCTAGGTAATTTTTTTATACAACCCAAAGGAGGAGAAAAATGTGGATAAAACAGACTCCAAATTAAAGTTCTTATGAGATTACGACTCATTTGACTAAAACACAGTCAAGTTTAAGAATTTTCCTAAAAAATGTTATGCTTTTTTTCAGTTTGGCCATATTTTTAAGTTTCCCATTTTCGTTCCTTGGTTGGAAATCATGACATCACGCTAGGGAATTCCATAACTGTAACTTAGCAACCAAAATTCCTCTAATGTACACAGGAATGATGATTGGAGAAGTAGAAATCTAATAAAACTACTTTATTTTTTATTTTGTTTCATGTTTAAAGTTAAAAAATAGTTCTTGTGTACATTGTGCTGAACTTTTGAACAGAACTCTCTCTAATGTGCAACGTTTATTCGTAAATTACTTCTTGATTTCTGTCAAATTTAAATTCATATTTACAACAAGTATTACCCCACCAAATAAAGTAAAAATTTGAGAATCATTAAAACCTGCTTAAAGGGGCATGATGTAACTTTTCTCATGGAAGTTTTTCTAAATGCTTTTCTCTGTGGATATGTTTATGCCTGGAATGTTCCGCAGTATGACTTTAAGCATCTCTACTTTACGTTTATCCAATTACAGGTGGTTTTATAGCTCCGAAATACCTAGAAAAACATCCTTCTAACTGTGAGTGGGGTCGCCTCTCCACAGATCTGGCCTGTAACTTGGTCTGGTTTGGCCTCCGTGAAGATCCAAAGGTTTAATGCCGTACTGTGAAACATTCCAGTCTCCCTGCTCCGGTGATTTCACGTCTTTACTTGACTCTCTATAATACTGACTTTCATATTTGTATTCCTCCACAGGGCTTTACCTTCTGTGTAGTCGATGTCCGGTCGGGTGGAGACCACAGCCCAGGCCAGTCCCACCAACAGCGCCACCACCAGGTTCACCACGATCCACGGCCTCAGGATCTGCTGCTCGGAGCCCGTAGGCCTGAAGGACATAATCGTAGTTTAGAAATCACAGAGTTTAAATGGCCACATTACTTTATTTCCTGACCTCTGTTTTAATGTTGTTTCCTCATCACAAACAGACCTGGAGTTGTGTTTTGTTTCATTCATGTTTAACACAAAAACCTGCAGATTTAGTTCTTTTCTCAAACAAAAAAACATACATCTCCAAAGCTCAAAATGCTCTGTTCCCTCTCTCCCTCCTCTCTTCCTCTCTCTCTTCTTCTCTCTCCTCTTTTCCCCTCTTTCTCCTCTCTTCTTGTCTTTTATGTACTCTCTTCTCTCCCCTCTAATCCTGTCTCTCCTTCCCTTTCTCCTCTTTTGCTTCTTCTTCCTCTCTCCTCTCTTCTTCTCTCATCACTCTTCTTGTCTCTCTCCCCTCTCATCGTCTCTCCTGCTCTCTCTCCTCCCTTCCTCTCTGTCCTTGTTCGCTTCTTCTTTCCTCTCTTCCCCTCTCTCTCCTTTCTTCTTGTCTCTCTTCACTCTTCTCTCCCCTCTCATCCTCTCTCTCCCCCCATTCGCCTGCTCTCTCTCCTCTCTTCCTCCCTCTCTCCATTTTCTCTTCTTCTCTCTTCTCTTTTCCTCTCTGTCCTCTCTTCCTCCCTCCCTCCCTCTCTTCCTCTCTCTCTCTTCTTGTCTCTCTCAATTCGCTTCTCTCCCCTATCATCCCCTCTCTCCATTCTCTAACTGCTCTCTCTCCTCCCTCTCTCCTCTTTCATTTCTTTCTCTCCTCTCTCCCTCTCCCTCTCTTTTCTTCCTCTCTCTCCCTCCTCTGCCCTGCCCCTCTCTTTCTCCCCCTCTCTCTCTTCTTCTTGTCTGTCTCCACTCTCTTCCCTCCCCTCTGATCCTCTCCCCCTTTTCTCTTCATCTCTGTCGCCTCTTTCTCTTCTTCTCTCCTCTCTCTCCTTTTCTCTTCTTTTCTCCTCTCCTCTTCTCTCTCTCCTCTCTTCTTGTCTCTCTCCACTCTCTTGTCTCCCTTCTCATCCTCTCTCTCCCTCCTTTGCCCTGCTCTCTCTTCTCTCTTCCTCCCTCTCTCTTTCTCTCCCCTCCCTCTCCTCTCTTCTTCTCTCTCTCCCCCCTCTTCTCCTCTCCTCTCTCAAACCACACATCCCCAAAGGTAAACAGTTGCTCTTAACTTGAAAACTACCACTTCATGACATCACAAGGTGGAACAGAGCATTTTGAGCTTCAGAAATGTGCACAGACTAATAATAAAGAGTTACTCAAACATGTGCATGAAACAAAACACACCTCCAGGTCTGTTTTTGATGCGTAACAACATCCTAACATGTCTTAAAGCTCTCAGGAGTCAGGTTTGTGTCATATTCCTGTCTAAAATGTTCCAGATCGGTGGTGCGTTTTTACCACAGAGTCGTGTTGGCCGTAGGATACAGGTTGATGCGGTCGCTGGTCATTTGCTGAGACAGGGACAAAATCAGAGCCACAAAGTACACTGGGAAAAACAAGAGAGTCAACTGGTGATGATACGAAAATACTAAAGGTGCACTGTGTAATTTTTCTGTGAGGAGCGACCGAACACTTTCTTGTCTCCATGGTGATGTATTTGTTTTGCTTGCAGTGCGCCACAGCATAATATAAAAACGATGTTTTTTAACCGAGAAAAGAAGCAGGTGACCAGATCTGCTCAATAAAATCCATCCATCCATCCCTCCATCTTCTTCCGCTTATCCGGGGCCGGGTCGCGGGGGCAGCAGTCTAAGCAGGGGCTCCCAAGCTTCCTACTCCCCAGCCACTTCCTCCAGCTCCTCCGGACGGACCCCGAGGCGTTCCCAGGCCAGCCGAGAGACATAGTCCCTCCAGCGTGTCCTGGGTCTTCCCCGGGGCCTCCTACCGGTGGGACATGCCCGGAACACCTCCCGAGGGAGGCGTCCAGGAAGCATCCGGACCATATGCCCGAGCCACCTCAGCTGGCTTCTCTCGACGTGGAGGAGCAGCGACTCTACTCCGAGCTCCTCCCGTGTGACCGAGCTCCTCACCCTATCTCTAAGGGAGCGCCCGGCCACTCTGCGGAGGAAACTCATTTCGGCCGCTTGTATCCGCGATCTTGTCCTTTCGGTCATTACCCAGAGCTCATGACCATAGGTGAGGGTAGGAACGTAGATTGACCGGTAAATCGAGACCACAACGGTCCGATGCAGCGACCGCATCACTGCCGACGCCGCACCGATCTGCCTGTCAATCTCACGCTCCATCCTCCTCTCACTCGTGAACAAGACCCCGAGATACTTGAACTCCTCCACTTGAGGCAGAGACTCCCCACCCACCCGGAGAGGGCAATCCACCTTTTTCCGGTCAAGAACCATGGCCTCGGATTTGGAACAGCTGATTCTCATCCCGGCCGCTTCACACTTGGCTGCAAACCGCCCCAGTGCTGCAGGTCCTGGTTCGATGGAGCCAACAGGACAACATCATCCGCGAGATGAAATCCTGTGGTCCCCGAACTGGACCCCCTCTGGCCCCTGGCTGCGCCTAGAAATTCTGTCCATAAATACAATGAACAGAACCGGTGACAAAGGGCAGCCCTGGCGGAGTCCAACATGCACCGGGAACAGGTCTGACTTACTGCCGGCAATGTGAACACAGCTCCTGCTCCGGTCATACAGGGACCGGACAGCCCTTAGCAAAGGGCCCTGGACCCCATACTCTCGGAGCCCCCCCCACAGGGCACCACGAGGGACACGGTCGAATGCCTTCTCCAGGTCCACAAAACACATGTGGACTGGTTGGGCAAACTCCCATGAACCCTCGAGCACCCGATGGAGGGTGTAGAGCTGGTCCAGTGTTCCACGACCATGCCGAAAACCACACTGCTCCTCTTGAATCCGAGGTTCGACTATCTCAATAAAATGTTTCTGAATATTTTTTGGTAGCACTTTCCTTTTTTGCCTTGTATATTATTTTTGTTGTCTGGAAGTTTTACAGTTTTTGAAGTGATAAATATCTGGTTTGTATAGTCATAAAAGCCAACATTTTGAATTATTCATAAAACTCCTGTGGGCTCACCACCTGCAGAGGGGTTCATGGGGGGGTCAGGTGCTATGAGTATTGGGCAGCAAGCTGCCCCCGCGACCCAGCCGGATTAAGCGGGAGAAGATGGATGGCATAAAACTTATACTTAACTAATATTGCCTCATAAATGATATGAGTGTGGCGTTAGAGGTGTAGCGCACCAGTGGCTTAGCAATTATCTAAAAGACAGAACTCAGTTTGTTGAAATAGACAATATTAACCCTATAACGCCAAACGTATCATATTTGATACATGAGTTTTTCAGCCCTCCACATGAGCAGTGTGACATTTTTTTCCCTGAAAAACCTGATGTATACAATCAGATACATGCAGTGCACAAATAATCCAACAGTGGGTGTGATTCAATGATTAGAGGGTGCTCCAGTGACAATACAAGATTGCCATAAATAATAATATATGGAAAATGATATTTGAATTTTTTTTGTTTGTTTGTTTAGAGGGACCAATAAAGGCTCCAAGTTCAAAGAATTGGAATTTTCTGCCAATTATTTAATGGTGTGGGCTTTACAGGGTTAAGTCAGATGTGCGTAAAATTAGTTGTGGAGTTCCCCAAGGCTCGGTCCTTGGACCTTTACTTTTCCTAATTTACGTTAACCATATTACATTGGTGTCTTCATTATTAAAGTGTTTCTATTTGCAGACGACACCACTCTGTTTAACTCTGCACAAAACATTACGGATGTTCTAGAGGTTGTAGAGAAGGAATTTAACAAAATAAAAAACTGCTTCTATTGTAACAGATTGTTCTTAAATATCAGTAAAACAAAATTGATGGTATTTAGTAGTAGGGGAAAAAAGTGACAATGCCATGTTATTTATTGGAGATGAGGAAATAGAGAGGGCACTGGAGTTCACATTTTGAGTATTAGAATTGACAAACATCTGACATGGAAATCTCATAAATTATGTCAAAATGAAATGATCACAAGTAATAGGTGTGTTACATGTGGTAAAAGGCGTGCTTTGTATTGGCTGTATAATTCATTGACCTGCTGTACTGAAGTTTGGGGAAGTGTTTTTCCTTTTACAGAAAAGAGCCATAAGGATCCCAATATTTACACAATTAAGGACACTGAAATTCAATGAACTGGTAGAACTTCATATCCTAAAAATGATGTATAAAGCAAATCAGCAGATCTTTCCCACCAATCTCTAAAGACAATTTACAAAGAGAGAAAGTCATTAGAATTTGAAAGGAACTGAAATCTTTAAGTAACCCAAGTTTAGAAAAATGTGTTTCAGTCAAAAGTGTGAGTCTACGGAACTGTTTAACTGAAAAACTCAAATCTTTAAAGTCCATTCAAGTGTTTAAAAGAAATGTCAAACATGATATGGTAAAAAGTCTAAAGTCTGAACTGCCCTTATGTGTTAATAACAGGTATTTAATATTGTGTATGTCACCTCCATCAGGTGCTTATAAATGTAGCTGGAACTGTTAGAAATGTTTTACTTTGTGTGAAAAGGGGGCAGATATTACATGTTTATACTTTTTTCTGCTCCTTTTCTTTCACCTTGGTGTATTAATATAGTTATTTTGTATTCATCTTTCATGAATGAAGTCAAAATTTAAATGAAAAATGAAAAAAATGAAAAATTAAAAATGTTTCTGTTTTTTGGTAGTACTTTGCGTTTTTGCCTTGTACATTATTTTTGCTGTCTGGAAGCTTATCAGATCCTTATGTTTTAACATTTTTGAAGTGGTAAATAGCTGGTTTGTATTCTCATGAAAGCCAGTGCTATGACTTATTCGTAGTATGAATAATGGTTCCAATATTGATTTCAAATTATTACCCGGATCTCAGCACAGTCAAAGTCAAACATGGCGCCATAGAGAACAATAAAGTGTCTGTGGAGCTTTCTGGTCCAGAAATATTTGGTTTTGAGTGACTCACGGAAAGAGGCCAGAGCTGCAGGGTCGAGGGTCAGAAAACCCCTCAGAGCCATTGACGCTTTGGCCAAATTCACCCTGAAAACAAAAAGAAAACGAAACAGATCAATCGCGCAGCTGACAAAGACGCCCGTGTGATTTCCTTATTCTCACTTTACCGTCACACCTTCTGTTTCCATTGTGATGTTCTTTCTTTATGAAAAAAAGTTTTAGGCAGGTGTGAAAAAATGCTGTAAAGAAGACATCATGGAGTGAGTCTGATTCCATGAAGAGACAGAAGGATGTGAGGAAGCTCCATCCACACAAGATCTGGGCTTAATTCTTCCACATGTTTGGAACAGCGACCAGCCCAGTTCCTTCACAAACTGTCTGCAAGTAACTGATGCTCTTCTGAAGGCAAAGCTCACACCGAATATTGATTTGATTTTTGAACTATTCCTAGTTTACAGCATTTTTTCCACACCTGCCTAAAACTTTTGCACAGTGCTGTATATGAGACAATCTGAGTGATGATTTTAAAAAGTCCAACACTCTTGAAGCCTTAAAAAAAAAGAGTATAAAGCGCTGGAATGAATGAACTATGCATATTTCTATTTTGTCGCTTATATATACAGTAAATTGTAAGTGAAATTGTAGTTCTAAATTTGCTTTCATACACTGCTTTTCTTTCTTGGAACTGTCATTGTTTAATAGTTTGGCATTAGAAGCACATTTACTTCAGCCTAAACCCTTTCGGTCATGATCTACGGGGTTGTAGTCTGTGTTTTCAGAGTTCCTACAAGTTAAATTAAATCTTTTTCTCCATTTATATGAAAACTTAATGCCTATTTCATAGACCTACCAGCAAAGAAAAACAAACGTGGAATTTGTGTTCATTCATTTCTCAAACAAATGTGAAAATGTGGAATGTGGAAAGGACGATGGAAGAATGATGTAACCTGATTGCAGCAGAGTAGTGAGTTTCACACTACAACACCACAGCACAGACAGGCAGCCAAACAGAGGTGTGAAACAGAATACAAAAAATGATCTTAAATGATTTTTAAACTGCGACAAAATGCGCACAGCACAGACACAAGGAGAATCTCATGAGACTTTAAACCTCCACCATGGCACCGTAGGAGACGCAACACGGAGAAGTTACATACTGCACAAATTTTAAGACCCAGATATGAAAATTCAAGATGTTTTCAAACCTTTTTAAAGTATTTCCAGAGTTATATATTCAATGCTTTTAAGACTTTTTAAGACACGGCAGGAACCTCTGTTTTGTTTTGTAGTGCTGCAAAATGACCGAATAAACTGATCTGACTTTTGTTTAGCCACAAACTGTTAATTTAAAGGTCGTGCATTAATTCAAAATAGATTCTTGCTATTGTTAGGAGATGAGTCCTCCCCTCACCTATGGTCATGAGCTTTGGGAAATGACCAAAAGCGGTTTAAATGAGTTAAGTCCTCTGGGCGAGAAAAAGGAGCAGATTCACAGTTTTGTGAGCCTCCAAAAAATATTGTAATAAATCTGGTACTGTGAGATGTATATGGTGAAAATATGGTACAGAGAGATTTGGATATTGTTCCATCCCTAATGACAATAAATGTTGCACCAAATGACTGGTCAAAGCATTTTAGAATGTCAGTCTTGTTATTATGTAGAATATCGTAATATCGTGAGCTTTCCCACGATATCACAATAAATATTGTACTGTGAGGTTCATACTGTGACGATATTGCATCATGACACTTGGATATTGTTACATCCCTTCTATGCTATACTATATAATATTCACGATCAGTTCTGTTTGCGACACATGTGCTCCCATGGGCATCACCTGTCGAAGGCGGACACGGTGCTGATGACCAGCAGCAGGTAGAGCAGGGACTGGGCGGGATAGGCCAGAGCGTGGTACTGCTGCAGGAGGTTGGACAGAGTGGTCATCTGCTCCCCCGCCAGAACATACACCACAATGATGTTCCACACCGAGAAACCAGCCAGGAACCCGTGAGAGAACAGACCCAGCACCCTGACCAGAGAGGGAGAGGGAGATAAAAGAGGTGAAGATAGGACAGAGAGGGGGAGAGAGAAGCAAGGCAAGAAACAAAAACATAAATAAGGTTTTGCACGACTGAACAGAACCCAGCAGGAGACCAGGACTAAACCAGGACTGAAAGTAGACTTAAAAAAGATCTAACCCAGGATGGAGGGAGAGAGATAGATGGGGGGAGAGAGGGAAGGACGGAAGAAGAGAGAGAGAGAGATAGGGAGAGAGAGAGATATGGGGTGAGAGAGAGAGAAGGAGAGAGAGAGGAAGAAGGAGAGAGAGGAAGAGAGGTGGGGAGGGATGGAGGGAAGAAGGGAGAGAGGGGGAAGGAGAGGGAGAGAAGGAAGGAGAGAGGGAAGAAGGGAGAAAGGGGGAAGGAGAGAGAGAGAAAGGGAGGGAGTGAGAGAGGAGTAGAAGTGGGAAGGGAAGGAGAGAGGGAAGAAGGGAGAGGGGGGAAGGAAAGGGAGAGAGGGAAAGAGAGAGACGAGGAGAGGGAGGAAGGAGAGAGAGCAGAGGAGAGGGAGGGAGAGGGACAGAGGGAGAGAGAGGAGGAGCAGGAGAGAGGGAAGAAGGGAGAAAGGGGGGAAGGAGAGAGAGAGAAAGGGAAGGAGAGAGAGGAAGAAGGAGAGAGAGTGGAGGAGAGGGGCAGAGGGAGAGAGAGAGTGGAGGAGAGGGAGAGAGGGAAGGAGAGAGGGAAGAAGGGAGAGAAGGGGAGGAGAGCGAAAGAAGGACAAAAAGGGGTCAGAGAGAGGGAGGGATGCAGAAAAGAGAGGAGGAGAAAAGGGAAGTGAGAGAGAAAAGGTGGGTAGGGGAAAGAGAGGGAGAGAAGAAAACAAGAAAAGAGGGAGAAGAGGATGAGAAGCAAGCGAGATGGAGGGGGGCAAAAGGAAAGGAGAGAGAGAGAGATCTGACATATCCATCTCGTAATGTCATTTGAACCCATTTATGTCTGCACGGAGAAGTGGGCGGGGATAGGGGGCAGGTGAAACACAACAGGACAAAACAGGACAACTTTACTTCAGCAGATAATGAAATAAAACCACTGTAACATGTTTTGAACTGTTTTTGTACCTAAATCCACCGTGGACCCTCAGAGCCACGTCTCTGGTGCTCCAGTTTGCTCGAGGGTCCATGTACTCCTCCATCAGGTCTGAGTGCCTCTGCTCCGGCTGGAAACGACCTGACAACACACACACACACACACACACGACAAAAGTGTGATTCCAACTTTACGCTTGAACTGTACAAGCACTGGATGTATTATGTATTCTGACCCCTCCCCCTAAGGTCTACAGACGCAGTTTAGCTTTAAAGCCACAGTCCGGTTCAAGTATTTCTGCTTAATCATGCTTTTTCTTAATAAATAAATGGAACGACATATTAAGAATAAACCAGGTCAACTATTCTGCAAACCAAAGTACTCACGGTGCCTCTCCACAAAGACCCGGCCGGAGCTCTGGCTGTGAGCCTGAGCAGCGGAGAGGGCCGAGGGCAGGGGCAGGGGCAGAGGAGGAGAGCGAGTGTCCACAACGTCGTCCCCCTCTGGTAGAAGGTCGGTACTGCAGCTGTCCGTGGTCCTGGCCTTCCTGTAGAGAACGTGCTAGGATTAGTTGTTTTAGTTTTAGTGTGGTGGGTGGCTGCAAATCTTCAGCAAATAAGATGTGTACTGACGCAAGTTTTAAAGCTGTAGGACTATATGCCGTTTTACCCAGAGAGCCGATTGTTTTCTTCTTTTTTTTGAAACTTTATTGTGTGAAAGTTTAATAAAAAATCTATTCTTGGCTGACATTGCAGTAGACACAATATTTGTTTTGTTTTATTTGTTTTATCCCCATTTTTACCCCCACCTTTGTGCTAAACTAAATATTATAAACAGATATAATAAATTGACAATAACAAAATAAGAACATACAAAAAATACTGATAATAAATATAAGATAAAAAACAATAATACACAAAATACATAAAATAAATAAAGAAAAAATAACAACTAAAAAATAACAATAAAATAAAATGTAAAGAAAACAATTCTAGTTCTAAATTCTAACACATTAAATCAACTTATTTTATGCATGCCTTTTTAGCAAAGCTTAGAATGAATAATAATAACACCTGTGTAGTATTTTTTAAGATACCCAAAGATAGTTCACATATGGAGACTAACAGAAGAAAAAAGTCAGTCTGATAGAGATGCTGAGTGAGGATGAGTCTCTGTTTAGGTGGAGAGCTCTTTATATTTGACATTTATTATAATTATTCATTATTTTATATTGCACCACACCACTAAAGTTTCGAGTCAGTGAATTATGTGGCAGTAAAACTCTGATTGTGTGTCTGACATGGTGAGTGTGACAGAGCTGAGCACCTCTTGCGTTTGGTTTTCTTGGTCACAGGGACGGACAGCTCCTCCTCAGTCTGATCGTTCAGCTCCCCGTTCGGAACGTCAGGCTCCGTCTCCAGATCTGAAACACATTTATACACTTTAATAATAACAGAATCATAGAAAATGCTAAGTGATAACTATAGAATTTTTCAACAAGTATAATTACTGAAAAAAAACATGACATAAATGGGGCAAAAGTGTAGTTTGTGAATAGTTAAAGAATAGTCTGGATCAGAACTAGCCTGGAATAATACCATGTGGTAACATTAATGAAACTACTACTATAGTTTATATACTAATTATTATATACATATTTTGTGTGACAACGGTACTATGATAATACCATCCATCCATTTTCTTCCGTTTTATCCGGGACCGGGTCACAGGGGCCGCAGTCTGAGCGGGAAGGTCCAGACTTCCCCCTCCATGCACACTTCCTCCAGCTCTTCCAGGGAGACCCCAAGGCGTTCTCAGGCCAGTCCAGAGACATAGTCCCTCCAGCGTGTCCTGGGTCTTCCCCAGGGCCTGAACAGATGCCCGAGCCACCTCAGCTGCTCCTCTCGATGTGGAGGAGCAGCAGCTCTACTCCAAGCTCCTCCTGTATGACCGTGCTCCTCACCCTATCTCTAAGGGAGCGCCCGGCCACTCTGCGGAGGAAACTAATTTTGGCCGCTGATATCCGCAATTTTGTCCTTTCAGTCATTACCCAGAGCTCTGACCATAGGTGAGGGGAGAAACATAAACTGACCGGTAAATCGAAAGTTTTGCCTTTCGGCTCAGCTCCTTTTTACTATGATAATCCTTTTAGTTGTAAAGAAGCATCTGGGGAGCAGCAAAAGCTTTGTGGCGTCTTCATTTGTGCTATGATAAGTTTTGCGTCTTCAAAACATCCATTGATTTTTGTTTCATTCACACATTTTAACATGCTGCTCCATTCCCTATTTTTGCCAGCAGAGGGCCACATACACCTAATCCAAGTGTTCCAATGGAAGTGAAGACAAATCACAACAGGTTTTGTACAGGATATTATTACAAGTTAAAATATGAAATAGCACTGCCTATTAGATATTTTTGTTTAACATTTTTACCGATGGTGGGCGTCTTCTTTTTCTTCTTCTTCTTGTGCGGTGCAGAGTCGCAGAGGTCCGGGGTCAAAGGCTCTGTGCTTTGGGAGTTCTTCCTGTTCTTAGCTTCCTCCATCTCCACGGCAACTGATGAGACACAGACAATAAACATAGGCTATTATTGAGTGTGTACACAAACAAAAAACAGCCAAGAACAGCCAATGAAGTTAAAAACCTTGGCCTCATTCTGGACGAAAATGTAAAATTTATCAGTTACAAAATACTTAGCGAAGAAGATTCAAACTAGTCTCAACTGCTTTTGCTTTATACGTAAAGATTTAACACTCCAGACTTCAAATCTATTCATGAACTTGATCTTCTTGCATTGATCTTATTGTTTCACCTCATGGTCCCAGGCCTCCTCAGCCACTGAAACCTCTGTTCATTATACAAACTGACTCTTAAAGGGACAGTTTGGAATTTTGGACATAGGGCCTCATTCCCTAGTAAGCCAAAGTGCTTTTAAAATCTTCCATCCAGTCCTTGTATTTGCAGATGTTGCTGGTGCTAGGCTATAGTGCATGTCAATGGCCATAGTCGTCCTGCCACTAAAAACAGTCTTACCCACTCCACAGAGCACCTGAGGAAAACTATTAGAACTCCAGACTGTCCATGTGAACGTCTGTGTCCATAGAATAATGTTTGAAATAAAACTAATGTTGCATAACATGAATCATCACATGTTGAGGGACTATTTTCTCATATATCAGTCCGCCGCTGCCAAGCTTTCTATCAGGAAGTACAACTCACTGCTGCTGCTCAGACAGAAATCCTTCGAATGCAACGGTTGGTTTGACTTCTAAAATGATTCTATCAACACAGACATTCACACGGACAGTCTGGAGTTCTAATAGTTTTCCTCAGGTCTGTGGAGTGGGTAAGACTTTAGTGGCAGGACAACTATGGCCATTGACATGCACTAGCCTAGCACCAGCAACTTCTGCAAATACAGGAGCTGGATGGAAGATTTTAAAGTGTCTCCACACGTCTCCAACACTCTGGCTCAATAGAAAATGAGGCCCTATGTCCAAAATTTCCTTTAAGATCCTGGACAAAAAGCCTAGACACTGGCACCACTGTGGAATTTTAAAAACATAAACTATTTAGAGTAGAAAATTTGACCTATTTTAATCATCTTAAATTATATATTATAATTGTCTTAACTCTGATATACCACTGAATTCAGAGTTTGCCAGGTCAATAAACTAAAAACACACAGAGCTAGTACAAGAGGTACTACTAGTGGTGACTGTGTTGGTCCAATGTACAGAACTCTTGGTCAGTCTTTTTCTGCCAAAGGGGTTGGACTGTGCACCTGAAGCCATCTGATTTAAAACTGATTTAAAATGGGAAACAAATAGCAACAAATGTAAAAGTAAATTAAAATTAATGTTTGTTTCCAACCAAAAACTTCTCACTGAAAATGGAATAATGCTGTATATTTCTTATCTGTATTTAAATAATACGCCTGTTTTATCCATGAATTTTATGTTTTTTCTACGGACGAGTGTTGAAAACCAGTGCTAAAACGCTCAAAGTGAAGCATCTGGCTCGTCTAATGCGATTGTGATGTCCTTAATAAATAAAAAATACACAAGGAATAAACCAAGACTAAACCAGACCTAAACCAGGACTAACCTTCTGCGGGAGAATCCTCTTGGCTCACTTCCTTCTTTGGTTTCTTCTTCTTGCCTTTTACTGTTGGCATGATGGTTCCTGTAGAAAAAATGAGAAAATGTTGTTTTATTTTCTACTTTTTTCTACTTTTTCTGGTCTTGAGTCTTTCCTGGGGCCATCGGGAAGTGTCACCTGCTGAAGTCTGTTTGTATAATAGGTTTAGGCTGATCTGTGGAGACACATGGCCGAGAAGCTGAAGAGGACACTGCTGAAACATGCTGAAGCTGAAGAGGACACTGCTGAAACATGCCGAAGCTGAAGAGGACACTGCTGAAACATGCCCCATTCCAATGTGTATGTAGGAGTTTTTCTAAAGCTGCACTGTGGAACTTTTCTGAAGGACTGCTTGTCTCTATAGTGATGTCTCTCCACAGACTAGACAATTCAGTTATTGTTGAAAAAAGAATGGTAAATGTAGAGAAGTAAACACACTAAATATACTTCAACTTTGGGTATGGAAAAATGGTAAAATTAGTCAAATTGTGTCACAGAAATTGATTCTAAAATTGGATTCTTATTTTTTCTAAATGTAGTATCTAGTGTAGCACATTTACAGACGTACAGACGTACTTCTTTATATTTTTCACAGTTTGAGCATTTCACCCCAAATCGGGACGGACACAGGTCTAAACCAAACAAGAACTAAACCAGGACTAAAGACTAGATCATGGCTTAAAGTGACAGTTTCTGGAAATAAAAAGTTCAAACCTAAAAACATACTTTGGATCATTCTCCATGGAGACATTTTATCCCATATTATAGCCATTTTTGGGTAAAAAAGCACGAGAAGACCCAAATAAGAGTTGGGCTTGTGGAGATTAAGGTGACCAGACGTCCCTATTTTCCCGGGACAGTCCCAGTTTTGAGCCCTGTGTCCCCTGTGCCAGCAGATTTATCCAAAACCAGTGATTTGTCCCAGTTTCATCCAAGAAATGTCTCTATTTTTGACCAATTTTATACCTGCCGACAATAAAGAAAGGCTAAAATTGTGATTTGTTTCAGTAAAATACAAAAAATCTGCTTAAAAACAACCAAAACACAAAGAAAATGTGATTATACTGACTCACATGTTGGTCATGAATGGTCTCTGCAGAACAATTTTCCTTAATGACGCACTCGTTTCACAATTGCATTATTACCAAACACCAAAAAACGGGGATGTCCCAGTTTTTTATTCTGAAATTTTGGTCACCGTAGTGGAGATGCTCATTGTAACAACACGTTTTTATACTTTTTTGAGTACAATAAAAACATACAAAATGAAAATCATGCTTTTATTTTAGTCTTTTATTTAGTCTTTAACCAACCAGGTCTAAACAGGACCAGACCAGGACTAAACCAGGGCAAAACCAGGACTAAACCTGGACTTCATTAGATCTAAATAAGGCCTAACCTCAACTGTTGAAGATAAATGTAATTAAAACTTAAATTGATCATGGAACACCACACAAACCTACAGTATATTTACATTTTAATGACTGGATCTGAAAATCCATAAGAAATAAACATGCTGCTTACCTGAGTGCTACTGTTTACTGTGTGGAACAAGAACTTAGAACAATTCCACCTCAAAAATGAAGAAAAGATCAGTTTGGTATTCTTCCCAGTCACGCCAAAATTACTATAATGGCACGTAGAAAGTATTTATAGATTTATTCCAGTGTACTGAACGTGTTAACATATACAGTCAGCTACAGGAGGCTTAGGGCTTACAAACAGCAGGTGGTCTGGGCCGGGAATCGACTAATCTGATTGGCTACTGGGGTCACATGGCCCAACGCGTCTGTCCGTATAAACTGTCCATATGGTGAAGGTGTCCACAATGAGACAATGAGATTTGGCTCCATCAGACCTTCCTCTTCTCCATCTGACCCTCATCTCTGCATCATCTGCTCCATCTGACCCTCCTCTGCTTCATCTAATCCTCTCCTCTTTTCCGCTGACCCTCTCCCTCTGCTCCTCTGACCTTCTCCTTTGCTCCCTCTGACCTTCTCCTCTTTTCTGCTTCATCTAATCCTCTCCTCTTTTCCGCTGACCCTCTCCCTCTGCTCCTCTGACCTTCTCCTTTGCTCCCTCTGACCTTCTCCTCTTCTCCGTCTGACCTCCTCTGCTCCATCTGACCCTCCTCTGACCCTCTCCTCTGACCCTCTTCTCTGCTCCATCTAATTCTCTCCTCTCTTCCTCTGACCCTCTCCCTCTGCATCCTCTGCTCCTCTAACCTTCTCCTTTGCTCCCTCTGACCCTCCTCTTCTCCATCTGACCTTCTCTGCATCCTCTAACCTTCTCCTTTGCTCCATGACCCTCTCCTCTGAGACTCTTCTCTGCTCCTCTGCACCATCTGACCCTCTCCTCTGCATCATCTGCTCCTCTGACCTTCTCCTCTGCACCATCTGGCCCTCTCCTCTCCATCCCCTGTTCTTCTGACCCTCTCCTCCGCTTCTCTGACCTTCTCCTCTGCTCTGCCTGACCTCCTCTGCTCCTCTGACCCTCTTCTCTCTTCATCTGACCCTCTCCTCTCCATTCCCTGCTCCTCTGCTCAGTGACCACAGCGTTGTACTAAAACTCGTGACCTACTTCAGAGGATTAACCTGGAGAAAGCAAGAGAAAGTTCAGCACAGACAGATGGACAGTGTGACTTAAGCTTGAATCAGGTCAAACGGTTCTGATGCCTCTCATTTATTTACAGCACTTTTAGGGACATTCTTTTAGTTAACAGAATATTTTTTATTGACTTTGAATTTGAAAAGAATTTGATACATACAAGAAATGCACACACCATTAATCAAACTACAGTTAATAATTAATAATAAATGAATAAACACATAAATACATAATAATGTCCTTAAAATTTCAAGTGTATATTCTTGGTCGTCTAAGTCTGTCACCTGTTTGTCTCCATGAAGATGTTACAGTGTTGCCTGGAATGTTCCACAGTATGGCATTAAACTGATCCATTTATTCAGTTAGACTCATTTTCATTGTTAAGATAACTGCTCATAATTCAGAATATCTATCTTGGTCTTTGTCTTTGTCTTGGTCTTGGTCTTGGTCTTTGGTCTGGTCTTGGTCTGGTTTTTGGTCTGGTCCTTGGACTTGGTCTTGGCCTAGTCTTGGTCTGGTCTTGGTCTGGTCTTGGTCTGGTGTGGTCTTGATCTTGGTCTTTGGTCTTGGTTTGGTCTTGGTCTGATCCTGGTTCAGTCTTGTCTGGTCTTGGTCTTTGGTCTTGGTCTAGCCTTGGTCCGGTCTTGGTCTTGGTCTGGTTTTTGATGAGGTCTGTGGTCTGGTCCTTGGACTTGGTCTTGGCGTAGTCTTGGTCTGGTCTTGGTCTGGTCTTAGTCTGGTGTGGTCTCGTCTTGGTCTTGGTCTGGTCTTTGGTCATGGTCTGGTCTTGGTCTAGGTCTAGTCTTAGTCTGGTGTGGTCTGGTCTTGGTCTTGGTCTGGTCTTTGGTCTTGGTCTGGTCTTGGTCTGAGCTTGATCTTGTCCTGTTCTGGTCTTTCTTTCATCTTGGCCTGGTCTTAGTCTGGACTTTTGTCTGGTCTTCTTGGCCTGGTCTTTGGTCTGGTCTTTTGTCTTGGTCTGGCCTTGGTATGATCTTGGTCTACTCTTGGTCTGCTCTTTGGTCTGTTCTTTGGTCTGGGTCTGGTCTTTGTCTGGTCTTGGTCTGCTCTTGATCTGGTCCTGTTCGGGCCTTGGTCTGCTCTTTGGTCTTGGTCTAGTCTTTGTCTGGTCTTGGTCTAGTCTTGGTTTGGTCTTGGTCTAGTCTTAATCTGGTCTTGGTCTGGTCTTGGCCTGCTTTTGATCTCGTCTTGTTCTGGTCTTTCTTTGGTCTTGGTCTGGTCTTGGTCTGCTCTTGATCTGGTCTTGTTCTGGTCTTTCTTTGGTCTTGGTCTGGTCTTGGTCTTTCTTTGGTCTTGTACTGGTCTTAGTCTGCTCTTTGATCTTGGTTTGGCCTTGGTCTTGGTCTTGGCCTTGGTCTGGTCCCTCACAGGTCTTCTCTGGTCCAGCTCACAGGGACCCAGTTCTCTTGGTCTTGGGCGCGTTGGACCGTGGAGCAGAGCTGGAGGCAGGACTGGTTCAGATCTTCGTTCACCAAAACACAGTCAAAGAACTGCCTGTACTTCAGCTCAATGAGTTTAGACGTGTCCTCCAACTCCACAAAGTCCTCCTCCTGAAACCACAAAACAACGCCAAAAACAACATATTTTATAATTTTCAGTTTTGTTTTTGATGTTCTGAGTCTCCCTTCCATTTGCTCTCCACGGATGACATCTAAAAGCTCCTCAGTTCTTCTGTTTTTGATGAGCAACGACATTAAAACATCTCAGACAAAAGCGTAATATGGGCCCTTTAAATCATCTGTTTATGAATATTTTAAAGACATGAATTGTATTTCAGTTTCATGCTTTCGTACTGGCTCTGGTGTCTTTACCATGAACTTCTGATTATGGCCGTGTTTGGTTAAAATCTGAGCCTCTCTCCGGGTTTCCCTCAGTTTGTCAGACTCCGGGACTTTGATGAAAATGACGAAAGGTTTTAGCGTCTTTGTCCGCAGCGACTGGATACTCTGCAAAATGGAGTAAAAAAGGCTTTGTAAGTGCTTGTTTCATTCAGATAGTACAGAATGTAAAGGAGAAGGTCAGATGGAGAAGAGGAGAAGGTCAGATGGAGAAGAGGAGAAGGTCAGATGGAGCAGAAGAAAAGGTCAGATGAAGCAAAGGAGAGGATCAGATGAAGAAGATGCAGAGGAGAGGGTTGGAGGAGGAGAGGATCAGGGGGTCAGAGGAGCAGAGGAGAGGGTCAGATGGAGCAGAAGATGCAGAAAAGAGGGACACACGAGCAGAAGATGCAGTGGAGAGGGTAAGATGGAGCTAGGAAAGGGTCAGAGGAGCAGAGGAGAAGGGTCAGATGGAGCAGAAGAGAAGGTCAGATGGAGCAGAAGATACAGAGGAGAGGGTCAGATGGAGCAGAAAAGAAGGTCAGATGGAGCAGAGGAAACAGTGAGATGGACTGACTCACTCTTGGTTCAACGTCGATGACACAGATCCGTCCCTTTTGAAGGACATCTTCAATCGCTTCAAAACTGGTTCCGTACAGATGTCCCCTGTGCTCCCCGTGCTCTACAAACCTAAACACACCACAATATGCAAGTACAGTCAGAAAATGTGGAATCATACATACATACAATCAGTTTTATATTATCAGGCATTAAAGCTGGAGTACCCAACTTTATTTGTGCATTAGCACTGTTATTTTCTCCTTAGAAAATCTGGACCACTGTGCTCTGTCTGCCTCTAATTATTTTTAATCGATTGCCAAAATAAATACTGTTAAACTGCAGATTTCTGATCAAGTTCAACATTTATACATTTCCCTCTGAGATATTACGCATGAGAATATAATGTAATGATTGTGGAAAACAGGCTCTAGCAGAATCTGAAAACCACCAATACCAAGTTTTTTTTTTTTTATGTATTCAATCAAAAAGAATTCAGACATTTGCTAGAGAATAAATGGCTGTGATTGGATTGGAGAAATGATTTGCTGTGAGCCTGATCCCAGACCCTCCTGCATTTTAAACTCAATAAAATAAAGGCTGCTACACACTAGGGGATTTTTCAGTCTTAAACGATTTTTAAACGTGCGACAAAATGCGCAAACCACAGACATGAGGAGAAACTTATTACATTTAAAATCTCAGATCACAAAGACTGTAGCGTGATATGTCTGCGTAAAACAGGCTGTAAAGCTTTGAGTGCGATGGCGTCAGCTGTTTCCTGTCTACAGTAAAACTACTTGAGTCTAAAGTGTTCAAAGATCAGAGCTCTGCACTTTGGGTTTAGATAAAAGCCAAAACTGTGTGATTATTATTTGTGAAATGCTGTGCAATACTTCAGATATATGATTTTTAAAGCATAAAAGACAATAAAGTCCACAGGAAGTAGAGTCACTATCACTAATCTGCAGCTTTTACGCTCTGTGGACGTAAACAAACACATGCGAGGAACAACTTTCACCTTTTTACTTTTAAAGAACGCTTGAAACTGGATTAATAGCGCGGTTTTGTGGACTGAATGTGATTATTTGCGGAGGACAATTTCTATGGATAATGTGGATCAGATGCTGCACTTTAACTTTACCACTTTATGAGAGGTGAGTAATAAGTCCCAAGTTTGTTTGTTGCGTCTCTGTGTCAGTCACTCCTCTGCCCCTGACACTCTGTTTTATAGTCTGTTACCGTCGCGTTGCTGATGTTCAGTGGTTCTGATCTGACACTGACTCCACACATGAGGAGCAGCGACTTCAAAATCGCACACGAAGACTTCTATATTGTGTGACGGCCTTTACTGTCGGCATTGTACCTGTGGTTGGAGATCATGTGATCAAACTGCTCTCTGTTCACAAAGTGGTACTCTCGTCCAGTCTGCTCCTCTGCTCTCATCGGCCTTGTCGTGTCTGAAAACAACAACAGACGACGTAAGAAACACAATCTGAATGGACTAGAAATGTGTAAATGCACCTAATTCTACTGACTTTCAGAGCTAAATGTTGGTTTATGTTACTATTATGTGCATTTCGATTAATACGAGTGTTCACGGTCATGTTTAGGGCTTTGATTTTCAACAAAAAGGAATGACTAACTGAAAAAATCTTGGCTAGTCAGTCAGATTTATTTACAACAAAGCTCAGATTGAAGTCTAATAACATACGTGGAACAGGTCCCTGGAAAATTAAAGGGTTGATTCTGATCAGCCTCTTCCTCAGTTCATTGACTCCAACACCTGACGCACCTACGCAGAGGAAAACATCGCAGAAATTCATGAATGAACAAGTTAGAGCTGAATTTTGAAAAACAAACAAATAAACAGTTATTCTAGCGAGTGTTCTGATTAGATTTGTGATTTATGTTTTAAAAAGTAGAATTTACATTGAAATCTAATCATGGATCAAAGATTGGCGATTGTTTAAGCTGGAATACTCCACAGTGGGGGGTCATACTGTATCTGTATTGATTAAAGCAAGAAGATGATGCCACCAGGGTAAATTACAAGTCAGATCTGTGTAGAGCAGATCCTCCTCACAATAAGAATGTTTTCTGCGGCGATAAAAATCTTGTAACTAAATGAACGCAAAATAGATGTTAAATGCCATATTGTGGAACACTCCAGGCAAAATGATATTATGGAACCAACAGGCAATAGGCACTTCATTAGAAAAGTTACACAATGAACCTTTAAATTAAAGACTATATAAGAAGAATAAGAGTTTCTGAAATACTTGTGTGCATAATATAAGAATGTAGAGCGAAGATTAAGGAGTATTTTTCTCTCACCCACAAGAACGATGAGTCTGTGCGTGTCCTGCAGGGGGCGCTGGTACAGAGTCACTTCCTCGTAGGGCGTGGCCAAAGCGCTGTTACCGGGGCAACAGGACGAACACGACTGTCTCCGCCTTCTCAGCGAGCTCCTCCGCCAGAAACGGAAACTTCTACGAAAACCGGCTGAGAAGAGACCAGAAACAGGACTAAGAATGGGACTAAATCAGGACTAAACTGGAATGGAACCAGGACTAAACCAGGACTAAACAGGACTAAACCAGGACTAAACCAGGACTAAACCGGGACTAAACCAAGACTAAATCAGGACTAAACCAGGGATAAAACTAGGACTAAACAGGACTAAACCAGGACTAAACCGTAATTAAACCAGGACCAAACCAGGACTAAACCGGAACTTCACCGGGACTAAACCAGAACTAAACCAGGACTAAATTGAGCCTAACCCGGACCTAAACCGACTAAACCAGGATTAAATTGGGACTAAACCAGGACTAAATTGGGATTAAACCAGGACTAAATTGGGATTAAACCAGGACTAAATTGGGATTAAACCAGGGCTAAACCAGAACTATATCGGGACTAAAACACAACTAAACCAGGACTAAACCAGAACTAAACCAGGATTAAATCAGGACTAAACCAGGACTAAAATGAGCCTAAACCAAAACTAAACCAGGACTAAATTGGGACTAAACCAGGACTAAACTAGAACTATACCAGGACTAAACCAAGATTAAACCAGGACTAAACCAGAACTAGACCAGAACTACACCAAGACTAAATCAGGACTAAACTAAGACTAAAACCAGAACTGATCTAGAACTGGACCAGGACTAAAACAGGACTGAACAAGGGTCAAATCAGGACTGAAGTCAGTATAAATCAGGATTTACCACGAACTCGGACTAAATCAAGACTAAAACCAGGATCAAAACCAGATTAAACCAAGTATAAATAAGGACGATATCTGGACAAAGAACTAAAACAGGAGATACTGAGGACCTGAGATACAATATGGAATAAACCAGCTTCATAGTACAGGACCTAGATCTTAACCAAGACTCTAAACTTGGATCTTTAGCTCTTGGAGAAAATCATAGATCAGTTGTACCAACATACAACTTGTCCATTTCATCTGCCTCGACGTCATCTGTAAAAAGGAGGGTAAATAAATAAATAAACAAACGCAATTTCACACAAAAGTACCACATTTATGCACTTAAACTACTGAACTAAACGCTAAATGCTACGCCACTCAAACACACTTACCCACCCATATTTAAATCTTCTGCATCTGAGGAATAAATAAGAAAAAAGAGAATTATAATTTGAAAATGCAGTGAAAATAATATTCTAATTTTGTTGTTAAGTTTCTTCGTACCTGATGCAACGTTCTGGTCATCGATTTGCGTCTGGTCTTTCTCTGCAAACATACAACAAAATGAAAACTGTGTCAAAACACTAGTAGAGGGCGCAAAGAGGAGTTGGAGAAAAGAAAATCAAACTGGACAAGAAGACATCAAGAGGCTCTAGAGGCGACAGTTCTGTGGTGTTCAGGAAAAGTGCGTTTGGACAGCGCTCTTTTGCTTATCGAGAAGGTCAAACGTGGAACACAATGGTCAAATATGTCCCCATGATTGGTTTAACTCTTGACTTTCAATTTCAAATAAACTGTCTGAAATGAACTGTATAGTGAATAGTGAGTGTGCCTGTGTTAAGTACTTTTGTGTGATTGTTATTGTACTTTTTTCCGTCTTGTAGATCAGCAATCCCCAACCCCTGGCCCGGGGACCAGTGCCGGTCCGTGGGTTAATACTGGGTCGCACAGAAAGAATAAAAAACATACATTATTTCCGTTTTATTTATTACCCGAGTTTGAACAATGTTTTATTTTGGAAAATGACCGAATTCTCTCCGTTCCATCCGTCTATGACTCATGTCCAGGTGTTTGTCTCAGGCACATGATACATTAATGCTGATATGAAACCCACAAGCAGCAAAATGAAATAAAAACAGACGTCTTATTATTATATTTACAAAATACCACCGTCTTTGTGTGGTCATTTTATTTTGTCGTATTTATCCGCCACATCTTAAAGGCCGGTTTGTGAAAATATTGTCCGTCATTAAACCGGTTTGTGGTGCAAAAAAGGTTGAGGACCGCTGCAGTAGATGATTTAACATCAACCTGCCATTAACCTGCGCCACTGTCTTTACATATACATCTTTACATATTTACATTTCAAGTGCTGTCCCTTTACAAATAAATAAATAAGAGTCCAGCAGCTGATGCACTGAGGAGTGAAGCAGCTTAACACGTGTTTAGAAAGGTGAAGGAAGTTGTGTAAAGAAAGAAATTAGATGATAGCAAGAAGTGGAAAGGGCTCTTAGGAGGAAAACAGGCTAAATATAATATAATTATGTAACTATAACCGAAATATGGTGATATCGTATCGTCAAAAGTCTCACAATAATATCGTGGAGCATCACAATATAACGAATCACAAGTCTCTTTGCTTAAATGAATAGTTCTGGTGCAGAAATAGCTAAAAAAAAAAAAAAACAGAGGGAACTACATAGACCATGATCCTTTGCTCCGTTTCAGTGCAGACGACATGAAGTAATAACTGTTCTAAGCACTTTGACATCTTCATTCTTTGGATTAAGTCTTGTGAAGCATTTTTAGAGGAAAAAGGAGCAGATTCACAGTTTTGTGCCTCCACAAAATATTGCAGTAAATATGATAAGGTGAGATGTATATGGTGAAAATATCGTACAGAGAGATTTGGATATTGTTCCATCCCTAATGACAATAAATGTTGTACCAAATGACTGGTCAAAGTGTTTTAGAATGTCAGTCTTGTTATTATGTAAAATATCGTAATATCGTGAGCTTTCCCACGATATCACAATAAATATCGTACTGTGAGGTTCATACTGTGATGATATCGTATTGTGAGATGTAGCTATGGTTACACCCCTAATAATAATGATTGTTTCAATAAAAGAAAAGTGAAGTGTGATTTGGATGAGGTTTAAAGGTTTTGTCTCCATAGAGATTTTATTGTTTTGCCTGGAATCTCCACAGCAGTCTGGCATTATACTAGCACATGTCTATTTCCATTAAGAAAAGCAAAAGCCAGGTCAAGTTACAGGTCAGATCTGTGGTGAGGTGAATTTAAAAAAGTTCCATAGTGGATCTTTTAGTAAGTGCAAGGTAAGGTCACTCACCATTGTCTCCCAAAGTCACTGTCAGCAGCAGGAAAAACAGACAAAAGGTTTGAAATGTTAAAGAATGTATTAAAATATCAAATACTCAGATCAGATCTGATGTAACTTAAACCAGGAGGACTCACGGGGTTTGATGCAGGTGTGAGATTGTAAAGGCTGACACCACCACTGCTCCCTCTGCTTACTGCGAAACAGCAATACAGAACTTTTATATTGGAATGAACAAATACAAAAGTGAAAAGATTTCTCTTATTGTGCAGTATTTTTCCTTAAAGATGTGGTATTACGGACTTAAAGGTGCATGCTTTTGTCCGTGGAGATGTTTTTGCTTTGCCTGGAATGTGTCACAGTATGGCATTAAACCTTTCTATCTTCATGGAAACCAAATCAGACCAAGTTACAGGTCAGATCTGTGGAGAGGGGACCCCACTCATAGTCAGAATGTTTGTTTTTCTAGGTATTTTTAAGCTATACAACTGTGTGTAATTGAATAAATGTAAAGTAGAGCTGTTTAATGTCATACCGTCATACTCCAGGCAGCGAAATGACATCTCCATAGAAATAGGTGACGGACCCTCCACCAGAGAAGTCACAGAATGCACCTTTATCATATTTAGATCACCACGTTACCGTTTATTGTTCTGAAAATGCTGCATACGGGTTAATACCTCTTGAGGTTGCTGGCAGAGGGGATGAGTCCAGCGCAGGACCCGGTGGAGGGCAGCCTGCGCGCCTGCCACCACTGCCCGTCCGACTGGTCCACCACCTCCAGAACATCGGCCCGAGAGAAGCCCACACCTGCAGCGGGACAGGGGATAGAGCTGTCCTCCAGGGGGCAGTAGTCCACCATCGCCCGCATGTACACCTCACACAAACACACAAAACATGCATTGGCTTTCATGTTTGTTAAGTATATTACAATGATTTCTATTTATTTCCTGTACGCTGATGCTAACCTTGTGCCCCTTTTTGTTTCATGGGAGCACAGAGATGGTAAAAGCATTAAAAACCAGCACAAAACATATGAATCAGGGCATTAACAGGAAATTTTATGATAGAATTCGGTCCTCCAGCTCAGTGTTAAAATAGGGGAAGTTTATTTTGCAATTTTATGTAGCCCACCCTTAAAGTTGCACTATGTAACTTTTCTAGTGTAGGGTCCACCACCTGCTTGTCCCCACAGAGTTGTTATTCCTTTGCCTAAAGTGTTCTGTGGCATTAAACATGTCTATCTCCATAAAAACACGAAGGCGACACCACCAGGCCAGGTTTCATGTCACATTTGTGGAGCGACGACAGCACTCACATTTAAAGCACAGTTAGTATCTTTCTGGAAGTGGCACGTGACCTGCATCATTTTATGGAAATGGAAAGTTAAAACCATACTTCAGAACATTTAAATCTTATGCTGTTCCGTAGGGATGTGACAATAATCGAAATATGGTGATATCGTATCGTCAAAGGTCTCACAATATCCCATCACAATATATCGAATCCCAAGTCTCTTTGCTTAAATGATTAGTTCTGATGCAGAAATAGCTTTAAAAAAAAAAGGAAAACTACATAGACCATGATCCTTTGCTCTGTTTCAGTGCAGACGACATGAAGAAATAACTGTTCTAAGCACTTTGAAATCTTCATTCTTTGGATTAAGTCTTGTGAAGCATTTTAGAGTCTCCACAAAATATTGCAATAAATCTGGTACAGTGAGATGTATATGGTGAAAATCTGGTACAGAGAGATTTTGATTTCGTTCCATCCCTAATGACAATAAATATTGTACCAAATGACTGGACAAAGCATTTTATAATGTCAGTCTTGTTATTATGTAGAATATCATAATATCGTGAGCTTTCCCACAATATCGCAATAAATATCGTACTGTGAGGTTCATACCGTGACGATATTATATCGTGAGATTTGTATATTGTTACACTTATACTGTTCTGTTGAATATTACAGCCAAAATACTTCCAGGCCAAGTAAGAGCAACAGATGCAAGCCCACTCACAGTAAGAACACAGGTCTTTCTAGGGCTTTCAGTGAATCAATACTAAAACCAATATGAAAAAACATGCTTTTAGTCTATTTTTGGCTAAAACTGTGGCTTTAAAAAGACTGTTGAATGTTTTAAGGTAGTCTTGAGCGACAAAAAACTCCGTAACTGAATAAATGTTGAATATGTTTAATGCCATACTGAGGAACATTCAGGGGCAGAGTGAGACCCTGGACTTTTCAGAAAAATTACATTGTACCTTGAACGGACTAAGGATTTTACGTAAACAAAGACACTTACTGGCTTTTGGCTGCTGCAGGTCTGACTAGAGTTTGGGATGACTTTGAACAAAATTGTCCCGTGTGAATTAACCTGAAACAGAAGAATCACAATCAGTAATTAGGTTTTAAATATCAGCCATACTGCTTTTATTTAGATCATTATTACCAGTATTTTTATGACTTGTTCTGGGTCTAAACCTGCCACTGGGTTTCCATTCACCTCCAGCAAAACATCACCAGCATTAAGAAGACCTGATAGATTAGACAGATAAACAGATAAATAGATAGATGGAGACACCAAGCAGTGATTCTTGGAACAAAGCAGGGACCAGACCAGAATTAGACCAAGACTAAACCAAGATTAAGCCAGAACAAAACCAAGAACAAAATAGGAATAAACCAGGACTCCAGGGCTGAACCAGGACTATAGGCTTGAACTAGGACTGACCCAGGATTGACCCATGTCCTATTCCAGACTTTTTCATAATACATTGTCAAGTGAACTTCACAAGTAACTTCAAATACATCTATAATTATGTTCATGTAAATCTCTTAAACTGCTGCAAAAATATAGTCATTTTTTCCGACTAGTGGAAGTCTAAAGATTTCTCACCGCTGCGATCAGCCAGTCCTCCGTGAATGACTCTGGCGATGTAGATCTGTCCATTTTTCTCATCACGTTTAATTGTTGCGCCCTGTTAAGGAATAAGATGAAAATCAATAGATAAAAGTAAAAAGAGAAAGTGTAATTTATTAATGAATGTATGACCAAAAAGTTATACATTTTCACTGTGTTACTTACCTGCATTGTCAAAGTTCTTAAGTTAAAAAACACGACTTAACAAGGTCTAAACCAAGTCTGAACAAGGAAGTGCTGTACTCTATTGATCAGAAAATGATATTATTAAAATCAAAACTTGATTTATTCACATTCATAGACAGTAAAAATAGCAGCATAGTAAAACGGGATGTCTGGTCACCCTAGTTTTAACTAATAAAAAAATAAATAAAAATAAATTACATTGCAAAATAGCTTCTTTTGTGTTTTTCTGATTACATTTTTGAAACTTTCTGGTTTTCTTTAGCCACATGAAAAATGTGTTTCATTCACTGCATACTAGTAATACAATCAGAATAATAAATACAACTCATATGAATTGAAAAGGAGAAATTAAATTCGGTCAACTGGAGAACGACCGAAAATAAAGAACCGTTGGTGTGTTTCAGAGTATTTTCAGTTTCAGTAGTTTCAGAGCAGTGTCCACCTGCAATCTGACCACAACTGAAGAAGCAGCTTGGATGAGCGGAGAAATGTCTTTGATCAAAAACTTTCATCCAGTTGACAAAACTGAATTTCTCCTTTGCTATGGATCCTTCCTGGATGACTGAAGGATTACACATACGAACCCAAATGATAAAAAAAAAAAGCTTTCTGACTTGACATTGTATTAAAGGGATAGGCATGTTTTTTGTCATAAATCTGTACGTCCCCGTCAGCAGTGTCGTGCATCAACACAGACTTAGCTCCCGACAGCGTCCGGTGAGACGAGTTCTTCCCCGGTTTTGGTACTGATGAAAGTGTCCGGCAAGTTGGCTGGAGTCACGAAAATAAAGCTCTTTTCTTCTCAAAATAATAGGTGTTCAAAAGAGTGACATATTTGCGTCACAAACCGTGAACCACGAAAAAGTCAGTTGCTTGGTACTATTTTCTCTCCGGGTGTATCACTGCGCTGCTGCCAGGTCACATCTGCGCCTGTTTCACTGTTTCCTGCTCGGAAAGTAACAACAACAAGTGTGACTACGACAGCGACGATGAAGACATGGCCTTTAGCACAGAGCCAAGGGGAGATCTTTATGAACCCGAATATACTGATGCCCAAATTCACCACATGGAGTCAGAACAGCAGAGAGAGAGAGGAGGGACAGAGTGGGACAAGCTGAAGCTGGAATTTTGTTGTTCCAGCCTGGAGAATGACAAGTCTGCACCATTTTTATATATATTCTTATATAGCTTATACAAGGTTATATACTTATCGCTGTAGCTCTCACATTAGCTCTATCGCATTGCCGCGATCATCGGTCTGAGCGCGTAAACACTGCTGAACTACAAAAACAAAGTGTTGGATTCATGCGCGGCTTCACCTGGAGGCAGTGCGGAGTGATATGAGCGGAGAGAAAATTGTACAAAGCGATTATGAGCTCTGACTTTTTGAACACATATTGTTTTGAGAAGAAAAACACTTTATTTTCATGACTCCTGCCAGACACTTTCGTCAGCACCAAAACCGGGGAAGAACTCCTCTCACCGGACGTTGTCGGGAGGTAAGTCAGTGTTGATGCATGACACTGCTGACAGGGACATACAGATTCATGTCAAAAATGCCAAACTATCCCTTTAATTTGTGCTACAGTGTCAAGTCAGAAAGCATAACATCTAACTACTTCTTTTTCTTCTTCTTTGTACTCAAGCAGCTGGTGTTACAGTCATATTGGTCACTAGAGGGTGCCCTTGAGACAGAGCCGTTGTTTAGCCTCACTTGTCCGTTACTCCTATTACCAAACGTCACTGACTTTTTGGTGTCACTTCTTCTCGACGGTTTGTACGCATCCGGGCAAAAATGCAGCGAATTTGAAGAAGTTGAACAGGAACTGGAGGAAGAAGAGGTCGATAATGGACGCGGGTACGGCGTCGGAGCTTTACGAACTATTTTAGGAGACAAAGACGAAACTCTTCTCAGAGGCTGGGGAGGCGCTTGTTTATGTTTTGGGTGATTTTGCGGCAACGATGTTTGGCTTTTACTCGCGACGATCAACCCCTGAAGTTTGTCCACAACTTCCACTAATAAGTTCAGTGCTTGGGCATTCTCTTCTATGCTGTCCGTCATCAGCTCTGTCGCAGCGGCCATTTGGTGCCCAAGATGGTGGACGTCCTCGTTGCTAAAAGCGGCGGCTACATTTTGCACGACGGATCTTAGCTCGTCTATGCTGCGTTGTTTGCGTAACATGGGGCGTCGCTGGTTGATTTGCTTCGTTTGGACTTGCGAGAGGTTGCAGTAGATGTTTTGGCGATCTTCTTGGGGTCCGGGGAGGTAGCTGTGCTGAGTGCTGCCCCCTTGTGGAGGAACAGAGCGGTGCACGGCTGGACTGCAGGGTAGAGAGTTGGAAGTATAGTTTTGAGTGGAGATCGCCTGATTTTGAGGTTCATACATGCTGATTTTCTTGCGCAGAGCAGGAGAGTTGGGAAGGCTCAGACTGCAAACAGGGACTGGAGGAGGAAGGAATGAATATTCATCAGTGCGGTCGCTCCATTTGGGTCGCTCTGATTCGAAAGCACAAGAAAACAAGATTCAAAATACAAATTATTTTTAGAGCTGATGTCGCGCATAATCACGATGCAGTATGTGAATGTAGGTTTTGAACTGGGTGAACATTAGTGATGTGATGTTGGTGAATGAGTCGGCTCTTTTGAATGGTTCCTTAACGTGAAGAACTTTTTTCTTTTAAAATATTTTTTCTTAACATTTTTTGCATTTTACACAGAGTTATGTTAAACCAAGACAAGAAGCAGCACAGTACAAGAGTAGGCAACAATAGAAGAAAGGTTTGTGAATGAATTAGATAAAAGTGATGATGAAAGGATGAATTATGATGATTCACCGACAGAAAGACTGAAATATTTTACTTCTTGCATTCATAAGACTAATAACAGAGACTTGATTGATGGTTCTATTCCAGCTTTGATTCCTGCTTGTCTTGTATCCTTGGACAAGACACTTCGCCCACCTTGCAATCGCCCAATTGGGGAACTGTGTCCAATGTAGCAGCTTAGCACCAGCGAGTGAATGAATAATGAAATGTAAATAAAATGATGTTAAAAAAGGGATTAAACTGAATCAGTATTTGCATGCAGTTAGTTAAAAGTCCAATTTTTCCACTGAAAAATGTTAGAAACCGTGACCGAGGAAACTGACAAAACAATGTGGTATATTAGTAAGATGCTTTTTCATGAGGATCCTTGATGGATGGCCGGGTGGTTTGAAATGACGTGGCTTCCTCGTTCTTACCGCTGTAGGGGGCGGGGCTACAAACGGAGGGAGCTGATTGGTTGAGCCCTGCCTTCCACAGCTGAGGGCAAATGCAGCAGCTTCCTGTGGACTGGTACCGGGGCAGGAAAGGCTTAGTCGAGCAGCTGCGGTGAAATGGGACGAGTCGAGCTACACTTTCGGGTGCAGTTAGCCCCTCCCCTGACCACGCCCTCCTCCGCTGAGGCTCACGGTGCAAACTTCCCCACTGATGTTAAACAAATGGTCAGAAGTGTTAGTGGTAGTAGTCAAAGGCCCTGTACCCAGTGTTGAAGCAGAAGTGAGGAACATGTTGTATTAAACCAACCACCAAGAGCGACTGGACTGTATTTTTTACGCTCTCAAAAATCACTACTACTGTTTGTACCAAGTGTTCGCACAGAAGCTGATGATGTGGCATTTCAATATTTAATATTCTGCCCCCACAACATGGAACCATTTACAAAAACACTTGAAATTAAAAGAATGGTTCCAATAGGACAGTTAACACTATTACTCAAAGTTTGAAAATGAAGTCCATGGTTTGTAAATGTTTTAAATAGTCTTATGAAATTGTTGCTTGAAATGTGTCCTGTAATATTCTGTATTGCTGTGCTGCTGTCTTTCCCAGAGCTCCCTTGAAAAAGAGATTAGTAATCTCAATGGGACTCCTGGTTAAATAAAGGTTAACTAAATTTTTAAAAAAAAGTTTGCTTATAGTTCTCATCCAACAAAATACCTTTACATGGGCTGCATGATTCTTTTTGTGCAAAAATAGAACATTAGTTTTGTCCCAGTACAGGCAGATTGTAATGCATCTAATTATAGATCATTTTATCCTCTGTGAACCAAGAAGTGGTCTGTTCTGAAATCCATGCTTTCCAAGTATAGTACCCGTCACTGCATTTATACTTCCATTTCTAACACATCTTAAACAACCATGAAGGTGCATAAAGTTAATTAAGAATTGAACAAAATGGGTAAATTAACAAACATGAAGGCGCCCATAGTAGTTTTTAGATCTGTGACATGAGGTGAGGGAGGCATTTATTTGTTGTAGTTTGTCACCTTTTAGAAAAAAAAGTTTAGTTTCCACACGATTGAGCTGTGTTCACTACTGCCCCCATTGGTTAGCTCCATTGCAAAGATTCCACCTGTTCAGAGGACCAGATTAGAGGAAGAACAGAAGCCTCTATGCATATTTTTGTGTCTAAAACATAGCGCATGAGACTGAAAATTCTGAGATGTGACGACACAAACCCCGAGCTCTACCCATTGATTGATTTATTTTTTTCTTACCATTTGTTACATTTCATTTCATTAAAACAATTCTGATTTATAATTTGCAGTTTAACACAAAAAATAGTCTGCTGCTGCAAATCATGTTTTTAATTTATTATGAATTTGTGAGATTTTGTTGTATGACAGAACAGCCCTATGAGTAAATATCTACAGTAACAAAGGAAATCTCACCAGAGGTTGGTTGTTCTTGACGAGACACACAATGCGCACGGCCTCCTCGTCGTCGGGAAGGTCGTCGGGCAGAGGGTCCAGGACCGGACCAAAGTCCTGCTGAGCTACAGTGTCATGTGACCTGAGCAGAGCCTGGGAAACACAAGAGGAGTTAGACATCAGAGAACCACATTAATGTAAATCTGTAGCAGTATTGCTCAAAGTTCAAATTCAGTTTTAATAGGAATAGACTCAATACTCAATACCGATACCGCAATGATAAATAAAACACTCTTTCTTCAGACAATAGAATGTGATTTTCAATATTAAATTATAGTACTTTCTTTAATATTTCCATGTGGTCTTATATTTGTGTAATCCCTCATTCGTCCAGGTAGGTTCCATAGTGTCCCTGGGCATATAATAGTCTATGAGAGAGAAGAAGTTCATTCTAAAGACATTCAGGACCATTCTGTCCCATAAATGTAACTTTTTCAGTATTAAAACAAATGTGTATGTATCAATAAGTACCTGATTTTCTCTACTTTTGAGAAACACATTTCCTTCGGTTTAATTAAGTATTTCTAATCTAACCTTAACCTGATTTAGATTTTAAATGCACAATGAAATTGCCCTTTTTTATAAATACATTTATATTGGTTGAACTCTATGGTGGGATTTACTGTTTAACTGTCAGATTGGATGTCAGGATTGTTGACCTACTTACTGGGCCTGTAAAGTTTGTGAATGTAATCCTTAGCAAATAATAATGTTCCGTAAATCTACAAACCTCCCATAGAGTTATATTCATGGGTTTCAGCTTTTTATTATATGGTTCCATTTTGAGAACAGTTGGCTATACAAAAGAATGATTTGAGTTGTTAATTGCTATGGCAACGGTCCGAACTTTTTATCATTCTGAAAGCCATGGATAGGACCCTGCTCTCCATCTGAAATTATAATGTCATCAAGTTACAGATTGTGAACTAATTCTAAACAGGGTTGCCAGATTTTTAGAGAAGAACAAGCAACTGGGTCTTTGCATTCAAATCTTTTCTCCAAGATGTTCTAAGTATGAATGTTGAGACCTTCATGTGAGGAGAGCAGAGGAGTCGAAACAGCTCTCTGGCTTCAGATGAGGGACGTGGGATCTTCGACATCACACATATTATCTGCAAGAAACAAATGAGTACAACTACATAAGATTTAAATAATAAATATCTTTAAGTGACAGCAGCAGAAATAGAATAACATAAACAATAACATTTTCTCTTTCATTTCCTGTACCTCGTGTGAGAGATCAGTGGAGTATGGCAGCAGAGGACTGGGCCTCTGTCTCTGGAACTGCAGCAAACTCTCGTACATCTGACAAAATGACAGAAAAAAGCTTCTGAGATCTGACAAGAACAGGTATTGTCAAATAGGTTTGGCCATCACATTATCTCCATATTGTGCGTTGTAGCCTAAACGAATGGAGTTTAAGAGCGACCCCCGCCAATGGTTCCTGAAGTAAATTTCGTATTAATTTTTCCTATAGTCCACCCTCCTGTGGGCTCACCACAGAGGGGTTCATAGGGGGTCAGGTGCACAGTGGACTGGGTGACCCCCGCGACCCAACCGGATAAAGCGGGACTTTCAAAAGTAGACTTTTGAACTCCTAATATTTGAAAATGGACTTCTGGAAGCAGAGTCAGGGCTGTTAAGCTCCATATGTGTGAAGTATAGGTGGTTGGACTGTGAAGCTTCGTATGTGAGGCCAATGTTTCTATCTGTGTCGTAGTTTTACCTTGAGCAGACCACAGAGCCATGGAGCGCTCAGTATCTCCTGCACAACCTGAGCTCCATTGTTGCTGCTGACAACCAGATCGACATCCTGTACCACACTGGACAGCGCCTCACTCACTCCTGACAACAAATAAGGCAAGTCATAATGGAAACAAAATATATTTGTCCAACCAGGTGAGTTGCTTTTGCTTTTTAGTGGCGTGTTGGGGTTTACAGGTTTGAACAATCAGAAATCAATCTGATTACTCTAGCTATGTTTATTCAAAGATTAAGACTTTCATTAATGTTTCTGTCACAAGAAAACAACATAAAAATCATGAACTCAAAATGTCATTGTGGAAAAATAACAATGTCAACCTGCGACCAACATCTGCCTAACATCTGCCTCCCCTCTGTGAGATACACCAAACTCTTCTACACACCAAGGGTACTTCCCCACCCACTCCTGTCAGTAAATGCACTGACACTTTTGCTTTTTAGCAGCATGTTGGGGTTCTGGTACACCAGCCATGTCGAATGTGTGAGATTTATCTTATCGTCAGTGCATATTTGTGTCTAATTCATATAGAACAAAAAATAATGGTAATCTGTGCTACTGGGAAAATGCCCGGTGGGCAGGTCCACCTCAGACCAGACCTGTGGTGGTCTCCGATTCAGGGGCGGTGTACTGGTGTAAAATCTCCTGGTTCTCAATTACCACTGTCCCGAATTTTTTGGGATTGCCCCAAATTTTTCAGGACGTCTGGTCACCCATGCAGTGCAGTGTGCGTGTAACCATAGAAACTGTTCACATTTCAATAATCTGATAACTCTCGAGATCAGATCATGAGCAGATTTTGAGGTGGAAGTAAACAGATCGTAGTGTTGGAACAGCATGGAACAAGACCACCACTCCTGACTTTAACCTCATCGACATTGACTGATGGATGAAATGTCCCTACGGGGTCAGTAAAGTCCACCATCAGGAGAACAGGAGGTGGTTTTTTGAGGCTCTGAAGGAGCTGACGGATCTCGCAGGCAGATGTGTGAGGTGCAGGGTGCGGATTAAGACATGACCTTTGACCCACAGAGTCTAATCCCACTGAATTAGTCCTCACGCGAGATTACACACAAATTAAAGACGCCATGGCAGAACGGTTATCCTGTCTCCTCCTCTCAGAAAGGAGGTTGTGGGTTAGAATCCTGATCTCTTTGTGTGGACTGCATGTCCTCCCTGCATTACTGACTGGTGTGGGGTATTCTCTCAGCAAAGATTTTGTGGGTTGGACTTCTAATCTTTAACTTTAATAATTTATTTTTCACTAAAACAATAATAAATGTTGATACTATGTAAAATGCATCTTTCTTACCTTCCTCCATTGTTTGTATCATGACATCATGGGATCAGAAACAGGATACAGCCTATAAATCCAACAACACAGAGCAACACAGAGCTTTAAACCATGCTATAATGCTGTCACCTCAACACAAAAACATACTTGGAGTTGTGTTTTGTTTCATTCACACATGATTAAGTTATGTTTTATTATTAGTCTGTCTACATCTCCAAAGCTTGCAATGTCATGAAGCAGTAGTTTTCAATATCAACTTTTTACTCTTTGTTCAGTTGAGATGGGTAATTCCAGCACTGAAATTATCCAATTGATTCTATGAAGGTCTATGGAGTTTAAAAACACAGTGGAACACTTCCTGTAGAGAAGAACTCACCCTAAATCTGCAGGGTTTGTGTGTTAAACATGTGTAAATGAAACAAAACACAACTCCAGATACGTTTCCGATGACAATACATTAAAACATCAGTAAATAGCACCACATAACTTTAAGCTAACCTATAAATAACCTTTAAACTATATACATAGATCATCATTTTATATTTTGTTCACTGTAAAACTCAACATTGATGTAAAGCAGCTTTGTAACAGAAACTTTACTTTATAGCAAGTATCAGATTTTCATATAGGTTTTAACTGTAGAAAAATTAGATTTTTTATATTACATGTACAAGAGTCTGAATTATCTCAATAATCACATGTACGTACAAGTGGGCGGAGACAAGGGGTAGGTGAAAAGATACATTTTCTGAGCACTTGAGCTTCCCCTTTAAGTATTTGATGAATAAACACAGCATATGAGCAATGAAAATGATCCAATATATCATTTGTTTATTCATTGTTAGCATTTGTATTGTATTTGCTATATGGGTCAATGACATGACGCTGTCCATTTGCAGTTTCCTCATTTAAAAGGGTTCAAATTTCATAAGAATTCAGCACATTTCTGTAATACCTCTGATCTCCATGGAACCAAATCATTTTTTTCAGAAATCATGAGTTATTCTGCATGTTTTTTTGTACTTAAAATGTTAAAATGTCATGTGGTGTGACCGTGCATCATGTGGTGCGACTAATAACAGCAGGAATTCTATGGCTGGAGTTTAATAACAAAGTAGACTTGGGTGAATGGGATTCTTTATGCATTTTTCTTCACTTTTTGCATTTTACAGGATAGTAGTATGTTAGAAATGTTTGTTTCTTCACACTTCATGTTACTCAAAACTTTTTGAGATTAAGATGATCCCAACCATGTTTTAGAAAATAAAACAATTTTCTTGGTCGCACCACATCACATTTTTTAAGGTCATAGCCAGTTGTACATAAAAACACATGTACATAAAAAAAATGCTTAATATAAATGTTAAACATAGATTTATGCACCTGACACTGTAAATATTTGAAAAAGTTCAATAGAAGTTGAAAATCCTTTTACGTTATTGACCCATATACTGTAGTTGGAATAAAGGTCAGTTATTTTATAGCTCTATATTTCCTCACTGTGGGTTTATTTTCAGGACGGACTCTCAGGTTACGCCGGCTGCTTATCGTCTTCCTGTTTCAGTCAGTGCAATGTCATAATGGCCAAGTTTACATGATGCTTTTTAATTCCAAATTAATTGTGAATTAAATAGTTTGGAATTAAAATATTCTATTTTGAAATAATAATTACAAACTGAGGTGTACATGGAAAACACTTTAAATCGCAATTAAAAACGGCCTTCTATTTAATTCCGCTCAACGCCTTTGGGTTGGGAAGGGTTCTGATAGAACAGTGACACAAACGTATTTACTTCGACTGGAAGAAAACACACACTTCAGCTGCTACCGGCTTTTCTGTCATCTCCGCTTGGCATTACGCCACGGACACAAACATGATACAAACTTTTTTCTCAGAGAATTCTATCCTCACACATTTCGTCTGTAAATCTGTGAGCTGAGGAGGAGAAGGGAAGAGTGTCGGGGAAGGGAGAAAGAAGATAAACTGAGTCTGAGGCTGTGACACCTCAGCCCACTCCCACATCCCGCTCACAAATCCAAAGAGCAGTGGAGGAAAGTCCAAATCCACGACTGGTTCCGCACAAATGTAATTCCTTAGTCTTTCTTTACCAAAGTTGTGCCTCTGGTCCTATTTTAGATAACAAAACAAAGCTTAGACCAACACCAGTTAATTTTTACACTGCGTAACTTCTCTGTTTAAGAATATGCTACTTGCTTGTTTCCATGGAGATATAATTGGTTTGTCTGGATTGATCCACAGTACAGGGTTAAACCCATCTACATAGCAGTTATTTCATACTGAGTGCTTCTATAAGTGTGAAAAACATACATTCTTACTGTGAGAAGGGTGCCTCTCCACAGATCTAACCTGTAACTTGGACTTGTGGGGCCACCTGCTTTTCTCCACGGAGATATACTGTACATTTATTGGCATACTGTGGAACATTCAAAGCAATAACATGTCCATGACGATCAGGTTGACGCACTGCAGCTCTAGAGTACATCTTGAGTCTTACCTATGAGCTTCTTCTACGCTTCCCGCTCACATTCCCACCGATTCAGCCGTTTTCCGACATCAGCACAGCCTCGGAGTCAGCGTCCGTGTGCTCCGTGTATCTCGCGGTGTCCGGCGATGTGATTTTACTACCGTGGGACCAAAACAGTCGCTAATCCTCCCTAATCCCTCTTGTTTTGCTCCCCTCTCTACCTTTACACTAGCTTTTTTTTTCTCTTTTTACTTTTCCATGCGCAAAAAGTCCAACATCCATTCCACTTTTATCAGTTCATAAAAACAATTCTAGTTGTTTATTTATTGTGGATTTAGCTGAACTTTAAGTACATCAACAGATCGTAAATCTTCTTAGCACGGCTATGCTTTTAGCTGCTGTCAACACCCCCTCTTCGTCATTAGTAGTCAATATTGAGAAAATACGTGTTAAGAGGTTGGCACTGAATCCATAGTAACGATGACCAAATGCATTCAAGTGGCGGTGATCTGGATATGGAAGCTACCGTCGGTTATAAGTTAGCGTTTCAATGGTCACTAGGTCAACTCCATAGGATTAAGTGTGATCCTTCAGACAAGGGAGGGGTGAAAAACAGTGCAGTTGTTTGTTAAAGTGTATTGATTAAACTATATTTTGGCATCATAGAAAGAGGTTTTTTTTTTTTTTTTTATAATCACACAATGTTATAATTACTTACAATTATTCACAGCATGACTTGAGTTTACCTTGGATCCAGAATACTTTAAGAAGATGTGAGTCTGGTCACTGGTGAATCTTGCAGAGTTGATATTGGCATGATTGACAGGTGGATTAGCCAATCAGGGTCTTGCATGGTCCGGGCCACATTGGATAAAAAATAAAGAAAAAAATATCACAGAGGACTGAAGAACATAGCAGAATCTGATCTGTTAGCCCTTTTAACCTTATAATAATAGTTATATTTATTGAAACATCTGGTCTTATTTGTCTGTTTTTCTTTTTTTAATGATCATTCTTATTTTTTTACATACTCGCTTACTATGAGTCAGATATTATGTGTTCTTAATAAAGATTGATAATAGAAGATAAATAATTTACACCCTTTTCCAGGAGAAGTAGAACCATCCATGTAAATAAATACCTAAAACTGTGTGTTATAAGACGAAAAGGCCAAAAAGGAATTTAATTTTCTTCAACTTTCAAGCCCTGTTTCAGCGAGGAGTTATGGTAATTTGAAATAGTGGGGTTAATTTAAAAAAGGGTTAAAAGGGTTAAACTGAGTTCAACATGTAAATTGTGTTTGCATTTTGGATGGAATTTCCTTCTTGATGACATGTTTTAAAACTCACTGCTGCTTTCTGTATATTTGTGCGATATGATCAATATTTAGTACAGATACCTCAAAATTTAACTAACGTACAGAACTTTTTGTACTTTGTTGCTTTCCACCACTGATAATCACCCTGGGGTTGGGTTAGCATGCTGTTGCGTGTCTCTAAAGGCAGAAGAGTGACCACTGGGTGATAATTATGTCTCTCCCTCAGGTCCAGTCTGTTTATGCTCTGTACAGTAAGATCCTATTACATCAGACAATTCAGCCTTTGCATCATTCACAACACAGACAACCCTTTTCAAGAAGCCGCACATAATTGTCTAATTGAATAGTACAAGACGCTGTATGTGATTTTTACATCCATTTCCAAGCACATTTTTCCACTTTATCCAACTTAAAGGAACTGTATGTAGATTGTGCTCTTAAAGTTTTTAAAAACATACTCCAATCACAATTGAACCTGGGTTGCCAGTGCCTGCAGACAGAAGGCACATACACGTTTTTCTCATTATATGGACAGGCCATGCCTCATGTGAAAGATCAGAAGATCCAGAATTCCCTCAGTCACCTGTACCACTAGAGCCATAACATGCTACTAGCACCAGTCAAAGTGAACACAAAAAATCTGATGCTACATCTGTGAGCCGCAGGCTCCTTTGGGAGGGCTGTGTTCTGAAGGTCCAGAGAGGTTCTCCGACCCACAGTGTCACCACAGGCCGTGTGATGCGCAGGGTCCAAACCCGTACTGGAAGTCCCTATAAGGAAACCTTCAAATACCCACAATCTCGCCCAGGCCATTATTTACTCCAGCCACAATGATAGTGGGCGACTTAGTAATAAGACGGGTGCGCTTCTTTAATGCTGTCACACACTGCTTCCTTGGTGCAACAGTTCCAGATATTCTGCTCAAGCTCCCAGATTTACTTATATTGGCACCAAAGTGACTCCACAGACTGATAATACATTTGGGAACTAATGATACTTCACGCTGACAATCTGAGATTGTGAAGAGGAGTTTCAATGAGCTCTTTGTCTTCCTCCACTCAGTTAAACTGTCAGTGTTCATATCAGGTCCTATTCCCACACTGACCCGTGGAGATGAGCATTTCAGCAGGCTATTTGATCTTAATACTTGGCTTCATTCAGCCTGCATTTCCAACGATATCCCATTTATTAACAATTTCAAGTTGTTTTGGAAATACTCCACTCTGTTTTATAAAGGCAGTCTTCATCCAGGATGGGCTGTCACATGCTGGTTAGAAACATCAGACGTGCTATACAAACAAACACACATGAAGGTGGAGAATGACTATACTAACATCACATCCAGTTTCTTCCTCTTCCGGGAACATTAGCCACACCTTCCCTGTGATCACACCCTGTTGGCCACAATGTGAAATGTCCATAAAAACAACTCAAAATAGAAAGTAACATTCTCCACTGGGAGAACTGCTAGAATGCTCCAACATCTCATACCATTTCTACGCAGATTCCAGTTCCAATTTGACCTGCTCCAAGCTCCTGGATTGTTTTAACATAGTTATAAACTGGCTGTCTAGCAACTATCTTACAGTTTACAGCAACTATTACAGATTAGGGTGCTCTCCAATAATGTCACTCCAGTTGCAAGAAATCTTGGTGTTTTCTGTGACTGTAATTTGAACTTTAAAGACCAAGTCAATGGTGTGGCCCAGTCCTGGTTTTATCCACTCAAATTAATTTATAAGATTAAGCCATTTTTAACTCATACTGACTTTGAAAAGTTATGCATGCTTTTATTTATGTTTGGACTCTGTATAAGAAGGGGGACCGGAGGTGTGTTCCAACTACAAGGGACTCACACTACTCCGCCTCCCCGGTAAGGTCTATTCCAGGGTACTGGAGAGGAGAGTCCGACCGATAGTCGAACCTTGGATCCAAGAGGAGCAGTGTGGTTTTCGGCCTGGTCGTGGAACACTGAACCAGCTCTACACCCTCAATGGGTTGCTCGAGGGTTCATGGGAGTTTGCCCAACCAGTCCACATGTGCTTTGTGGACCTGGAGAAGGCATTTGAGCATGCCCCTTGTGGTGCCCTATAGGGGGTGCTCTGGGAGTATGGGGTCCAGGGCCCTTTGCTAAGGGCACATTGCCGGCAGTAAGTCAGACCTGTTCCCGGGTGCTCCCTGAGCGATAGGGTGATGAGCTCCGTCACACGGGAGGAGCTCAGAGTAGAGCTGTTGCTCGTCCATGTCGAGAGGAGCAGCTGAGGTGGCTCGGGCATCTGGTCCGGATGCCTCCTGGACGCCTCCCTCGGGAGGTGTTCTGGGCATGTCCCACTGGTACGAGACCCCGGGAAGACTCAGGACAGGCTGGAGGGACAATGTTGCCGGGGAACACCTCGGGGTTCCCCCGGAGGAGCTGGAGGAAGTGGCTGGGGTGTAGGAAGTCTGGGGGTCCCTGCTTAGACTACTGCCCCCGCGACTCGGCCCTGAATAAGCAGAAGAAAATTGACGGAAGGATGGATGTATACTGGCCAGTTTCTTCAGTCTCTTTTACAAAGACTTCAGATCATCCAAACGCTGCTGCCAGGCTTCTGACTGGTACAAGAAGACATGAGCACGTCACACCACTCCTGGGTTCTCTTCACTGGCTACCATTGAGGTCTGTATTGATTGTAAGAATTTATTTTTAGCTTTTAAATGCTTAAATGGACTGGCACCTCGCTAAATGAGTGACCTCCTACACCCATACATCCCTTCCGAAGTGCTGAGGTCCAGCAGAGAGTCTTTGCCCAGATCTAAAATTACCACAAAAGGAGATCAGGATCCAAGCCCTCTGCTTATGGAACACCTTTCCTTTAGAATTATGCCAGGTTGAGAACTTAAGTGCTTTTAAATCATAACTGAAAACTTATTTACTTTTGGCAAATGTATCTATGTGCTTTTAATAATGTATAATTTTGTTTTGTTTGTATTGTCCACATTTTGTGTAGCACTTTATAATAATGATTTAGAGAAAAGTGCTATACAAATAAACACATTGTATGTTAATGCCAACATAGCCCAAGAGACCTCTGAAAAGTTCCTCCAGCACATACTGCTATGTTAAGGCATTGCAAACTTAATCTAAACACTATCTGTGGCCCTTTCAAAATAAAACCATCTGCTTCACGAACTGCAGAATAGGACTTCTTGTGAAATCGTAATAATGCTACACTAGTCATTCTTCTTTCACTCCACTCTTGCTGATGGTAAGCTACTATTGTAGCCACAGCTGCCCTTATGTAGACAAGCAAAGCCGTAAGCATGATTGGCACGGTGGGTGCTTTGATCTGTCCCAGAGCGAAGCCTAACGGTGGGCAGAGGGAAATAGAGTTGTTAAACCCACAGCCATCATGTAACTCAATGTTCCAACATCCACACATGGCAACTGCTCTCTCAACCAGACACTGGGTATGAAGCCAAAGTTAGTGTCACGCTGAGTGAGGCAGCAACTGACCTGAAAGATAAGATTATGAGCACAATTGCAGAGGTTACATGACTTACCATTTAAAGTCTTCTAGAAGATGTGAGCCTGGCATTGAGTGCGACCCATCTTTATCTCAATCGATTACAAGAAAGCCTTTGACTCAATGCCACGCATGGATCAGTGAAAGTAACCAAAGCTTAGATGGCAACTTAGTGCAGGTACTGCAGCCATGGCTTGTTTTTGACAAACGGCTTGTTTTTCTTCAAAGAAGAAACCTTAAAAAAATGCTATTATTTTTATATGACCACAAAATGGTTCAGTTTCTCTGTCATAATTTTTCTTCATTTTTGACAGTATGCACTCTGTGTACAAACTATGGAGGAAACCATTTACATAATCCATGCCATTCTTTAGTTTAGTAGTGGATTCTTTAGTATCCACTACTAATACCATTTTTACCATCTAGAGGACCCCGCACAGTGTGTCCAAAAACCAGGTCATTCAAACTGAAACCAGTGCTCTCTTGCGCCACCTCTTGAGCAGACAGCATGAGCCATGGCAAACCCTCTTCTCAGTCGCCACACATTTCTGAACATTAAGCTCTCAGCAAAGATTTCAACCTCTGGTGAAATCAAAAGTCACATTGTGTTTCACCTTCAACTGCTACAAATGGTAAATGGTCACATGGTTTATACAGGGGTTTTGCACCTTCAAGGTATTTTAGAACAAGGAACTATTCACCCATTCACACACACATTCATACACCAGTGTACGCAGACACTAGGTGTGAGTTGGGTTAAGTGTCTTGCTCAAGAACACAACAGCATTCACCCGTGGGATATAGAATCGCACCGCCACCTGTGATTAGTAGATCTGACTGACCATCTGACCAACGATGTTTTATGATGAGTGCGCCATTTGAACCGCTAGCCTTTGCAAACGCCCGAGATGTAAAAATTGTGCCCTGGCCAGTCTTTATTATGCGAGGAATACTAAAAGTGGAAATAAACTGGGGCAACGCTTTTATGACTGATCATGCCATGATGGTGCGCAATGGGTCTGTGGAAGGGTACCTCATGGTTTGGCACATTAGGGTACACAAATAAGAACAACCAGTTCTAGAAGGACCCATTGGCCCAACACAATCAGTCAATAAGGTGTTCAAATGGCTTGCGTATTGCTGGAATCAGGCACAGAGACGCTGGCTTATTTGACTGACTAGCTTTTGCAGGTAGCTGTTAATTGTGGCAAGAAGAAGTGACCAGATTTATCATAGACAATTCGCAACATCCCTCCATGTCCTGGCTCTTCTCACAGTTTCATATGGTGGATATTTATGCACTGTGATCATCTAGACGACAATCTGCAGCTCGATGTGTCTTGAGTAATGACCAGCATGCTGACAACAACCCAGAACTCCACAGACCTGCTCCCAAGCTGAAGCTAAACCATGTTCACCGCTGCCCCAGTAAAAATAAAAAAAGAAGTGAATTCCCTTCTGCCAAACAACATTATACCCTAGCAAATTATTCTAAAACAACATTTACCGTAGAGTGAGACTTACCGTCTCTTCAGATCACACAAAAAGAAACAAAACTAACTGACAAAACTAAGGCTGGGGAATTCTACGTGCACATGGAGACGCAAAACTTGCAGTTTGCCAATGTAGTACACACGCTCAGTGCGTAGGTGGCAGCACTACCCTTCTACCCTTCTCCCTGCTGCTTCTCCAGTACACCAAAAATGTTTGCAATATGTTGAAATAGTCTTCTCTGCTCTGAATGACACTGTGTGATCAGTGGAGTCACTTTCTGACACGAGTCCTGAGGCATTTGCAGCTGCTTGGGAAAGCTGAAGCTCTGCCATGTTTGTTTTCTTCCTGAACTGACTCATGATGTAATCTCTATGCCATGGCCCACAAAGACACAGTTTTCTGTTTTCAACCTTTTACCTCAACATGATTTAAGCTAAATTTTGACTAAATATTCATACATTTAGAAACTTAGTTAGTTTAGTCATCAATATCATAAGAGCAACAGTTTTGCAAAAGAAAGCACCGATACTGCTGTTTATTTTGTTTACATCTGTAATTATTTAAACACATAACTTTAATGTTTACCTTTGGACAAGGCTAACATCAACACGTCTGGCTAAGCTCTATTAAACGCTGTTAATGAGTAGACTGGATTTTATTAGTGGTAATATCACAATCCCAACCTTCTGAGATAAAACACATGAATGCATGAATGGACAGGGCAATGTATTAGAAAGAAAATGATGTCTCTTTTAATGGAAATACAATTTTCAGCCTACAGAGCGCTCAATTGTATAAACACCCTAAAATCAAAGTGAAATAATATGGCAGGCTAATCCATTTTGCCACAATTGAATTTCTGCAACTCAGAATGCTTCTCAGTACCTTGTGTAGCCCCTGTTTGCATGTTTGACAATGTCGTGGCCGCTCCTAATGAGACGACGGATAGTGTCTTGTGTCCCAGATCTGTGTAAGCATCACTAAACTCCTGTTGAGTCTGAGGAGCAACCTGGTGATGTCTGATGGACCCAAACATAATATCTCAGAGTTGTTATGTTGGGTTGTCACAGGTGCTCAGAGTGAACCTGCTCTCATCTGTGAAAAGCAAAGGGCACCAGTGGAGGACTTGCCAATTCTGGTGTTGTCCAGCAAATGCCAATGGAGCTCCATGGTGGTGTGCGGTGAGCACAGAGACCACTACAGGACATGGCGCCTTAAGCCATCCTCATGAAGTCTGCTTCAGATTATTTGGGCAAAGACTTTCACACCAGTGGCCTGGTGATTCCGTAAGGAACTGGCAGTGCTCAGCCTGGTCCTCCTGCACAAAGGAGCAGATATGGGTCCTGCTGATGGGTTGAGGACCTTCTGTCGCACTGTCCAGCTCTCCTAGAGTCTGTCTCCTGAAATCGCCTCCATGTTCTGGAGATTGAACTAGGAGACACATTAAATCTCCTTGTAATGACACATCTGAATGTGCCATCCTGGAGAATGGACAATCTTGGACAATCTGTGTAACTTCTGTAGGGTTAAGGAGTGGCTTCTTACTCCCAATAGTGATAATCACTGTAGCCAAAGTAGCACTAGTGGAAAACCAGCCAAAAAAGACAAAGCGGGAGAAACTTGAAAACCTGTTTTCGGGGTTGTCTCATTGTTGCCATTCTAGTGTACCTTTTGCTAATTTCCATTAAATGATGTGGCATCCTTTTGCTCCTAAGACATTACCCTGTCCATATTTGTATAGATATCCAACATATTTTTTTTCCCCACATCGATATCTGATATGTTTTCAAAATGCTCCTTTAATTTTTTTGAGGAGTATATTGAAAGATATTTCTTCTTTTTTATTATTTGTTTTTAATTATATTGATATTCATGATACAACAGTCCACCAAAACTTGTATCTAAATAAGCTGGCTGTGGTTCAAATATTGCACAAAAGAGGACTTGCAAACCAAAACAAAACCATTAAGACAGTATCCATTTTTCATTGTAAATTCCACTTCTAGGCCACACAATATTAAATCAAAACACTTAATTTTGTGTGGCTGTTTCCTGTTAATTTAAATCATATTGGGTACAGTACAGTCTTTTCAAATGAGTTGATATTTTCTTCATTTTTAGTCCATATATGATGGGATTAAAGAGAGGGTGATACAAAATGAGCTGAAAACTCATGAAAAAATACACTATTTTGGGAAATTCTATGTTTAACCGAACCAATAAAATATCAAATGTGGTCAGCCAACAATAGTTTAATAAAACCACAATGTGAGGCATGCATGTCTGCAATGCTTTCCTCCTCACCTCTGGGCCTCTTTTGGTGGTGATTATAAATATCCTGGTATAAGTAAAACAGTTAAAGATTAATGGGACAAAAGTGACATTTATCAAGCCAAATAAGCCCCATATGTTTAATGCCACTGATTGAACACAGTAAAGTTTGTGGACCATACTATTACAAATGATACCCCGGAAAATAAAATAGCAAAGTTTCCTTTGACTTGCGGTCGTAACAGCTACTGCAAGTTGAGAAGCTGGTACAGACCACGCTACTGCTAACAACACACTGACCTTGTATTTATTCATTACACTTGGATATTGCAAAGGTTTACAAATAGCCATATACCTATCATAGGCCATCATCATCAGTAACCAAAATTCAGCACCTCCAATCGTATAAAATGTGAACCACTGGAAAAGACAAGTGGAATAAGAGACAACCTGCTTCTCAGACAAAATATCTGTCAGTATTTTGGGGTAAAGAGCCGTGGTGAAAAGAACAGAGTTAAGTAACAAAGCAGCAATGAAGAAGTACATTGGTTCATGCAGGTCTTTGCGGATCCAAATGAGGCAGACAATAGTGCAGTTACCGCAGAGGATGAGGACATAGGCTGCAAACATGATGATAAAATACAGTGCTCTGTATTGCTCCAAGTCCATAAAACCATTCAGAATAATATAGGTTTCATTTGACTTCATTAAAACAGAGCTACATAGAACTCACTCATACAGACAGGAGGATGAGCCTGCACTGTGCAGGACTTTTATACAGGACAATCTCAATGGGAATTGTTCAGATCAGAGGGGATCCATCAGGGATTTCATAGAAGGCCTAAACATTTATAATTATGCATTTATATATTAGATGTACTATTATAAATATTAAATATTATAAAATCATAATTTTAAGGCTATATTTCTGTCATATAATTCATAAATAGGCAGAAGTCCTAAGTACAGAAAACTACAAAAATCAGATTCTTGGTGGTTTTGGGGTGATATGTTCAGAACTGCTCTCTCATTCGCTTGGCCTGCGGAGGGCTCTGGCATACAGTCAATGGTCAGCACTGACCACTCAGATTCTCTCTTTGCAGTTGATTGATAGGCAGAAAGCAGTACTAGTGCATTGGTTTAGTCCTACCCACATCTTCTAGCAGGCTCGTTCTGCTCCCATACAATGACTGGAGCAGCCGGGTGACGGGGGCAGCTGTGCCCAATCCTCATAGCACCTGACCCTGGCATGGAATGAATTAACTGTAACTTTGATTACACAGTGGATGGCCTGACATAAAACTAGTGCATCTGTTGTGCTTGTGTTTTTATGCATCTGTCTGTGCCTCACCCAGCCTCACATGCACCTCTGCAGGTGTGTGCACCTGCTGAGACTGTGCACAGTTGTTCTGGCATCTTTACTGATAGTTGTATTTGGAAATATAGTAGTGGCTGAAGACCATGTATCGTTATTTTACATTTTGTGGAAATAATGAGTCCATTACATTCTGGTCCAAAACCATCCATCCATCTTCTCCCGCTTAATCCGGCTCCCCCTATGAACCCCTCTGCAGGTGGTGAGCCCACAGGAGGGTGGACAACATGGTCCTTGATGTTAGTTCATAGGGGTGCGGGCATGTTTTAGGTTGATGGGGGAAACCGGAGTACCCGGAGGAAACCCATCCAGACACGGGGAGGAACATGCAAACTCCACACAGAAAGGCCCGGACGACCCGGGGATCGAACCCGCACCTTCTTGCTGTGAGGCCTGAGTGTTGCCACTCAGCCACCGTGCCGCCACCAAAACCATGGAATTAATTGCAAATGCGTGTTATTATTTAAATATTTTGACAGTAAACCATTTGCAAACAGGTCCAAGATGACAAGTCAAACTAAGAGCATAGGAGCAAGGCCAGTTATGTTGAGCAGATTGGCGTCACTGGGGCACCACCCTTGAGTCTGATCTGGGGTCTGTATGAGCATCTTGCGGACAGGCCATGGGGCCCTGCCAGGCACAGCCCAAAAGAGTGTCATGGAACTCACCACCTGCAGAAGGATCCGTAACATGGAATGTTACCTTGTTGTTGGGAAGAAGTCTGAGCTTGTGCAGGAAGTTGAGCATATAGTTGGCATCACCTTCACGCACAGCTTGGGCTCTGGAACCCAACTCCTTTAGAGGAGTTGGCCTCTCCACCTCCCTAGGCAGGAGGTTGATGATCAACTTTGTCATTATGTCATCTGACCATCATGTGTCTTGGACAGTTGGGTGAATAGAGGGCTAGAATTGTAAGGGTCTCTTGCCAGAGTGCGGGTGGAGAGCTGTTGACCTCAACTGAGGATGTTGTTGGACAGTGAAGATACTTTGAGGATTGCCTCAATCCCTTCTGAGGAGGAAGCAGAGGGTGGGGACTTGCAAACTCATTCATGGTTAACAAGGTGGTTGGCAAGCTTCTCATTGGCAAGGCTCTGGAGGTTCCTGAGATCAGTAGCTCAAATCTCTGGATGTTGTGAGGCTGTCTTGGCTGACACGCCTCTGCAACATTGATCTGCACAAGTATGACCTGCACCTGCATGATCTGCACAAGTATGACCTGCACATGTACGATATGCACAAGTATGACCAGCACATGTACGATATGCACAAGTATGACCTGCACTTGTAGTAGTAGTAGTAGTAGTAGCCTTTATTTGTCAATTCCTTCACATGTACAAGACATAGAAAGCAATCAAAATTGTATCTGTCACCCCGTCCGTACATTACAACATACAAAAAACAATATTACATGGGGAAGACAACACGGACCGGACAGGAAGGCAGATAGAAATTAACAAAAAAACAGCATCACATGAGGACAGGGGGAGGGGGAAAAAAAAGGACCGCCCCAGACCATGCCCCAGAACGGGATATCGTTTGGAGTGGGTACACAAAATAAAAAAAACCTCAGAGCAGCAGCAACATAGTCAAAACACAGGACAAACATTCCTCAAGACCAGCAGCAGGGTAAGGGAGGGGTGTGGAGGATGACCAATGTAGGCAGGCAGCCATCCGGATCCTGCAACCCTGACGGCGCTGGATGCAACAGACCCGCGCACCCGGTCGGGGGTACGAAGCTGCGAGGGGGTTGGGAAGGGGCCAGGCTTCCTCCGCTGTATTCTCAGGGCGATTTGACACCAGCCTGGCCTTGGTCGTTACCAGTGCTTGCTTGTGGAGGCCAAAAGATAAGATTGGTTTGTTTTGATTTTAGAGCGAGCAGCTGCATCCAATTTCCACAACACTGCTCTCTTTGTCCATTGGTCTCAAGGTTATTTCTATGCAGAACTCCAAGTTTCCTCCAGATTTTATCCAAAAATTGCGATTTAGAGTCACCATGACCAAGCAATATCCATCAGCGGTCAGTGACTGCGACCTCTGCCCATAGTCACAAAGTTCGAGTGCTTGAAGATCTGCCCTCACCCTTCTTGTCTTGGTAATGGTGTCAATAGCTTTCAGAGACCAATTTATCAAATCCATAACTAATTTGGTTTTGGAGAGGGAAAAAAAATAGACTAGACCAGACGAGACAAAGAGCAAAGCAGGGAAAGATAAGGGTCAGGAGAGAAGAGAAAATGCGTCCGCCCTCGCCAAGAGCCAAACGAGAACCTGTACGATCTGCATTAAGCTGTTTAAACACATTATAATATCAAATGGGCTGAGTGATTCTATAGTAGTTATGCTTTCTATGTTGAGTTTATTTATGCAGAAGATTTTAATTAATAACCTGTACTATGTGTACATTTGATCTGTGCACTGGAGGGATGCCATCCCTCCTGGAATAAAAAATTGTCAAATTCATCCCCTCTAAAACGGGCATCCCCTCTCCCATCCCTTGTGCCATTGTAAGGAGCCTAAGCTTGTGCGCGAGGTTGAGTGTTACGGACTAGATATAATCGGCTTCACCTCCACGCACAGCTCGGGCTCTGGAACCCAACTTCTTGAGAGGGGCTGGACTCTCCATTTCTCTGGTGTTATCTGGAGCTGGTGTGGGCCTGCTCATTGCCCCAGCTCAGGCGCTGCGTGTTGGAGTTTACCCCGGTGAATGAGAGGGTTTCTCACTGTGGTGTCGGCCTATGGGCCGAACAACAGTGCAGAGTACCCGGCCTTCTTGGAATCTCTGGGAGGGGTACTGGACAGTGCACCAATTGGGGACTCCGTTGTTCTACTTGGGGACTTCAACGCCCGGGAGGCTGGGGACATGGAGTCCGAGTGGGCTTTGTTCTAAGCCTCTATTGTCAATTCAGCTACTCATAGCTGTGTTAGGCATTAGAAGTGGACTAACCACCAGGAGTTCTCTGTTACCAATGTCATAATTGGCTTCTGCTGGTGTTAATCGCTGAGACAAATAAGCACAAGGGTGCATTTTCTGGTCTCTGGAACGTTTCCTCTTTTCCTGTTATTCTTACAAGTATTTTCTTAACATTTTAACTGGTGTTTTTCTTGAAATAAAAAATCTAACAATCCATCCAGTTTAAACACCTGCACAATTTGCTCTCCAGACCAGACTCTCAGCCCGGGCCAGGCTACCACTGTACCGCGGTGCAGAGGTGGGATGGGAAACCTCCTCCCACAGCTCCATGGATGGGACCACGAGTGGAGTGAAGCAGGTGTCCGCAAAGCGCGATCTAGTGGTGGTGTCCGCGCTTCGCCCCTCACCTCTGGGCTGGTTCTGACACTCAGAACCACACGAAGCCGGGCGCAGTCTGGAGGCCTGGCCCGTGCAGCCTCCACAATAAATGGGCCAGAATCCAGAAAGCCTCATAAAGTGTCTAATTATAGTATTTTATTTATTTAATTTGTATTATATAATTGTTACATTATAACTACTATTTATTTTGTTAAGAAAAAAGCTAAATTATATTATTATTATTATTATCATTTTATCATTATTATCATTTTATTTAATTTTTTTCCAGAGGTGGGGACACTTGCTACTTCTTCTGTAGGAAACACTGCAAATTATGGTAAAGTATGTTGTTTTTGAAGGAGTAAGTATATTGAAAAACTCTGACTGTAACAGTCTGCTTTTGCATATTCATGTGGTTCATTATGAATCATCACTTGATACACTGGGACTTGTAGTGGGAGTAAATATAAGGCAGCCTGGTCTTCTATTCACAGCCTCAGGTGATTGTGCTTATGAGCTTATGTGTGCTGCAGGTGTCGCAACTGACATTTAAACTGCAGACTTTATTTTTACATAATGATTTCTGAAACAAATTTTACAATTGTCACTATTGGTGGATATGTGGAAGTTGAAAAGTTTAAATTTGCTTATTTCTTTTCGATGTTGTTGGTCTATATTGTTATTATCTGCAGTAATGCCACTATTGTATGTCTCATTTGGATGCACCAAAACCTCCATGAACCAATGTACATTTTCATTGCTGCTTTGCTGTGTAACTCCATTCTCTTCAGCACCGTCATCTACCCCAAAATGATGATCGATGTTCTGTCAGAAAAGCAGGTTGTAACATATTCTGCCTGTATCGCTCAATGCTTCTTGTATTATTCTCTGAATGCCTCTGAATTTCTGCTTTTGTCAGTCATGGCCTATGACCGATATGTGTCTATATGTAAACCTTTGCAATATCCAAATATCATGAGGAAGAACATTGTGTGTTGCTTTTTAGTTTTAGCTTGGCTGGTACCCAGCATTCAAATATCTGTTCCCAATATACTAAGTGCTAAAACCAAATTATGTTACCCAACTTTGAAGGGAATATATTGTAATAATTTAATTTATAAAATGCACTGTAGTATGTCTACAGCAATGTCTATCTATGGAGCGGTGGTATTAATCAATGTGTCAATCTTGCCTGTGTTTTTCATTCTGTTCACATATGCTAAAATATTTGTGATCACTTATAGAAGCTGTAAAGAAGTGAGGAAAAAGGCAGCAGAGACATGCTTACCTCATCTGTTCGTTTTGATCAATTTTTCCTGTTTGTTTACGTATGATGTGGTCACAGTGAAGCTAGAATTTGACATGCCAAAGACTGTTCGACTGATCATGACATTACAAGTAGTGCTGTATCACCCGCTGGTCAATCCCATCATATATGGGCTCAAAATGAAGGAAATCTCCAAACATTTAAAAAGATTATTTACCAAGGAAAATGTGAAAATGACAATGACAAAATGAGCAACAGTTACAGGTTAAAACTGTGTAAATATAGTCAGTCCAGTTATAAGGATAAGTGCAAAATGTCCTGGTGTTAATAGACAATCTAAATTAAATGAGCTAATTACTGCATGTGGTAGTAATATCATCTATTGAAATGGTCATTTCTTAATTTAGCAGTTCTCCTGCTCCTCCTCTTATTTGTGGAATAAGAGTGTTTAAAATTGAATCTTGATTTTAAATTATTAATGCAAATGTAATCAAAATCACATAATCTTGCATATCGTCTTTTCACAAGAATTCACAAAAGGAATTGTATGATTACTGTTAATGATTACTTTACTGAATTCTTTATTACAACGAGAATGTCAGAAATGTTTTTTCTACACCTACTGTTATCATTAGAATACTGTGAATCAACAAAAGGCTAATATTGTAAAAAGAATGATGCTCAGTTAAAGATCGTATTGTAATTCCTCATAGAACTGCCGAATGCTGAATCTTTAATTCCCTGTAACAGATTTTTATCCATGTATTTGAAGAAAATGTGTCTTGTACCTGTACAAATCTTTTGTATAAACTGCCCTTGAAGGCAAAATAAGTCAGTGGTGTTCAGTCTGCCTCTAATTATAAAGTGTTTTAATGTCTAATAATAAGGAAATGCTAAGTTAGCATTACTGTGACAGCAAAACTCTACTCTGGTCACTGAAAGTTGTGAAACGTGCTTATAAAGCTGTAATGCACTGGTTAAGTGAGGAATAACTTTGGGCCACTGCAAACCATTTAAAGTGAACTAGTTCTGTTCATCATGTTTGGAAGAGAGTAAAAATCTGGTACAGAGCCTTAAATATAAACTAAAGAATGGTGTGGAAGTTTCTGATGTCAGTCTCATGATATTGTAAATACTGTGCAAAGAAAGAGACCCAAGGGCTCGGCATACCAAGAAGCAGACCAAACTGACGGAGAGTGCATCAGGGTTTCAAAAATGTGCAAAGACAATACTTTTCCATTGTCATTATTTCACACACCTAAAATGAGGGTCCAAAGACTTTTAAATGAGGTTGCAATGCACCTTTTTGCACCCTTGTAGGCCTGCCAAGAAGGTCAAACTTTCTGTGAGTTTGAATTTTTTCCTAAGATTATTAAAGAATTTTCAGTTGCACAGCCATACAAAGTGTGCCTCCAACTCCTAGTTAGGCCCGAGTCCCTACAGGGTGTAGGGCCTATTGCTTTCGCAACGATGATGCCTGGGCGAACAGTGAGTGAATGGGTGAAGCCCATTCACTCACTGTTGACAAAAGTAACGCGAAGCGCTCCTGTCCCCCAAACACATTCCTGACATGAAGCTGTATCCAAGCCCCCATACCGAAGGCATGGCCCATATTTACAGCTGCTAAAATGAATGTAAAACAATGGGAGTCAATGGCCGACCCCGACGAGATGGTGAATGACGTGGGGAAGCTCGAAAGCTTTCAAAAAATGTATAATATGTGTTTCCTATGTTAAAGGATATATTGTTTTTGCTAAAATTATTTTTATTTATTATTTATTAGGCCCGAGCCCCTACAGGGCGTAGTGCCTATTGCTTTCGCAACGATCATTGTCAACTGTCTTACGAAGTTCAGCGCTTCGCGCTTCGTCCCTCGATCGCTCTCTCCGTGAACAGCAGTATCCTAGCACCCCATGCCGAAGGCATGGGACATGCATATTTGTTCTTGCTTAACAAGTCATCGTCAACACTGAGTGAATGGGCGAAGCCCATTGACAAAAGTAGCGCGAAGCGCCTCCTGTCCCCAAAACATACTCCTGACATGAAGCTGTATCCAAGCCCCCATGACGAAGGCATGGGCCATATTTACAGCTGCTAAAATGAATGGAAATCAATGGCCGACCCCGACGAGATGGTAAATCACTTGTAAAACTTTCATGCCAAAGCCGACTAATTGTGACACGAGCAAAAATGGTGTGATAGCCCCCACTGCAGGACACAATAAAATTTGCATTTTGCAAATCCTCCATGTTATCCTAATGGGAAAATTTCTACAATTTCTTACTTTTCAAAGTTATGTAACGGCTTAATAGTTTCATTGAAGAACGTGAAATTTGGTACAGTGATTCTTCAGGTCAGCCCGATCAAAACAGTCTGGGGGCCAAAGTTGTATTTTGCACGATGTTGCCATGGCGATGTCCCAAATTGCCCATATTCGTCAATGTTAGCACATCAGCATCTCCAGTGTGTGTGGACTTTATGTGTTTAGTGACAAGTTCAGCCCAAAGCCACAATCACACAGAGACAAGTGGGTCATCAGTGCCACCCAAAGGGGAGTATCAGCGCCACCCGGAGGAGCGCCAGGACGAGGGCTGTTCGATGCCACTTGCGGCTTTAATTCTTTTTTCTTCTGCTCTTTGAGCTCTAATTTGAACCCCTGAACACGCTCAAAAACTCACAAAATTTTGCCCAAAATTCAGAAGTGGCGAAAAATTTTATAAAATACATGTTGCATTTGAAAGTAATATAACGACTTAGTTTTATTGAAGAACTTGAAATTTGGCACAGTGATTCTTCAGGTCCATCTGATCAAAAAATTTCCGAGGGAAGCATCAGCACCACCCGGGGGAGTATCAGCGCCACCAGGGGGAGCGTCAGCGCCACCCAGGGTCCGCGACGGCCATTCGATGCCGCTTGCGGCCATCATGTACTGATAAAATAAACAAACTCATACATTACAGACATCAAGCATCTCCTTTTTTCATTAATAGCCTGACAGACCATCATGTCACCCTCAAACCATTTTCTACATTATTTTTGCATTTGTTTTTTTACTTGTAATCAGCCATGTTTGTTTTGATACATAGGAGCTATGCATCCTCTGATTGGTTAGTTGTCTATCAATCACGCTCATCTGAACTCTGGCAGATAAGACATGGTCAAACTCCCATTAAGATATTAACTTGCCATTCTCAATTGAAGGCCACAAGAGCCACAAGGTTCAGTTTTGGGACGCTTGCTCTTCCTCCTAGTATACATCCAAAACATCAGTGGTGATGTTGGCTGTTGGCGTAGACTGGCAGACGTGTTTTTTCAGTCAGCCGTTTGGGCTAGAGCAGTAGTGAAGGTAAATAGCCAACCATACCTCTGGGCTCGTAGAGCTTTGTAAAAGAGCAGCATATATATCAGATTTGTTGACAGATTTGTCAAAATTCATCCCATAAAGGTAGAAAAATATAATACTGAACATTATAATAGTGCACTGTGTTTTTGGTGTTTCCAGTGGATAAAGTGTAATAAAACATTTAAGTGCAACAATCTGCTTTTGCAGAGTCATGTTTTTCATCATTAATAATCACTCGATACTTGTAGTGGGAGTAAATTTAAGGCAGTCTGTTCTTCTGTCGACAGCTTCAGATGAAACTGTGCTTATGAAAGCTTATTTGTGCTGCAGGTGTTGCTCCTACTCACATCTGAATTTTGATTTTTGCATAATGTGAATTCTTGAAGATAAGCTCAGAGGCAAGACTTACACTTTGAACCATTTTGAACAAAGCAATGGTAGAAAAAGGAAATGTTGAACTAACTTTGTGAATGAGCATGACTATGACAAGGTCTGTCAATGAGCTTATTTGCTTTGAATGTTAACTACAATATTACGATCAAGAGTCTGCTGCAGAGACCTGACTGAGAGCCTCATGTTTATACAGTACTGTAGTGTGTTCATGTGGGGCACCAAAATATGTAGGAGATTTTGGGTTATTCTTTGAGTATTGGAAGAGTTGTTGTACTTAAAGAATGTGGTAATTGAGTTGGATTGATTGGAATTTGATTATTCTGAGCTAAGCAGCACCATGTGGCCTTTGTGGTTCTGGCTTTACTAGAATTAAGAGTTTGGGGCACCACTCAACTAATGTTGAGAAAATATTACCAATACAATATAATCAATTACCTATTTTAATTAATGAATTAATTAAACATTTGATCTGAAGGTTCGTTAAGTTTTTTGACATGACAGGGACCAGAATCTGAAGTAAAAACATCACATTGATTGAGTAAAACTGTGGTTTATGAATATTGGTGCAAAAGCATTGTACAAAGGTCTTAAGAGTTATCTAAAGCTATGTGTTGAGTTTGCATTGCTAAGCCTTTCTGTGACATGTGCATACGACCAGTAGAGTGGAGATGTCCGTTTGGTGTGGTCCTTCGGGTGGTTTCGCTGTAGTTCGAAGTCCTCAGGGCGTTGGATCTGAAAAATCAAACTTGCTGAGACGGAGGCCACTGAACTGACAGTCGGGTCTCCCCGGGAGCTGGTGGTAACTCCTAGATGAACTGCTTTTGTGAGCACTCTTGTGTACTCTTGGTGAGAACTCATGCAAAACTCGGGAAGAACTCCGGAAGGACTGCAGAATTGGAGTCTGTCTGCTGATAACAGTCTGTTCTTTTCCTTCCCCCATTTCTTATGGTGCCAAAAACTGAGCCAATTGGAAGGCAGATGAGTGAGATGGGGTTACCTTCTCACATTACACATGAACCATTAACAGTTTTTACAAAGATGAAGTATTCACATTTACATTCACATTCACAAACCAATATTAGAACACAATCAGTGATTCAGGGATTTGAATAGTTCACATAATGTTCAAGTTCATCCATCTTTCTCGAGGGAAAGTCCGTTGACTTGAAATGTAGAGAAACAAAGGTGTCCTTTTATTTGTCTCAGTTATTAATTTAATATATTTTATTTGAATTACTTCAGTCAATGTGATTTCTTCTCCATTTAGAAGTCCCTTTTCCTTGTTTGGATATTCCTTGATTGGATATTCCTTGGGTTTGTGAGTTTAAACATTAACAGGTTACAAGAACAGGATACAACCCCCTAGTCTTGGTGAAGTGGGGCTGCAGGCAAAGGTCAACCCGAGGTCAGGAAATTCCTCAGTGGGGGAAGATGGCAAAAGGAAGACTATTCCAGAGTCTTTCAAATCAACATTGCAATAGTTGAAACATTGCAATATCGACACATTTACAGGACATAGGGCAGTTTTCCTACGGTACATTTATACATTAAGGCAATTGGCACTGGCAAAACAAAAGGATAGGCTCAGGCATCACCCTCTGATGACTCAGATTGTTTAATTTATTGGACTCCCAAAGAAGACTCTTTTTTTTTTTTTTTTTGGAATAAGGGAGCTGCTCAAAACATTCCAGACGTGCAACCATTTGACAATATCTAACAACAACAACAACAACAACATCAAACAATGCCACAGTCACCCTCATGATTAAAAAGTACTTTATACCAATGACAGTACAATAACAGTACAGTAGAATAAAAAATAAAAAAAACTACAAAAAATAAAACATTCCCCATTCCACAGTGGTCTCCATTGTGGTCTCTGTCTGACCTTCATTGGAAGCTGTAGAGAGCACTCTACAGCACAGTGGAATCAGAACCCCCTTCGTCCTCACCACCAGAGCAGTCAAAAAACAGGCTCTATGCTTGTGGTGAATGACCTCCCATCACTTGAACAATAACCACCGCTCTACATTTCTGGTACTTCGCTCATTATATACTGGATCTCTGGCAAAGATTCGGGAAAGTAATAAAAGACAGAAAATAGACACATTTTTTTCTCTTGTTTTTGTGAATATAGGCACAGCAATTTCAGGACACACCAAAAGCATATTGCAGTACAGGCTTTAACAACCTTTAAAATATTCTAGATTAGAGCAAATAACAGCTGCATTTCTGCATGTTACATTACTGAACATAATCCTCTACTATTGACGGTTATTATTGTGGTTATTTTGTTTTGTGGTGGGCCTCAAGATGATGAACAGCAACTAAAGTAAATACAGCAACTAAAGTAAATCAAAAAATACAACACAGAAGAACTTATTTTCCTGTAGCTCTGATGTGAATGATGCAACCACAAGAACACACTTGTGGCTGTGTCCATTGAGAATAGGAGGCTGATAAAAGTCCTCTCTACTGTCCCCCTGTCCGGTTACTGTGCGCTCATAGGGACAATAATGGACTCTGACCCTAACACCACGCACTATATAACTCTAGATGGGTATGTAGCCATAGAACAATACAGGGCACTTTACTTTATCGTAATATTTACAGTTTACATCGTTGTGATCTGCAGTAACAGTACTATTGTCTGTCTCATTTGGATCCACAAAAACCTGCATGAGCCCATGTACTTTTTCATCGCTGCTTTGTTGTGCAACTCCATTTTTTACAGCACAGCCATCTACCCAAAAATGATGTTTGAAATTTTGTCCGAAAAACAAGAGGTCACTTATTCCATGTGTCTTTTACAATATTTTTGCTTCTATGCGTTAATTGGGTCTGAATTTTTGTTGCTAACTGCGATGGCGTATGACCGGTATTTGGCTATCTGTAAACCTCTTCATTATTCAACAAAAATGAAGAAAGCAACCGTGAGATTTTTAATAGTGTTTGCTTGGGTAATGCCAGCATGCCAAGTGTCAGTACCAACAATTCTAAATCGTAATAAGACACTTTGCAATGTCATTTTTCAAGGAATCCTATGTAACAGCACTATTTACCGACTCCACTGTGCCAAAGCAGGTTTTTTGAACATTTATGGCTTGCTAGTTTTGATTAATCTCTGTTTTTTCCCTGTAGTTTTTGAATGCTTCACGTACGCAAGGATTTTTATAATTACGACCAGCAGAGGGGCAGAAGTGAGGAAAAAAGCTGTGCAAACCTGCTTACCACATTTACTGGTTCTGATCAATCTAACTTGTTCCACAACGTACGATGTTCTGCTGGTTAGGATTCAAACTGTTTTTCCAAAGACAGTGCGTTTAATTATGACTTTTCAGGTGGTCCTGTATCACCCGCTGTTTCATCCTTTTATATATGGGCTTAAAATGAAAGAAATATCCAAACACCTCAAAAGTCTCTTCAGAATGGAGAAAACCGAAACAAACTAATATGTATTGCTGGGTTTCAGATGATATCAGACATTCTATAAGCTTATAGCTGAAATGAATATTGTTAGAATGCACTTTTTGTAATATAAGAAAATAATGGGTCTAGTTACTAATAGAAATGATTAAGGTTAAACATTTGTGCATTTACCGTATTTTTCTGACCATAAGGCGCGCCGGATTATAAGGCACTAGATCAGTGACCGGTTATTTTTTTCACACATAAAGCGGACTGCATTATAAGGCGCGTTAAGTGAGACTGATGCCTGATCCCGGACATCCACGATCCATTCGCAGATCGTGGTGTAACTCGCCCAGTGTTGCCTCTTTGTCTTGGTGAATGTGTGTGTCTTCTGTCGTCCAACGCTCCCACACAGGTCACAATTTAACTTTGAACAACCTGTTGACACCAATATCTAACGGTTGGAGTTCTTTGGTTAATCCACCCAGAATGATCGCAGCACCGATTTACGCCGCTCTATATATAGTAATAATGTGTTTAGTGCAGCTTTGCGCCCATTTGTTTACATTTTACAGAAACGAAACTTAAATCCGCATGGCTAATTTACATAAAGATACAAGACTTAAAACCTTTTGGATGTTTCATGCTTAAGTACAATGTAATCAATAGGAAAAAATCTGTCTCTTGGAGTTTGACATCATCACAATCTAGAATCTGAAAATCTAAAATATATCAATGTTCCGAAACAATAAACAATACCACAGTAATTTTGTATGACCTCTTTAAAATGATTCCGCTTTAAATAGTTATTAAAAAGTTATTAAAATATTGGAACATACTAGCCCATCACAAATAATTAGAAAATGATAAAGTTACATATTTGGATAGATAGATATGCTTAATTTGCCATTTGTGCATATATAGTATCTCACAAAAGTGAGTACACCCCTCACACTTCTGCAAACATTTAATGATATCTTTTCATGGGACAACACTGACAAAATGACACTTTCATACAATGTAAAGTAGCCCATGTACAGCTTGTATAACAGCGTAAATTTACTGTCCCCTCAAAATAACTCGACACACAGCCATTAATGTCTAAACTGCTGGCAACAAAAGTGAGTACACCCCTAAATAAAAATGTCCAAACTGGGCCCAAAGTGTCAATATTTTGTGTAGCCACCATTACTTTCCAGCACTGCTTTAATCCTCTTGGGCATGGAGTTCACCAGAGCTTCACAGGGTTCCACTGGCATTCTCTTCCACTCCTCCATGACAACATCACAGAGCTGGTGGATGTTAGAGACCTTATGCTCCTTTACCTTCCATTAGAGGAGGCCCTACAGAAGCTCAATGTCGTTTAGGTCTGGTAACATGCTTGGCCACTCCACCTTTACCCTCAGCTTCTTTAGAAAGGCACTGGTCGCCTTGGAGGTGTGTTTGGGGTCGTTATCATGTTGGAATACTGCCCCGCGGCCCAGTTTCTGAAGGCAGGGGATCATGCTCTGCTTCAGTATGTCACAGTACATGTTGACATTCATGGTTCCCTCAATAATCTGTAGTTCGCCAGTGCCGGCAGCACTCATGCAGCCCCAGACCATCACACTCCCACCACCATGTTTGACTGTAGGCAAGACACACCTGTCTTTGTATTCTTCACCTGATTGCCACCAAACACGCTTAACACCATCTGAACCAAATAGGTTTATCTTGGTCTCATCAGACCACAGGACCTGCTTCCAGTAATCCCTGTCCTTAGTCTACTTGTCTTTACCAAACTGTCTGTGGGCTTTCTTGTGCTTCATCTTCAGAAGAAGCTTCCTTCTGGGACAGCAGCTAGACCATTTTGATGCACTGATAGACTGATCCTCCACCCCTTCAACCTCTATAGCAATGCTCCAGCACTCATACGTCCATTTCCCAAAGACAACATGTGAATATGATGCTGAGCACGTGCACTCAACTCCTTTGGTCGACCATGGCGAGAACTGTTCTGAGTGGAGCCTGTCCTGTATGTCACTCTATGGTCTTGGTCACCGTGCTGCAGCTCAGTTTCAGGGTGTTGGTGATCTTCTTATAGCCTAGGCCATCTTTATGTAGAGCAACAACTCTTTTTTCCAGATTCTCAGAGAGTTCTTTGCAATGAGGTGCCATGTTAAACTTCCAGTGCCCAGTATGAGAGAATATGAGAACTAAAACACCAAATTTAACAAACCTGTTCAACTTACACACCTAAGACTTTGTAACACTAACAAGTCACATGACACTGGGGAGGAAAAATGGCTAAATGGGCCCAATTTGGACATTTTCACTTTGGGGTGTACTCACTTTTGTTGCCAGCAGTTTAGACATTAATGGCTGTGCGTCGAGTTATTTTGAGGAGACAGTAAATTTACACTGTTATACAAGCTGTACATGGACTACTTTACATTGTATAAAAGTGTCATTTCCTCAGTGTTATCCCATGAAAAGATATCATTAAATGTTTGCAGAAGTGTGGGGGTGTACTCACTTTTGTGAGATACTGTACATACAGTCCAGGCACATTGGAAATCTTGTTGCGCAGTTCAACAAGTCAGATGCTTAATATAAAAAGAGTAAAATGTAAAGAATAAATAAATAAATAGAAAATATATATACACATAAAAAAATACAGAGAGATAAAGTATAAATTGTATACATTGTATACTGTAAATATTGTGCAATTATAGCAGATATATATCAAAAAATGTCATGATTATCTCACATATTGCACCTGGTTACATGAGGTAGTGGTTGTTTTGCAGGTTCAGTATTTTTTGTTTGCCAACAGTCTGACTGTGGCCGGGAGACTGTTGGCAAACAAAAAATACTGAACCTGCATATTTTATTTATTTTTGTTATTTGTCATTTCAGAAAGCCAACCTATATACTATAGTTTCATAATACATAGAGTGAAATATTTCAAGTTTATATTTTTTATTTTTATGATTGTGGCTTACAGATAATGAAAAAAACAAATTCTGTGTCTCAGAATATTTGAATATTGGGAAAAAGCTGAATATTGGCAAGTCTTGGTATCACAAGCTAACCAGGTAACTGAAAACATTTGCAAGGTCACTGCTAAAGAAGCCGGCTGCTCACAGAGTGCTGTATTCAAACATTCATAAAAAACTTGAGTGGAAGAAAAAAAGTGCCCCACCACAGCCTTTAGAGCAGGGGTCTCAAACTCAATTTACCTGGGGGCCGCTGGAGGCAGAGTCTGGGTGAGGGTGGGCCGCATAAGGAATTCCACAAAAAAAAGTAAAAAAAAAAAAAAGTCCTCAAATGTCATTCACAGTTTTAAAGATTTCTTCTGAACATGAAGTGTCCTGAACATGAATGGAACATTGAGTGAAAATCATGAACGGTTCTTCTGAACATGGCTTCTCTTGCCTACTCCTTGCTGCCAGAGACTTCACAGCGCTTCTTCTCACAAATCTGAACCACATTTGGCTTGAGAGTGGAAGCAGTTGAGACACTCAGTATGGCTTGAAGATGATCATCAGTAAGTCTGGACCTGTACTTGGACTTATTGAAGTTCAAGGTGGAGAAGAACTTTTCACACAAATATGTGCTGCTAAAAAGGCACATGGTCCGCTTGAACATTCGGGAAAGCTCAGGGAAATTGGAGGGCAATTCTCTCAAAAATTGCCCATGCTTGTCTGCTTTTCCACTCATCTCCCTGAAATTGGCTTTGAGGTCAGAGTTGCATTGCAGGTCAATGAGCTCCATTTGAAGCGTAGGAGGGACATCTTGCACATCAAAGGTAAAGGGGTCCACATAAATTTGAAAAGTGGCTCTGTGCGTCTTGAAGTCTGCGAATCTGAAATTGTCTGTGCTCGTCACCAAACTTTCTCTTCCCTGCAGGCTTTGATGAAGACATGACGGGTATGACAAAATCTAATTGGTTCCGCTTAGTGGCGCTCTTGTTTCACGTTTCAAACAAGTGTTTAGCTAGCTAATTGCACACAGAGAACATCTTAACGCATAACGCTTTGTGACGGAGCGCACCTTAACCAGGAGAGCGCTCCGTGCGCTCTGCCGCGCTCTCGTGCCAGATCGGGAGGCGCCGGCCGGGGAATGTCAGGGCAGCTACAGGTGCTCCGTCACACGCTTCTATCTGTAACAGCAGCGTAGATGATAAACAGCCCGGTAACAGTCGCCGGTAGAAAGTATGATAGAAGGCAAGTGCTATTGTTGCAAGTGTAAAGTGCACGAAGCTGGTGTAGGTTAGCCCAGCCCCGACCAGGGACGGCGCGCGGGAGCTGATTGGCCCTTCGGAGGTCCACTTTCTCTGCGGGCCACACTAATATTATACTTTCATATTAAGGTGGGGGCCACAAAATATTGTACTGCGGGCCGCACTTGGCCCCCGGGCCGCGAGTCTGAGACCCCTGCTTTAGAGGATTCTCAAGCAAAATCCAGTCAAGAATTTGGGGGAAAGTGGACTGAGGCTGGAGTCAGTGCCTCAAGAGCCACTACATACGAGGGATGCAACAAAACTGTCCTGAGGACTGTAACATGTAAAGCTGGAATGCTGCTAAGAATCACTACAGGGTGCTGGGTCAGAACAGCAGTGATAGATGTTCAGGTGAGTTTGAAGAAAGGAGTCCACATCCAGGTAACTACAGAACGTTTCTTTAATGTCTGAGTGCATACCCATAGCAAAGCAAAATTGAAGATGAGATCTCATTTATGTCACATTTACATCTCCAAGAGCACTAATCAAGACCAAAGTGGTTTTCTCATTCTTCTCAAATGTGTCTCCTGAGAAATAAGTCTCACAGTGAGCATTGCATGAGTTCTCTAAATTCTCTCACAGCTGTCTGTTCTTCCATCCATCCATCCATCCATCCATCTTCTTCCGCTTATCCGGGGCCTGGTCGCGGGGGCAGCAGTCTAAGCAGGGGCTCCCAAGCTTCCTTCTCCCCAGCCACTTCCACCAGCTCCTCCGGACAGACCCCGAGGCATTCCCAGGCCAGCTGAGAGACATATTCCCTCCAGCGTGTCCTGGGTCTTCCCCAGGGCCTCCTACCGGTGGGACATGCCTGGAACTCCTCCTGAGGGAGGCGTCCAGGAGGCATCCGGACCAGATGCCCGAGCCACCTCAACTGGCTCCTCTCAACGTGGAGGAGCAGCGACTCTACTCCGAGCTCCTCCCTTGTGACCGAGCTCCTCACCCTATCTCTAAGGGAGCACCCGGCCACTCTGCGAAGGAAACTCATTTCGGCCGCTTGTATCCGCGATCTCGTTCTTTCGGTCATTACCCAGAGCCCATGACCATAGGTGAGGGGAGGAACGTAGATTGACCGGTAAATCGAGAGCTTCGCCTTTCGGCTCAGCTCCCTCTTCACCACAACGGTCCGATGCAGCGACCGCATCACTGCCGACGCTGCACCGATCCGCCTGTCAATCTCACGCTCCATCCTCCCCTCACTCGTGAACAAGACCCCGAGATACTTGAACTCCTCCACTTGAGGCAGAGACTCCCCACCTACCCGGAGAGGGCAATCCACCTTTTTCCGGTCGAGAACCATGGCCTCGGATTTGGAACAGCTGATTCTCATCCCAGCCGCTTCACACTCGGCTGCAAATCGCCCCAGTGCACGCTGCAGGTCCTGGTTGGATGAAGCCAACAGGACAACATCGTCCGCAAAAAGCAGCGATGAGATCCTGTGGTTCCCGAACTGGATCCCCTCCGGCCCCTGGCTGTGCCTAGAAATTCTGTCCATAAATACAATGAACAGAACCGGTGACAAAGGGCAGCCCTGGCGGAGTCCAACATGCACCGGGAACAGGTCTGACTTACTGCCGGCAATGCGAACACAGCTCCTGCTCCGGTCATACAGGGACCGGACAGCCCTTAGCAAAGGGCCCCGGACCCCATACTCCCGGAGCACCCCCCACAGGGCACCACGAGGGACATGGTTGAATGCCTTCTCCAGGTCCACAAAGCACATGTGGACTGGTTGGGCAAACTCCCATGAACCCTCGAGCACCCGATGGAGGGTGTAGAGCTGGTCCAGTGTTCCACGACCAGGCCGAAAACCACACTGCTCCTCTTGAATCCGAGGTTCGACTATCGGACGGACTCTCCTCTCCAGTACCCTGGCATAGACTTTACCGGGGAGGCTGAGGAGTGTGATTCCCCTGTAGTTGGAACACACCCTCCGGTCCCCCTTTTATACAGAGAGGACCACCACCCCGGTCTGCCAGTCCAGAGGTACTGTTCCCGACCGCCACGCGATGTTGCAGAGGCGTGTCAGCCAAGACAGCCCCACAACACCCAGAGACTTAAGGTACTCAGGACGGATCTCATCCACCCCCGGAGCCTTGCCACCGAGGAGCTTTCTAACCACCTCAGTGACTTCGGCCAGGGTGATGGATGAGTCCGCCTCTGGGTCCCCAGCCTCGCCCTCCTGTTTGGAGGACGTGACCGTGGGATTGAGGAGATCCCCAAAGTATTCCTTCCACCGCCTGACAACATCCCCAGTCGAGGTCAGCACCTCTCCCCTGCACTGTTAACAGTATTGGTAAGGGGCCGCTTCCCCCTCCTGAGGCGCCGGATGGCTTGGGGCCTTGGGGCTGTCCGATAGTCCTCCTCCATGGCCTCCCCGAACTCCTCCCAAACCCGAGTTTTTGTCTCTGCAACCGCCCGGGCTGCAGCACGCTTGGCCAGCAAGGCCCGGTAGAACTCCTTCAGCTTGACGGCATCCCTTACTTCCGGTGTCCACCACCGGGTTCGGGGATTGCCGCCGCGACAGGCACCACAGACCTTGCGGCCACAGCTACGAGCGGCCGCGTCGACAATGGAGGCCGAGAATGAGGCCCACTCGGACTCCATGTCCCCAGCCTCCCCCGGGATCCGAGAGAAGCTCTCCCGGAGGTGTGAGTTGAAGGCTGCGCCGACAGAGGGTTCCACCAGACGTTCCCAACAGACCCTCACGATACGCTTGGGCCTGCCAGGTCTTTCCGGCTTCCTCCTCCGCCAGCGGACCCAACTCACCACCAGGTGGTGATCAGTTGACAGCTCTGCCCCTCTCTTCACCCGAGTGTCCAAGACACACGGCCGGAGGTCAGATGACACGACAACAAAGTCGATCATCGACCTCCGGCCTAGGAGTCCTGGTGCCACGTGCATCGATGGACCCCTTGTGCTCGAACATGGTGTTCATTATGGACAAACTGTGACTAGCACAGAAGTCCAATAACAGAACACCACTCAGATTCAGATCAGGAGGCCGTTCCTCCCAATCACCCCTCTCCAAGTGTCACTGTCGTTGCCCACGTGGGCGTTGAAGTCCCCCAGTAGAACAATGGAGTCCCCGGTCGGTGCACTGTCCAGTACCCCTCCCAGGGACTCCAAGAAGGCCGGGTACTCTACACTGCTGTTCGGCCCGTGAGGCCGACACCACAGTGAGAGACCTGTCCCCGACCCGAAGGCGCAGGGACGCGGCCCTCTCGTTCACTGGGGTGAACTCAACACGCAGCGGCTGAGCTGTGGGGCAATGAGCAGGCCCACACCAGCTCGCCGCCGCTCCCCGCGGCCAACGCCAGAGAAATGGAGAGTCCAATTCCTCTCAAGGAGTAGGGTTCCGGAACCCAAACTGTGCGTGGAGGTGAGGCCGACTATATCTAGCCAGTAACGCTCAACCTCCCGCACAAGCTCAGGCTCCTTCCCCCCCAGCGAGGTGACATTCCATGTCCCCAGCGCTAGTCTCCATATCCGGAGATCTGGTCGCCGAGGCCCCTGCCTTCGACTGCCACCCAGATCTCTCTGCACCCAGCCCCTATGGCTCCTCCCGCGGATGGTGGGTCCAGGGGAGGGCGGTCCCACGTCGTCCCTTCGGGCTGCGCCCGGCCGGGCCCCGTGGGAAAAGGCCAGGCGCTCGCCATCGAGCGCCCACCCCAGGCCTGGCTCCAGGGTGGGGCCCCGGTGACGCCAATCCGGGCGACGTATCTTGCCTCTGTATGTTGCTCATCATATGGGGCTTCTGAACCGCTCTTCATCTGACCCGTCCCCCCGGACCTGTTTGCCTTGGGTGACCCTACCAGGGGCATAAAGGCCCCGACAACATAGCTCCTGGGATCATTCGGGTACTCAAACCCCTCCACCACGTTAAGGTGGCGGTTCGAGGAGGGGCTGTCTGTTCTTGATCTCATAAATGTCTCAATTTGATATCCTTACTTGGAAGCACTATCTCAGTTATGTATCTCACAGCTCACTATTTGAGTTCAGATTTGTCTCATAAAAGTCTCAGATTCATCTCATGCTTTTCTCTTTATTTCTCCTTCGAAATAACCAAGACATAACTGAGATCAGGGGCATACAATTATGAGATCTCCTCTGTTTATCCCACTTCTCGAGTATTGCTCAACTGCCCAGAGGAAAGAAAACTCATGGAGACCTCAATAAAATCTCACATGTTTCACCTGGACCATTTTGAGCACTGTTTAATACCAGTGTGAGCAAAATTGCTTAATGCTCCAGCTTCTCATATTTTGCTCCAGAGAAACAGGCCGCTGAACTTCTCAGATTCGACTCCTCTGTAGATATGAAAGAGATCTCTATTTGGCCTTAACCACATCTCAGACTTTCACTGTTTATTCTTCTGCCCAAACTAACCTCAGTCTGGGCTCCGTGGCGTACTTCTCATCTGCTGCTCAATTAGAACTAAGACAAACTTTAAGACCATTGGTCAGTGTGGGTTTGGCACAGATTTTCAAATTAATTTTGTGCTCTGATTGGCTGAAAGTGGTCTCTCTGAACATCTTAGCTCTGACTGGCTGTTTTCAGAGAAGAACACGTCAGCGAGGAACTCCGCTCAAGCAGCACAATGTCTCCTACTGTCAGCATCAGGCTAATTTAATCTAACCCTACTGTCAGAATCAGGCTAATTTAATTTAACCCTACTGTCAGCATCAGGCTCATCTAATCTAATCCTACTGTCAGCATCAGGCTAATTTAATCTAACCCTACTATCAGCATCAGGCTCATCTAATCTAATCCTACTGTCAGTATCAAGCTCATCTAATCTAATCCTACAGTCAGCATCAGGCTCATCTAAGGACTTCTACTGTCCTCAACTACAAGAACAGTAAGTTCTCTTTTGCTTGGTTTAATCATTTTAACTTCCATTTTTGATGATGCTTGTTTAATTAGTGAGCTAACCATGTTAGCACTTGCTCAGATGCAGACGTCTTCATTAAATTTAGTGGCTATGGACAAACTAGAGCATTTGGAATCCCCTCAAGAACGGACTCGCACTCCCTTTGTACATTTCTCTTTGTGGCTCACAGATAGATTGAAGCTCACAATACTAACAACAATGCTAGCGCCATATCTATGTGCTAGCACTAGCAGCTAGTGGTAGCAGCTAGCGCCATTCATATCTATGCTAGTGGTAGCTGCTAGCATTGTTGTTAGCATTGTTAGCTTAATCTTAACTGCAGAGAAACACTTGATTTGTGACTGGGACAGAAATTTTCTGCTGTGTTTGAATTTCAGTGAGTGGAATTAGAGAAAGTCACAGACTCGTGTATGTGGAAATTCTCAACTAAAAATGCTAGAGAACGGTTTGTGTTTCAGTTAGCCTAATACACAAGCAGGGTACACAAATCATCTCCAGCTTTTTGTGGAAAGAGCTCTTGGTTAATTTTGTACTTTTTTGTGTTTTGTGTTTTTTTTCCCTTTCTATTTCCAAGCAGACAACATAAAAACAAAGTTAATATTTTTTAGTCTAGTCGTAACTCAATAATGTATTTATGCGAAGGGTATTTTGAACAAAAAAGTATATTATTAAATATGAAATAGTTATGATCAAATTATTTTAGCTTTATTTCCCTCATGTTTAAGCTTTTCCCTCTGGTTTTCAGGCCTCTTCTAACCTCAGCTCCTGCTCCATGAGCCGCCTGAGATGGATGAGGAACTGGAGGAAAAAGTAAGAACCATTTTTCATCAATTGTTACTACTGCAGATAAAGTCAACTGGAAGCAGTGTGAGGATCTTTCCCTGTGCCAATGTGATGACGACAAAACAACTGATAAAAGCTGCACCTAAAATGTTAACTAGTCACCATCTTCCATGGACACACTGACTCTTGAAGATATACTGAGAAATTCCTGAAGAAAATGAGACCCAGGTATACATTATCTTTATCTCACCAACCTGTCACTTGAAACTTTGAACATTCTATGTACAACTATACCGGAAATTACAAAATTACAAAGAGTTAAATATAAAATAGAAACTATATAAGGGTCACATCGACACTCTGGCGTTATAATCGTTTTGCCTCGGGTCCACTGTGGAGTGGGTAAGACTGTCTTTAGTGGCAAACCAACTATGGCCACTGACATGCACTAGCCTAACATCAGCAACCTCTCCAAATACAAGGACTGGATGGAAGATTTAAAGTGTCTCCACACATCTCCAACACTCTGGCTCACTAGGAAATGAGGCCCTATGTCCAAAATTCCACACTGTCCCTTTAAGTAATTGATCCTCCACATACATCTCTTAGTTTAATATTGACTCACAGGAGCTATAGTAACACGATCATCTTCCCTTGGCATACCATTATCTAAATTGTGACGCATTGTGCTGTCTAACTGGTGCCTACTGACCTTCATAGTGTCACCACACTTTCTTTGTAAACCTCCTTTGGAAGCAGAGTAAAGGAGCTTGAACACTCAAAGATCAGACTATGTTCACTTTTCACACTATTTTGACTTTTCTAGTCCACCCGCGCACGTGTTATTATAGGTAAATAAACTTCTCCTGCTTAAGACATCCAGTTGGTCTCCAGCCTTTTACTTCTACTTACTTCCCAATAAAACACTTATTTTTAGTTTCTTATAAGTTTCTCTTCAGTCCATATGATTTGAATCTGAACTGTAAAGCATTCTGAGAAGCATTAGTGTCCGTACATATATAGAGAAATATGGAAAAACCACAGGCCACACATTTTGAAGACTTACAATTAAAAGATAAAAAAATGTTGCATCAGCTGTTAACAATCAAATCAAATTTTTTCAATAAAATAAAAATCTTTCTTCAAAAAGTCTATCAAAACATTTTTAAAAATGTGACTGAAACCCACAACTAATAATTAAAAAATTCAGCTTTATTTTCTTTTTCTAAATGCACACAGAAACTTTTTGATGTGCCTGTTAATTTCCTTCATTTTGAGCCCGTAAATGACTGGGTTGAGCAACGGATGGTACATTATCACTTGTAGTGTCACTATGAACCGCACTATTTTTGTAGATTCCGTTTCAATTCGCAATAAAAGAACATCGTAAGCACTAAAAACTGTAAAATTGATCAAAACTACCAGATGGGGCAGACAGGTCTCAATCGCCTTCCTTCTCATCTCATTGGAACGTCTTGCGATGAAAAATATTTTTGCATATGTAAAAAGTATAAAAAGAAATGGTAAAATGACTATATTGGCAAAAACGATTAGCCCATAGATGTTTAGTGCTGTTGAAGTTACACAGTACAGTTTGTAAACAGTACTATTGCAGATAATTCCCTTAAAAACAAAATCACATATCTTTTGCTTTGAATTCAAACACACTGGAACAATAGTCTGACAAATTGGAAACAGCCACGCAAATGCAATAAAAAATATAATTTTGGTTCTATTCATTATAGTTGCATATATGAGCGGTTTACATATAGAAACATACCTATCATACGCCATAGCTGTCAGGAGCAAGAATTCAGAACCTCCTAAATTGTAATACGCAAACCACTGGAAAAGGCAGAATGAGGAAGAAACAACCTGTGTTTCAGACACAAAATCGATCAAAAGTTTGGGATAGACTGTGGCGCTATAGATAATAGAATTCACAGACAAAGCAGCAATGAAAATGTACATTGGTTCATGGAGGTTTGGGTGAATCCATATCAGATGCACAATAAGGCTGTTACTGAACAGAATTAGCATAAAAGCTGTAATCATAATGACAAAGTAAAGACTGCCATACTTCTGCACCTCTACATAACCATCTATAGTAAGATATGGACCACTAGACCTGTTCTCCATTGAGGTTACAGCTTCTGGGTTGCGACAAATTCCATTGTTTTGTACATGTTCAAGTCTTTAGGGATTACAGAGCAAACTCCTGGCAACTTGCAGTGACATCATGCCGGGGTATTCGACATGAGTCTCTAATGGTGCAATGTTTAGGAGTTACCATGGTGGCATGTTGCACTCAAAAAGTTTTGAGACTGTCTGAAAACTCAAGACCAAATTCAAAAAGGATTTAAACAACATATTTTGAGGAGCCTGTGATCAATATGAGTGTTCATGGTCATGTTTAGGAGTTTAATTTTTAACAAAAATGGTGAGTAACTGAAAAACTGTTGGCTAATTGTGACTATAATTTTCTGAGTAAGAGACTTGCTCAACAGCACAAATGAACTCACCTGTTATATTTCCAGCTAAAGCTAAGTCAGTTCTTTATGGGCAGATTGTGTTAAAATAAAGCACAGATCAAAGTCTAATAGCGCCTCAGACCAGTGCCTGCAGTTAGTATTGATTAATCATATAGCAGGGGTCACTAATTGGCGGGCCGTGGTCCAAGTCCGAACCCAGACGGCATCCTATACGGACCTGGATGGGGTCAGCCCTCTGGGTCCATATGGAGCCTTTCCAATTGCGAAAGGTACCAATGTTCCCCTCCCCGAACTGCCACGTTAACATGGTGGAGGGGTTTGAGCACCCGAATGATCCCAGGAGCTATGTTGTCGGGGGCTTCATGCCCCTGGCTGGGTCACCCAAGGCAAACAGGTCCAGGGGGACGGGTCAGACGAGGAGCAGTTCAGAAGCCCCATATGATGAGTTATATTCAGAGGCCAGATTCGTCGCCCGGATCGGCGTCACCGGGGCCCCACCCTGGAGCCAGGCCTGGAGTGGGAGCTTGAGGGTGAGCGCCTGGTGGCCGGGCCTTCTCCCATGTGGCTCGGCCGGGCACAGCCCGAAGGGACGACGTGGGACCGCCCTCCCCTGGACCCACCATCTACGGGAGGAGCCATAGGGGCCAGGTGCAGAGAGATCTGGGCAGCACTCGAAGGTGGGGGCCTCGGTGACCAGATCTCCAGACAAGCTCAGGGGACATGGAATGTCACCTCGCTGGGGGGGAAGGAGCCTGAGCTTGTGCGGGAGGTCGAGCGTAACTGGCTAGATAAAGTCGGCCTCACCTCCACGCACAGCTTGGACTCTGGAACCGAACTCCTTGAGAGGGGCTGGACTGTCCATTTCTCTGGTGTTGGCTGCGGGGAGAGGCGGCGGCTGGTGTGGGCCTGCTCATTGCCCCACAGCTCAGCCGTTCACCCCAGTGAATGAGAGGGTCTTGTCCCTGCGCCTTCGGGTCGGGGACAGGTCTCTCACTGTGGTGTTGGCCTACGGGCTGAACAGCAGAGCAGAGTATCCTGCCTTCTTCGAGTCTCTGTGAGGGGTACTGGGCAGTGCACTGACCGGGGACTCTTCTTCTACTGGGGGGAATTCAACGCCCACATGGGCAATGACAGTGACACTTGGAGAGGGGTAATTGGGAGGAACAGCCTCTCTGATCTGAACCCGAGCGGTGTTCTGTTATTGGACTTCTGTGCTAGTCACAGTTTGTCCATAACGAACACCATGTTCGAGCACACGGGGGTCCATCGGTGCACCTGGCACCAGGACTTCCTTGGCCGGAGGTCGATGATTGACTTTGTTGTCCTGTCATCTGACCTCCGGCCGTGTATCTTGGACACTCGGGTGAAGAGAGGAGCAGAACTGTCAACTGATCACCACCTGGTGGTGAGTTGGGTCTGCTGGCAGAGGAGGAAGACGGAAAGACCTGGCAGGCCCAAGCGTATCGTGAGGGCCTGTTGGGAATATCTGGCGGAATCCTCTGTCGATGCGGCCTTCAACTCACAGCTCTGGGAGAGCTTCTCCCGGACAGAGGCTGGGGACATGGAGTCTGAGTGGGCCTCGTTCTCGGCCTCCATTTTCGATGCGGCCACTCGTAGCTGAGGCCATAAAGTGCCTGTTGCGGTGGCAATCCCCGAACCCAGTGATGGACACCAGAAGTGAGGGATGCCGTCAGGCTGAAGAAGGAGTCCTACCAGGCCTTGCTGTCTCGGGGGACTCCTGAGGCAGCTGACGGGTACCGGCGGGCCAAGCGTGCTGCAGCCCGGGCGGTTGTAGAGGCAAAAACTCGGGTTTGGGAGAAGTTTGTGGAGGCCATGGAGGAGGACTATCCAACGGCCCCAAGGAAATTCTGGTAAACCGTTCTGCACCTCAGGAGCAGGAAGCAGTGCTGTGTAAATAGAGGTTAAAAAAAAGTAGCTGTTAATTTGAAAACTACCACTTCAACAGAGCATTTTAGAATGGATGCCTGAGCCACCTCAGCTGGCTCCTTTTGATGTGGAGGAGGAGTGGCTCTACTCTGAGCCCCTCCCATGTGATCAAGCTCTGTAGAGGAAACTCTTTTTTTTGACCGCTTGTATACATACATCTTGTTCTTTGTGTCATTATCCAAAGTTTATGACAATAGGTGAGGGCAAAAACAGGGACACCCCACCCACCTGGAGAGGGCAAAAACAGGGACTCCCCACCCACCTGGAGAGGGCAGGCCATCTTTTTCGAGAACCATGGCCTCGAATTCGGAGGGGCTGAGCTTCATTTCAGCTGCTTCACACTTGGCTGCAAACCACCCCAAATGCATGTTACGTCTTATACGTAGTGACGGCATCCATCCCACAGCGGCTGGCTCCTCCTCCTAGCGCAGAATATTATGGTTAGTCTTAGATGACCATCAGGTAAGACAAGCACACAGACTAGCTCAGGGAGTGTCAGTGACGCTAGGGAGCAGAGTAGACTAGTGAGGCACTGCTCTGTTAGCGAGAACAGCTCCAAACAGGCTGAGACTGTGTGTGCGCCACGTACAGGGCCTCCTCTGAGCCACCCTGCATGAACAATTCTCCCAGACTGGCTGAGGTTGTGTATGTCCCACGCACAAAAAGCACAAACAAAACATACCTAAACTCTGATAGGAAAGGTATCAGATCTCCTAACTCAATAGAAATAAATACATGCATCGCAAATAAACAAAATAAATGTATAAAAGCACAAATAAAACTCAACTAAAGTCTGATAGGAAAGGCGTCAGGTTTCATAACTTAATAAAAATAAATAATTGTGTTGCAAACAAACAAATTAAGCATGTAAAAGCACAAATAAAAGTCAACTGAACTCTGATAGGAAAGGCGTCCGATCTCATAACTTAATAAAAATAAATACATGTGTACGCAAATAAACAAAATGATAAGTGTGTAAAATGTGGACTGCTAAACATCAGGTCCCTCTCCTCTAAATCTCTTTTAATAAATGAATTAATTGCCGACTTTAATATTGATCTTCTAGCTTTAACTGAAACATGGCTTCAGGAAAATGATTATGTTAGACTAAACGAATCTACCCCTCCAAGTCACGTGAACTTTCAAAGTGCCAGGAGCACAGGTCGAGGTGGCGGTGTGGCCGTCATTTCTCACTCCAGCCTAATTCTCAGCCTCAAATCTAATTATACATTCCGCTCCTTTGAAAGCCTCGCACTATCTATTACGTGCACCAACTGGAAAAACCAAAAAGCTGTTATATTTATAACAATCTACCGACCTCCTGGTCCTTATGCCGAAGTTTCTGACAGAGTTTTCTGACTTTATTTCAAGTTTAGTTTTGGAATGGGAAAGGATTGTTATAGTTGGAGATTTCAACATTCATGTTGATAACAGCAGTGAGTGCCTCAGCAGTGCTTTTGGTGCTCTCCTGGATGGGGTCGGTTTTACCCAGAGTGTGAACAAGCCGACTCACTGTCACAATCACACTCTCGATCTCGTCCTAACTTATGGTATTGAGATGAATGATTTACTTGTAATTCCTCAAAACCCTATACTCTCTGACCATTTTTTAATTACCTTTCAATTCGTACTAAAAGACTATCCAGGAGAAAACTATAATGAAAAGAACAATATCAGAAAAATCGGTAGCCGAGTTCAAAGAAATAATCGAGCCAGTATTAAATGATATGCCATGTGACAATGAGAACAACTTTAATCCAATTATCATGGATCAGTTTGTTGATAGGACAATGCTCACCCTAAAATCTGCTCTCGATGTTGCAGCTCCGCTAAAACAGAAAAGCATTAAACCAAGACCTCCGGCTCCTTGGTACACTCCAGAAGTGCGATCACTCAAACAACACGTAAGACGCACAGAGAAGCTCTGGCGCCGCTCGCGCTCGAGCAGTCTCTGAAGGCATGGAAGCTCTGCCTGCTCTCTTATAAGGCCGCTCTGAAAAGCACAAACCAGATACTATTCAAACCTAATAGAAGTAAACAAAAGCAACCCCAGATTTCTGTTCAGCACTGTAGCCAGGCTGACAAACTCGCATACTGCCCCTGAGTCTCTTCTCCTTGAAGTTCAGTTGTGATGACTTTCTTGAATTCTTCGATTACAAAATTATAACCATTAGAGACAAGATCAGCGAAGCCACTCCAAAAATCAGCACCACGCAAATTCAGCAAATCCAGTCTGTAACACCAATATCCCACATAAATCCTCTAACAGCATTAGACAAATTTACTCCTGTCGATGAGGTGGAGATTACCTCAGTCATCATGTCGTCCAAACCATCAACTTGTTTTGCTCGACCCTATTCCAGTCAAACTCCTCAAAGAAGCTCTCCACTTAATAATAGGTTCCATCCATAACATAATAAATATGTCATTAGAAAATGGCTTTGTTCCTCAGTCCTTTAAATATGCTGTAATTAAACCGCTTTTGAAAAAACCTAGCTTAAATCCTGATGAACTAGCCAACTACAGACCTATCTCGAATCTTCCATTTCTCTCAAAGATTCTGGAACGAGTTGTGGTGAAACAGCTTTGTCACCATCTGCAGGGCAATAATTTATATGAAAAAATGTCAGTCTGGTTTCAGAGCTCACCCACAGCACAGAAACTGCTCTGCTTAAAGTGACAAATGATTTTCTACTAGCTGCTGATAACGGGCTGGCTTCAGTCCTGGTCCTACTGGACCTCAGTGCAGCGTTGACACCATTGATCACAACATTCTACTGCAGAGGTTAGAATGTGACATAGGTGTCAGAGGGACCGCCCTCAAATGGTTTAAATCCTATCTATCAGATAGGTACCAGTTTGTTAGTGTAAACCAGTGCACCTCTCCCTGCTCTAAAGTAGCTTGCGGTGTTCCACAAGGATCTGTGCTTGGTCCAATCCTGTTTATTCTGTATATGTTGCCATTAGGTAACATTATCAGAAAACATGGCATTAATTTCCACTGCTATGCTGATGACACTCAGCTGTACTTATCAATGAAACCTAATCAGACCGATCAAATCGATAAGCTCAGTGCCTGTGTGAAGGACATCAAAACCTGGATGACCCTGAATTACCTCCTCTTAAACCCTGAAAAACAGAGGTCATTGTTGTCGGTCCTAAAGGTCAGAGAGATTCTCTGTCAGACCAGATAATCTCACTTGACAATGTGAGTATAGCCTCTAGCTCTACTGTAAAAAACCTTGGAGTCATTTTTGACCAAAATCTCTCATTCACAGCTCATATAAACCAAGCTTGTAAAACTGCATATTTTCACCTGCGAAACATAACTAAAATCAGAAAAAATTTGCCTAAAAATGATGCCGAAAAACTTATCCATGCAGTTGTTACATCCAGACTAGATTACTGTAATTCTCTGCTCACCGTCTGCACTAAAGGTACTTTAAGAAGCTTCCAGTTGGTCCAAAATGCAGCGGCCAGGGTCCTAACAGGAACTAAAAGACGTGATTACATCAGTCCTGTGTTAAAATCACTTCACTGGCTTCCTGTCGAGTTTAGAATTAAATTCAAAGTTCTCCTCCTGACATACAAAGCCTTAAACAATATGGCCCCATCATATCTTCAGGATGCCATTGTCCCCTATCAGCCAAATAGAGCACTTCGCTCTCAGAATGCAGGATTATTAGTGGTTCCTAGAGTGTCTAAAAGTACATTGGGGAGAGCCTTCAGTTACCAAGCTCCTGTGTTATGGAATCAACTCCCTGTTGATGTTAAACGAGGCACCCACAGTCTCTTTATTTAAGACCAGGCTTAAAACCTTCCTCTTGAATAACATGACCAGAGTTACTTAGTTGATGTTACTAAGATAAGCTGCCGCAGGAGATAACAAGCTGGGGAAGTGTGGCAACCTGAGCACTGTCCTCTGTTTCCTCCTTTTTTCTCATCAGCATCACTCACTATGTTCTCATCTGTAGTTTGTTCATTGCTATTCACATGTTGTCCCCTGTCCCACTCCCCCTGTGGAGTGGAACTCTTTCAGACGCCTGATGGCAGCTGGACCTCTCTCCTCCTCCTCGCCTGGCTCCTCCTCTTCGCCTGGCTCCTCCTCCTCGCCTGGCTCCTCCTCCTCGCCCGGCTCCTCCTCCTCGCCCCTCTTCTCCTCCTCCTCGCCCGGCTCTTCCCCACCTGGGTAGCTGTGGTCATACTGAACTGGCCCACGGGCCTGGACATCTATAGCCTGTCCGTCCATGGGAGTGGATCCCTCCTTCACTGTAGTTCTCCCGAGGTTTCTTCTTTTTCCCAGGACCCTGGGTTTTTGGATTTTTCCTTGCTGAGAAGGAGGGTCTAAGGACAGGGATGACTGGACAATGTTTCATTTGCTGCTTTACATGAATGTTGTTTATTCCTGTTTTGATATGTCTGTGTGTATGTTTTACTCATCCATATCTTGGAACGCATCCTTAGAGGCTACTGTTGTTGCGATTTTGGGTGCTACAAAATAAATTGAATTGAATTGAATTGAATTGAATGTTGCAGGCCCTGGTTTGATGAAGCAAACAGGACAACATCATCTGCAAACAGCAAAATGAGATCCTGTTGTCCCCAAACCAGAACCCCTCTGGCCCCTCTCTGCACCTAAAATTCTGTTCATAAATAAATTGAACATAACTAATGACAAAGGGCAGCCCTGGCAGAGTTCAGTGTGCACTGGGAACAGGTCAGATTTATAGCTAGCAATGCGAACACAGCTCCTGCTCCTGTCATAGTTCTGCTCCTGTCATACAGAGACCAGAGGGCCTCGAACTCCGTACTCCCGGAGCACCCCCCGAGGGACACAATTGAATGCCTTCTCCAGATCCACAAAGCACATGTGGACTGGCTGGGCAAACTCCCATTAACCCTCAAGCACTCCTCCTGGATCTGAGGTTCGACTACTGGTCGGACTCTCCTCTCCAGTACTCTGGAATAGATTTTACCGGGGAGGCTGAGCAGTGTGATTCCCCTGTAGTTGGAACACACCCTCCAGTCCCCCTTCTTAAACAGAGGGACCACCACCCCGGTCTGCCAGTCCAGAGGTACTGTTCCCAACCACCACGTGATGTTGCAAAGACAAAGACATGTCATCAAGACAGCCCCCCCGCAGAGTCCTCAGCCTCTGCTGCCTCCTTGGAAGATGTATAATTGAGGAGATCCTCAAAGTATTCCTTCCACCATCCAACAACATCCTCAGTCAAGGTCAACAGCTCTCCCCCCACTGTAAACAGTGTTGGTGAAGCCCTGCTTCCCTCTACTAAGGGGCCAGACAATTTGCCAGAATTTCTGCTCCCTGCAGGGAACTCCAGAGAAATGAAGAGTCCAGCCCCTCTCAAGGAGCTGGGTTACAGGTCCCAAGCTGTGTGTGGAAGTGAGGCAAACTATATCAAGTTGGTAATGCTCAACCTGGCTTAGGGGTCCTTCCCCCCTAGCGAGTTGACTTTCAATGTCCCCAGAGCCAATTTCTATGTCCGGAGATCCCTTATGGATCCTCCTGCTCCTGGTAGGTCCACGGGAGGATAACCCCACGATGTTTCATGTGGGGGAATGCCTGGCCGCCGGATGCTCGATGTCGAACACCCACCCCAGGCTTGGCTCCGGGGTGAAGCCCTGGGAACGCCAGTTTAGGTGATGTAACTGGCCTTGTTGTATTACTCATCATAAAGGGGCTTCTAAACCACGTAGTCTCACTTGCCCCCCTGGACCTGTTTGCCTTGGGTGACCCTACCAGGAGCATGAAGCCCCCGACAACATAGCTCCCGGGATCACTCGGGCACTCAAACCCCTCCGCCACATTAAGGTGGAGGTTCAAGGAAGGGCAACATCATTAACAACACATTAACAATGCATCAGGGGTTCACTTGTGTCTTTAGAATGAATGTAGTATAATCACATATTAGTCTGCCCCAGGGCAGATGTGGCTACAATAGCAGCTTTCCACCACTGAGTGTGGAGTGAATGAACAATGAACTGTAAAGCACTTTGGGAGTCTTGAAAGGCGCAACATAAATGCAATTATGAATACATTAATATCCTTATGAATGATAAATGCAGCAGCAGAATCTGTTAATATTCAATAATGGACAAACTTTTATTTTAAATACATGCAAATAGACTATGAAACACAGTAAATAGTTTTCACTTAAAGTTGCACCGCAGTTACTCTCCACTTAGGTTAGGTCTGTAAAGCACACATTGAATTAATAATAACTTAATTGCTATCATACCATATAAAAAATGCATGATTCTCCTTTTTGAAACTATATAATGTTTATTTTTCTAAAACTAGGTTTTCATTGTTACCACCCTTCTTTAAATAAAGGTCAAAAGCATATCTGAACGGGCGCTAATAAAATATGTGCACATAGTTATGATCTTTTTTCTTTCAATTTTCTGCTGCATGCTGTCTGCATCTAATGATAAAGCATTTTAGTGTCAATAATCAGGAAGTGTGTGTTAGCATGCAAGTTATTGTTAGCTTTACCATCACAGCAAAACTACTCTGGCCTTAATTAGGATGCTCAGAATTCATAAATGGGGAATAACTTTGGAACACTGCAAATAGTTTTAAATGATCTAGATCAGTTTTTAAAAAGTTTTTAAAACAGTATACATCAGGTACAGTGACTAAAAGTATTTGATAATATAAAACAAATAACTTACAAATGAACAGTGAAAACTGCAGAAACAATTTTATCATTACTTGACCATGAACGGACAAAGCAACTTCTTAATGTGTTTGTAGATCTCCTTCATTTTGAGTCCATAAATGAGTGGGTTTAACAGAGGATGGTAAATGATCATTTGTAAAGACACAAAGAACCGCACTGGTTTGGAGAATTCTGTTTCTATTCGCACTAAAAGAACATCATAAGCACTGAACACGGCAAAATTTATCATCACCACCAGATGGGGCATGCAGGTCTCAAACGCCTTCTTTCTCATCTCTTTGGAGCGTTTCACAATGTAAAATATCCGTGAATATGTGTACAGTATGAAGAGAACAGGGAAAATTACAACATTCGTAAAAATGATCATCCCAAAAATTGATAGTTCGGGTGAATTGACACAGAAGAGTCGATACACAGTGCTGTTACAAATGATTCCTCTGAAATGAAAAGTACATAGCTTCTTATTGTAATTCAAAACACAAGGAATTACTGTATGACATACAGGAAAAACCCAAGCAAAACCTACAAAAATACAAATTTTTGAGTTTCGCATAATGATTAAATATTGCAAAGGCTTACAGATTGACACAAACCTATCGTAAGCCATAGAAGCCAACAGTAAGAACTCAGACCCAACTAAATTGTAATACGAAAACCACTGGAAGAGACACCCTATATACGGAATGACCTGCTTCTCCGATAAAAGGTCGATCAAAAGTTTGGGGTAGACGGTTGAACTGAAGAGGAGAGAATTAAAAGACAATGCGGCGATAAAGAAGTACATAGGCTCGTGGAGGTTTGGTTCTTTCCAGATGATGTACATGATCAAAGAGTTACTGCAAATGACTGAAATATAAACTACCAACATGATCACAAAATACAAAGGGCCATAAATGTGTAAGTCAATGTAGCCGTCAATAATAATGTATCCAGGGTCAGATCTGTTATCCATTGTTGTGGGACCAATGAACAGAGTACACAGAATTGAGTGATTTAAGCTCGCTGCCTAACCTCTCAGGATCTCATTAAATCTCCTAGCAACATCTGTAAACATTTGACCACTTTTAAGACAACTTTTTCCCTCTGAATATTCCAATGTGTGTTTAATTTAAAGGGTGCTATTTTCTGATCTACTGTAAAAATGCCAAATAAAAGCTGGGTTCCAATTAACCAATTTTCCCTATTAACCTGCATGTTTTCCTTGGGTTGGGATTTCCAAAAGAGAACACATGGCCACAGTGGCTCAGTAGCTAGTGCACCTCCACTAACCCAAAAGGTTGAAGGTTCAATTAGTACTTGTTGTGTCCACTATTGTATTGAGTATTGGGTGTGATCGATGGCACAGATAGGCTATATATAGTAGGGATGGGCATTCGATAAAATTTTCGTAATCAATCATTGGGAAAAATAACGATCAATTTTCGATTAATCATTAAATTATCATCACTATTATTACTATTACTAATCTGTAAACTCAACTTTACAACATATAAACCATCACCACTACAGAGTCACATCAGCCCGTGTGAGATCAGAATGTGTTTAATGCAGCTTTGGCACATTTGTTTACGTCTTACAGAAACAAAACTTAAAACCACATGGCTCATTTGCATAAACAGAAAGAAAAAAAAAGCTCTTTCCGTGTGCTCTGATGTGTTCCGCTTTGGTTGGACTAAACAGTGACAGAGGATGCGATGCGGCTGGTGAGTCTGTTCTGTACGTAGGTTGTGTTGGAGATACTGCGTATACAGGCGAAACCAGGATACTCAAAAGACCCGATCATAACCAGGATACTGATGTGCAGGTAAACGCACTCTGAGGGATATAGTGATCTCCAAGGAGCCAGAGCCGAGATATGGGACTGTGTGGGGCCACAGCTCCAGTGTTTGTGCTGTGAGACGCAGCCTCGACTCCTTACGCTACGTTACACACAGACACCTACATTCAGTTTGTTGATTAAAATTAATGTAACCAACGAAATTCTTAATGATCAATTATCGATTCGTTGACTAATCATGCCCATCCTAAATACACAGTATTACAGATATTACAGCCCACAGGCTGTAATATCTGTATAACAGTCATTTTGGTCACTATTGGTTAAACTATACTGAATGAATATAAATAATTTGTTTTATATTTCATCAGTCACCTGTCCTACACTTGCACTGTCATCACAATCACAGCCAAACACATTGTTTACACAATCTGATCTACTGCTCACAACCAGTCCTGACAACCAGCCCCAACAAACAGCGCCAACAACACAACCTGATGCACCGGTCACAACCTGCCCCAACAACATCAGCAAAACAAAGTGAAACCCATGAAGCCGCTATAACTACTGCTTTAACGGTCACAGCACAAACACGTGGCATCAGTGCTGCCCCTACAACGCACACAACAGAACACCGGAGCAGCTCCATCACATCCAGATGTGACCATTGGGACCAGTACAACAGAAAAACAGGAAAAATTAATCAAAACGAACAGATGAGGTAAACATGTCTCTGCTGCCTTTTTCCTCACTTCTTTACAGCTTCTATAAGTGATCACAAATATTTTAGCATATGTGAACAGAACAAAAAACATAGGCAAGATCGTAACATTGATCAGTACAACCACTCCATAGGGAGACATTGTTCTAGACGCGGTACAGTGTAAATCAAATTATTACAATATATTACTTTAAAATCCCTCCTGTGGGCTCACCACCTGCAGAGGGGTTCATAGAGGGGGGTCAGGTGCTATGAGTATTGGGCAGCAAGCTGCCCCGCGACCCAGCCGGATTAAGCGGGAGAAGATGGATGGATGGATGGATGGATGGATTACTTTAAAATTTAAGGTGCATATTTTGGTTTCAAGGTTTGAAATGACAGGAACCGCAACACTCAGGCCTCACAGCAAGAAGGTTGCGGGTTCGATCCCGGGTCGCCCGGGCCTTTCTGTGTGGAGTTTGCATGTTCCTCCCCGTGTCTGGATGGGTTTCCTCCGGGTACTCCGGTTTCCCCATCAACCTAAAACATGCCCGCACCCCTATGAACTAACATCAAGGACCATGTTGTCCACCCTCCTGTGGGTTCACCACCTGCAGAGGGGTTCATAGGGGGGTCAGGTGCTATGAGTATTGGGCAGCAAGCTGCCCCCGCGACAGCCGGATTAAGCGGGAGAAGATGGATGGATTTTCTCATGATATTTGGATATTGCAAAGGTTTACATATACAATTGTGCTCATAAGTTTCCATACCCTGGCAGAATTGATGATTTCTTGGTCCAGAAGCTGCACATGGGACGTACTTGGATATTGCAACATGATGATGATCCAAAACACAAAGGCAAGTGGAGCTGTCATTGGCTCCAGCAGAATAAAGTGAAGGTTCTGGAGTGTTCGTCTCTTCTGACCTCAGTATCACTGAGCCTCTGGGGAGATCTCAAGCTGCAGTTCATACAAGAGCCCAAGAATTTACAGGAACTGGAGCCTTTTGCCAAGAAGAATGAGCAGCTTTACATCAGAGAAAATAACATCCACAACTGTCATAAAAGACTCCAAGCTGTCACTGGGTCATTTGTGTACTTTCTGTTCTCATTATGATTTAGAAAGAGGAAACATTGTTGTTTGATAATAAATGGCTTCACCCAAGCACTAACCATGAGTGAAAGAAAAGTTTTGGTGTTATCATTCATATTCTCTGAAATCATAAATTCTGTCAGGGTATGTAAACTTATGAGCACAACTGTAGACACATATTGGTCATAGGCCATCCCTGCCAATAACACAAATTCAGAACAGCTGAATGCGTAGTACAAGAAACACTGGAAAAGACAGGCAGAAATGGTTATAACCTGCTTTTCTGACATCGATCATCATTTTGGGGTAGATGACGATGCTGAAGAGAAGAGTTACACAGCAAAGCAGCAATGAAAATGTACATTGGTTCGTGGAGGTTTTGGCGCATCCAAATGAGACATACAATAGTGGCATTACTGCAGATAATGTAGACTAAAAATATTGTAAAGAAATGTGCAAATCTATATTTTTCAATTTCCACATACCCACCAATAGTAACAATTGTAAAATTTGGGTGAGAATTCGTTTTATAAGGTTCAGTCAAGTGAAAGAAAAAGCAACTGGAAAATAGAAAATGTGATTAAAAAGGTATTTTATGCATTATCTATATGAGTTTATGTAAGTCTATGAAATGGTACAGTAAAGACGTACAGCTGTTCTTTAAGCCCCATAGTTCTCCTGCATGTCATTCCTCCACTGATGAAGCTCCTTTTATATCTATGGATCAGTCTTATGGGACAGTCAAATATGTTGTGGTAATAGGCCATAGTAATAGGTCTTTTTTATCTTGTAACAAGGTTATAAACGGAACATAGCACTGTGGCAAAAAGTAAAAAAAGACAAAGCTAAAAATCAGTTGTGACGTTCCTGGTTTGGACCCAGAAGTGGCATCACACTTAACCCAAAACAATATATGTTTTTCTCTTTTTTTAAAGCAACAACCCATCTCGTTGTTAAAAGAGTTACAGTTGTTTAACACTAACAAGGTTGTAAGTGTGACAAAAAGTGTACAAGCTAGGCTATGCTAGCATTAGCTGTGATGGGCACTTAGTGATATATGGCAAGGGTCAGCCCGATGTTCCCTGATACTGCTGTTTCTTGGGGGAACATCAGTACCCCCAACTGTGAAATGTACTGCTGCTCCCCAATGCCTGTGTTTTCCTGTCAATACTGCGGGCCACGGGGAACACCAGGACCTCTCTGAACGTGCATGTCCCAATATTCTGTGGTCCCTCACCTACACAAACTGGGGACCAGAGGAACAAAGGTACCCAAACCATATAGCCTATATTCTGGCTATGTTCACATGGGGTGTGTTCCCCGGTACTGCTGTTTGCCCATCCAGACAAAATCATTGGTAAGCATTGGTACTGGGGAAAATGGGTCCACACCCCATGTGACCAAAGCCAGCGTGTCGGCTGTGCATGGATCTGTTCAAATAACTGGATAGGGTGTTGCTGCTTGTAGCTGTCTTGAGTTGGCGTAGTAGCCACTCACTGGTACTACAGAGAAAAAATCCCTCCTGCCCAGAAGGAATTTTATCATAGAGCACAAAGTCATCACAAACTGCTCGTGTTCAGCTGACAGGACACCTACAGTTTCAAAAAGTTCAGATTTTGTGGAGATTTTTACCTATTTTTAGATCACAAACTCAAAATCTTTAAAAACAGCTTTTTAATCATTAGCTCCAGCTCCGCTCACTCTGATTGGTCAAAGCGATCACGTGATATTCACACTCCTTGCGCACACTTGTGTTCATTGGCGTGCACCTGCAGGAGAACAGAGCACTACTGCGCATGTTCAATGGGCAGGGAGCCATGGGAAGTACCAGCCGGGTGAGGCTAATCTGAAGATTTGCACTATTGAGCAGCGGCCATGTTTAGGCCCCGGGGCTTGAGGCTAGTATCATTAACTGTTGATCACAGTTCATGCTAGTTTAGCCTAGCGTGTGAACTTTTTGTCAGCAGGCTGACTCTGTGCAAATGCATACATATTTGATACAATTTGTGGTTCTGAAGTTATTGTGAATAAAGTACAGTATTTATTATTTGTTTTTGTTGGACTTTGTTCCAGTTTTTGTTACAGAAGTACAGAAGTACAGAGATATGAACCATAAACCAGATCAACAAATCTGCAATTTGACAGTTAAACTTGCAACTTGACCTGACAATTCTGACCTGTCCTGCAGCTCAGTTTTATTCTATGGGGATTCTAAAATGGTGTGATACCAAGTGAATGGATAGTCTATAAACAAAAGTTATGAGGTTAAACATGACCTTATTGACCCTTTATCTTAGGCTGTGGGTTACAGAGTAGACTATGACAAATACAGTAAACAGACAGCACTGGACTCCAGGAGACTCCTCTGAGGACGGGCCCTCGGGAAATGGGACAGAGTGGTTAGTCTCAGGAGGACAATTATCGTGTTATTCGTCTCTTTCATCATCCATCCATCTTCTCCCGCTTAATCCAGTTGGGTCGCAGGGGCATCTTATTGCCCAATACTCATAGCATCTGACCCCCCCCCCCCCCCCCATGAACCCCTCTGCGGGTGATGAGCCCACAGGAGGGTGGACGTCATGGTCCTTGATGTTAGTTCATAGGGGTGCTGGCATGTTTTGGGTTGATGGGGGAAACCGGAGGAAACCCATCGAGACACAGGGAGAACATGCAAACTCCACACAGAAAGGCTAGAACCTGCAACCTTCTTGCTGTGAGGCCTGAGTGTTGCCACTCAGCCACCGTGCCGCCCTCTTTCATCATCTTATTTTTAATATGACCATCAGCTTAATGGCCTTTTCTTAAAGTTTTCCACTCATCACTGCAGGAACAAATGTTCCACAAGGCCTAATTCAATCTAAAGGCTTTTAGTTTTGATCCTCAAGAAGCAGATCCTTATTCTGTCAAAGGCATGTGTGTGTGTAAAGGGAGGATGAGCTTGTATTTACAGTTTAAAAAATAAATAAAAAAATAGAAGTGTTAAAACCCCTGGTCCAGCTGTATCTTTTGAACACAGTGTATCCCAAAGAATATCAAAGGCATTGCACTTGAGTTTTACTTTCTTAAAAATGTGAAAAACAAAAGTAGTTCATTTTAAACAGTTTACAGTAGTCCAAAGTTATTCCTCATTTATGCATTCCAAGCATCTGATTTATTCACCACGATGAGTTTATGAGCATTTTTCTCAACTCTCATAGACCAGAGTGGGGCTCTGCTGCAAAGGTGTAACAACGCTCTGTGGACATATTGTAAGATCAGCATCTACCGTACTTATCCATTATATCCTATACAGGGGAAAAACACGTTTTGCACAACACGGTCACATCTGATCCTAAATGTATGTTAGCATGTTCTTTTCTAAAAGTATCATTAGTGAAGATAATCCTCCAATATTGATTAACGGAACAATAATTGTCTAATTTTAAGCACATAAGAGACAACCTAACAACAGAAACATCTAATCTATACTTTAATTCAATGATTGTCCCACACTTGACATACTGTATGACAAGCTGGTCGTCAGCATGCAAGACGACTCTGAAACCTATTGAAACCATATACAAACAAGCGTTAAAAATTCTTGATAGAAAACCAAAGACTCACCATCATTGTTTAATTCTGAAAAAATACAACATATTAAGCTGCGACAATATGATCAAACTCGCAGACTGCACCCTTGTTTACAAAATTCTACATGGACTGGCTCCCACCTCACTCCAGGAATATGTCAAAAAAAGTCATAATAGAGCTACAAGAGCAAGTTCCAGAGGTGACTGTGTAATTCCATCTAGAAAAAGCACCTTTGGACAAGCAGTATTCTCTTTTCGAGCCTCTCAAACCTGGAACACTATTCCAGCAATAATACGAGAGCTGCCCACACTTGGCTCTTTTTCTCAACAACTCAACTCATGGCTGTTGGAAAACCAAAACTGTCCACATTAGACTCAAACTGATTTGTGCACTTTTGTAGTTTTAGCCTTGTAAATTCTGCTATGAAGTATGTGTGATGGTATTTGGATATGTGAAATGAAACCTCATGAATTGGTCTGTGAACGGAGAAGCACTTTAACTTTAATGTGGTAAATTATAATCTGTAGTGTGTGATGCCATGTTAGTCCGGCGGATAGCTGCGAAAATCGATCACTTTGCGATAAAAGCATGAAAATTGGTATGAAGACTCTCAAATGGGGTCTGATCAGATTTGGAACCGTAGGCGCTCAAGATCTGGCCCTTAACCATGGCGGCCATTTTCCAAAATGGCCGCCATGGAAATGGGGAAATGGATTAAAAGCACCCAGAAACATCACATATTTGTACCAAATTTGGTGGGAAGGTTCCCAAAAGGAGACTGATTAGATTTAGAACCATAGGCATTCAATATGGCAGCCATTTTCCAAAATGGCCACCATAAATGGAGTTCCTAATTGGAAAACAGATTAAAAACAGTGCAATAATACAACAGAAATACATGTCAATATAAACATACTTCACAAAAATGGCTATTGATATGTCTTTAAATTATTTATGTGATCCAAATCATGGAAAATGTGATCACCATGAAAACTGATTAAGAGCTGATCTTTGTCTGGTCTCAGCCAAAGAAATTCACAAATGGTGAAACAGAAAGTTCAGTTGGCATGATAAGAGACACGCAAGGTAATCCACCACGGCAAGGTGCCAGCTCATTAGGATTAGGTTGTTTTGTTTTTGTTTTTTTGTTTGTTTTTTGTTTTTACTTTTTTTTGGCTTTTAGATATTGATGTAGGACTGCATAACAACAAACAGAACGAAGAACAAGTGGCTCAACCCTTCAGCAGTTGAGTTTTGAACATTCATACAAGATTCAACTCACAACATGTCATATAACATACATATATAAAGATGTCACATTTAATTCAACCACTATACCAAGCCAACGACCAGTCTCAGCCAAGAAGCACAAAAACCTTACACTGTGTGACAATCTCCCTCACATAAACATAAAGCAGTGCACTGCAGTGATGCAGCTCTGCATTTGCACTGCCTAATACAGCCGTTTGTGCATTTGCAGGCAATAAGCTCATAGCAGGCTTTTGATGCCTCAGCAAGTGAGGTCCAGTATGGTTCAAAAATCCCATCCTCTGTTTTGACCCACCCCCATTTTGATGGACAAGGCAAATGAGGGGAAGGCAGTAATACTTGGCCCCACACATGGCCACCCTGATATGTTGCCTTCCTCAAGTGCTGTTCAAGAGCTGCACTTGTTGGTGGAATACGACGAACACTGTGCCTTTTTGAAAAAAGTTTTTTCCTAGCCATGTTCACACTTTCACATGTACTGGTTGTATCATACAGCAGAACAGTGGACCTCTCAATTGTATCTGATACATGTGAGGGAATGTCAGATGGAGCACTGCCCAATTCCAACAATGCCTGTGTAAGTTCAGGAAGGACTTTCCATGTTCCCCATGCTGACTTTTTCCCGTGACCAACAAAGCTAGATACTGAGTCACAACCAGTAAAAGCATGAAACATTGGAAGTGCACGTGCCTTCTCTGGACTAAGACTGTGTGCAATTTCATGTGCTGCAATATGCCTAAAATTCTTCCCTGTTCCAAATCCAACCCAGAGTTCAGTGTTCAAAGTCTTGCACATATACCTCTATACCTTCTAATTCGTTCGATTAAGCTACCCAGGGAGCGCTGAAATATTGTACAGGCTACAGGCTTTGGCGTCAGCTAGAGGACTTGGGGTGCAGATTTGCACTTTAACAAGTCAACATAATTTGAAAAGTAAGAAATGTCACCAATTAACTTCACACCCTCTCCACTGGATGAAATACAGTAGGTAAAGACTATGTAGAATTAGTAGACAATAAATGAAAACTAAATTCTCAAGACTGACCTCTCACACCCCTAAAAGCTACAACTAAATGAAATTTGGAATGACTATTAACATTATCAAAAGCAAAATTACATGAAAGAAAAAATCTCACTGACTCTATTGCTCACACCATCACAATGTGTCACTGAATGAAATGTAAAGGTGTTACTGCTTATATTCCATATTCCATGGAAGTTAGTTTCCCAGTTCGCAATTACTGTACTTTTTTCATCCTAAAGGACAGTTCAGACCCAAACAGAAAGCGAAAATGTGGAAAAGCGAAAATGCGAAAAATGCTAAAGTGGAAAAATCGTCCACCGGTGGAGCCACATTGCGGAGTGATTTTTCTGATCTATCGACTCCTAGCGACTTTTCAGAGAGCCAGTAGCGACTTTCTGCGACTTTTCAACACTGTCCGGCATTCCAATTGGCTGCAGCGACTGTTGACAAAACGCATCATAGCACGTTAGCTCGTTAGCACAATATTCGCTGAATTAATTACTGCATGAAAACTAGCTCATGACTTGGTTGAGCACAGAGAACATTTCAGAGATCATGCAAGATTTACAATTACTGACAATCTATGTTTCCCAAATAATTTGTAGTGGGTCTTGCTGCGTGTAATCCATTGGCTCTTGCTAGCTGAGCTACATACTCCCCCAAGACAGTTTAAAACAACACAACGCCTAACATGAAAAATAAGACCCTCTACCACCTTTATAAACCCAGAGCAACAATTTTAACCGTATCTAGCCCCAAATAGTAGCATACACCTTTAAATCTGATGAGTCCCAGTTTGTGAACATACTTAACAAATTTGATAGTAATATGTTATTGCATGCTGTGTTTCTGGCATACATTTTCCCATTATGGAATCCATATTTGGTGGCAATTTTGGAAAATGGCCACCAGATTGAAAAACTATGGTTCCTAATATAATTGGATGCCCTTTGTGAAACTTCCTACCAAATTTGATACAAATATGTTGTGTTTCTGGCTGTTTCATCTATTTTCATCCATAATTTTACCATACAAAATAATATTTGGTGGCCATTTTGGAAAATGGGCGCCATATTTAACGCCTATGGTTCTAGATCTAATCAGATCCCTTTTAGGAACCTTCCTACCAAAATTGATCCAAATATATGATGTTTATGGGTGCTTTTAATCCATTTTCCCATTTCCATGACGGCCATTTTGGAAAATGGCCGTCATGGCCCCCAGGGCCCAAATCTTGAGCGCCTACGGTCCCAGATTTGATCAGAACCCCTTTGGGAGTCATCATACCAAATTTGACGCTTTTATCGCAAAGTGATCAATTTGCATGAAAATCTGCATCTATCGACCGGACTATGTGGATATGAATGAAAGTGAATTATCTGAATAGGTCGAGATAATGAAATGATTGGCACCTTATATTAGATATTGTAACTTTGTTGTTAATGTGGTTGCATCTGCTTTGTGGTGAGTGCAGCATGTGGTTATGATTGAATGAGTGTATGAATTGACTAATATTAGTACTCTTTGTATGTGGTAAATTGTGCATGTTTTTTGTAATGTTTTTATGAACTGTGGTGGTCATGTGGCTGGTTCACACCAGCAGGGACTGAGGATGGAAATTAGCTTTGGCTATAATCCTGTGTATTTACAGATATGTGATTTTTCCATATATTCCTGTTTTGATATGCATTGTCCCTTCATAAATAAATAAATACAAATACAAAATATATATATATATATATCAAATATTACAGCTGGCTGCATGTGCATTATGTGAGTAGAGATTCTAAAATACAGCAAAAAAGTTCTGTTCTTTTGTCTCTTCTCAAGGTGGTCTTATTGATTGGCCGACCAATCACACTGCAGCATTAAGGTTTGTGCAGCGGCCAAATGAATTAAAACAAACATGGAGACGTCGACAGACATACTTCAGCCTATTTTAGCGTCAATACAGGTTATTCAGTTTGTGAAAAACGTGCAGGAGGTAAGCACTTTATGCATACATGGAGGGAAGATGTCTGTGCCTTTCTCTCAGCTGGATGTAACAAAAGTTTGATTTTTTACCCTGTTCCGTGTGGTTGTGCTTTGACCAATCAGATTCAAATACTCATCACAACGCTTTGCGTTTTTTGATCCCTTTCAGCGAGAGCCGTTCAGGTTCATGTGTAGAACTCAATTCAGAGAGGCACATAGATCAATCTGTGTGAGCCAGGTTAGGATCGGGCAGCATTGCATAGCATTTTCTGCTCACTAGCGTGATCTGCAGTACATCCTCCAGCAGAGCGGAGCAAACCTGATTCTTTTATTAAGTCTTTTGCTCCTGGTTTGATTCAGAAATGACTTTTTAATATAAAACTAAACAAATGAGATGATTGATTATAATTATTATTTTTTGGTAAATAATACTATATTCTCAATAATGTAAACAAAAGGTCAAAACATGCATTTCTATAGTCTTGTGTTGAAACACTGCAGGATGATTGCATGACTGGGCAGCATTTGTGTACATCTTTGCATGTTTGTGGGTTGGACTTCAGACCTTCTTGTGCTCTTCTGTTTATAAGGAAACCATATATAAGAGTTGAGTTGCTCAGACAGGTCAGTGTCTTGAGTGTCTCAACAATCATTTATTTGATTGAAAAACAGGTTTGCTTATTTGTTCACCTTTCCTTGGTTCAAAAGAAATGAAAGGGAACTTTAGTCAAAATCCTGTTTATTTCCAACTAACACTTTTTGGAGATTATGGACGTCTTCGATATCTGTTTTTTACACTTTGTTTGTTACTCTACATGATGATCATCTCTGCTAACATGGTCATTATAATCACTATTTTGCTGGAGAAGTCTTTGCACCAGCCGATGTACGTCTTTATCTGCTGTTTATCTGTGAACTCTCTGTACGGCTCTGCTGCATTCTTCCCCAGGTTTTTGATCGATCTTTTGTCTGATTCTCATTTTGTCTCACGACCATGCTGCTTTATCCAAATATATCTCATTTATACGTACGCTTCATATGAGTTTACAATACTCGGAATCATGGCGTACGACAGGTTTGTGGCCATCTGTCAGCCTCTGCATTATCACACTAAAATAACCATAAGGAAAGCACTGTTTCTATGGGGAGTTGGTGTTATTTATCCTGCTTGTGCAGTAGGTTATGGCGTTGCTCTGAGTGTTCAGTTACCTCTTTGTGGAAATAAACTGCCCAGACTTTTCTGTGCAAACTGGCCTGTGGTGAAAAACTCTTGTGTGGACACGACACATAACAATGCAGTGGGTCAGTTTGTGACTATAACTACCATCTTTATCCCACTGCTGTTTGTGCTCTTCTCATATGTGAAAATTCTCATTGTGTGCAAAAGAGGCAGCGCTGAACTGAGAGGCAAAGCTCTGGAAACCTGTGTTCCACATTTAGTGACGTTTGTCACATATTCTGTCTCTGTTTTTCTGGAGTTGTCACTGACACGATTTGACACCAACAAAATTAACCCGATAGTCACCGCTGTTTTATCTTTGGAGTATCTAATAGTGCCGTCCATTAACAACCCTCTCATCTATGGACTAAAGCTGCCACAGATCAGAACAGCCATATATCAACGTTTTAAAATCAAAACAAATGTTTTTACTGTCATTTTTTAATTACTTACATATTTTTTGTGCATGGGTTTTTGTTATATCATAAATGAGCCTTGATTGTTTCATTTTACAATAAAACTTCTCAGTTTCAACTGGTCAAATGAAAATTCTATAGGTTAAACAATAATGCAAATCACTGAATATTTTGAAATATTGTAAATTGCCTTGCATATTGGTGCAGGATTTTGGGCTATTTTTTCAGAAAACATTGCTATAGTCCATTCATTTTTCTCATTTGTCCTGGTAATCTAAAGGTAAAATAGATGCCAATTTGTTTCACAGTTCTAAGTGAGAAGATTAATTTTTCCATATCCACTTTTGTAAGGAAAGTGTGCTGCACTACACAATTCATCCACCACCCAAATATTCAAAATTATTAAACAAAGGTAAATAGACAACAAGAACTAAAAGGCCCTGTGTGGGTTTAAAGTTCCTAAATGGGTCCACATATTTAAAACTGCACTGGTTTGAGACAGTAGTGTTTACACTGCACTGAGCTGTACAAGTCCTGTCATGGTCTGATTCTCTTGGACATCATGCTATTTTTGCTTGAATGTGGTGAACATATGATGCTTATTCATTTTCACATGTTCATTTGTAGCTGTTATGCCTTCATTGAGAATCTACAATGTAAATAATCATGGGAATAAAAAAGAACCATAAATGAAAACGTGTGTCCAAACTTTTGACTGGTCACGTATAAGCACTGCGCCTAACAACTCAAAGCTAATGAGAAAAGAAAATAGATCTTCACACTTCTTGCAATATAAACCCGCTATTTACACTACATGTTCACAATCTAACGTGAACCTGAAATAAATAAGGGAAAGCGCATGGTGGAGCTCATTACTTACAACGCCGTCCAGTAGAATCAGAGGCAGCTGCACATGGACACAATCCTCCTCTGGACACTTCCACATTTGAGCAGACTGAAGTCCCTCTGAAAGTCCGGCAAGAAACAAAGACAAATGTATCATCCTCAACGATCCAAAGCCCGAAACGATGAAAACCAAGAAACACCTCCAAACAAAGTTACTGTGATACTGTGTAAAGGCTCGTAAAGTCTGGAGTGAAATACAATAAACTAAATGGTGCGTGATGTACAGCGTTGTACAGTGATATGTATATTATTTATTAACACAGTATATGAATATAATCAAATAAAAGCCACATTACTGTAACAATAATTAGCTCCCGCTGTAGTTTATCGTCAGTTAGCTGTTTTTTTGTCTCTCTCATAGACCCATTTAAGGTGGAAGTGATTCAAAAAAAGCTGAGCGTGCATTTTGGCAACGGAAGTGGCATTGTTCCCCATTCATTCTGATTCATTCAGACTGAACACGGACAGAAGAAAATGGAGATAAAAACATTTCCAGCACCAAAATGTCTGGTTGTTCTGTGTGTGGTTGTCAGAATCAATATTCTACCGGTGGACTAAAGTTTTAAACTCACTGATCGCACAAGGATTTGGCAGTTGAACACCGTTTGTCAAAGTCGCTTGTTGAGGAAATATTTGCGATCTTTAGACAATAATCCTTTCGCAGAGGTTGACAAGCTGCTGAGTTCTGACGTACTTCTGTTGCCAAAATGCGTGAGCAACCGTGCCTACGTCACCACTAGCTGTGTCCCAATTCATAAGGCTGCAGCCTCCGGAGGCTGGTTTTAAGGCCGCATACGTCACTTCCGGTAAACCAAGGCCTGTCCCATTTCATTTTATTTCGTGCAGCCTTCAAATGCAGCCTTAAAACCGGCCTGGTTTCCATGGAGATCGGGCCGTGAACGAAGGCTACATCCGAGTATCCTTTGCTGCCTCCAATATCCCAGCATGCACCGCGCAGCGGCTGTAATGTTCGAAAACAGCAAAAACATGGAGCGCAAAACACGGAGCGAAAAACACGGAGCAAAAAGCAGGCATGTGAGTACACACTTTTAACTATTGGAAATCATCACTAACACAACGGTAAACTTAAAATATGCCCATAACTCCCACAAAACAGTCAAAAAAGTTTGTTTTTAACTGTGTGAACTTTGGAGCTTTGAGCTAAAAGTTTGGCTAGTAATTTACAGCTAAGCAAGTCCGCTCAGACTTTCATAATTGGACAGATTTCCATCAAACACTAATTTTTTTTTACTGTTAGGGGAAAAGACCATGGAGTGATTAAAGAGGAAGAAACGCCACGTTTTCACGGACAAGGGTAGGTCGGAGGTAAGGTAAAAACACGCATTATTTCATGCAGTATAATAATATTTACTTGTAAATCACCTAATATAAGCCTCCCACACATGCATTTCATTCTGGGAATACATTATATTGACACCTGTGTCTGTTAGGCCAGTCACATTTAATATAACAATGAGAAAACTGTTTGAAATGTTTTATTATGAATTTTCTTTTCTCATCTGCAACTTCCTGGATGAGGACATAACACACTTTGGATGTGAATGTACTTGCTCTGTGGACCTCATTTTCCTGTAATATTTGGGAGTTTTCTTAATGTGTGTGTCATTACAGGTTTTCACTCTGCAGGACAGGACTTTGAACCAACAGAACCAATCAGATGTAAGGTTCATTCTGCTTTTCCTCCTTCAGAAGATACAAGATGTCTCCACTGTCCATGTCCAGAGTCACTGAGGACTTCTGCAGAGTCACAACCTGCAGAGTCACAACCTCTGAGTCACAACTTGCAGAAGACCTGTGGGGCCTCTGGTTGCATCTGGCTTCCTGCACCCGCTGTCTGGTGCTGTCCTGAATGTGTCCTAATAGTGATGTCTCCATGCAGTTTAGGTTCAGAATAAGTTTATCTGAACGTTTTTCACTGTGACATTTGATTCACGGTGAGATGTCCCAGTTATTTGATGTGTCTTTTAATAGTAACTATAATTACATGTACTATAAGAATGCACTATTGTACTGCAGTGAAGCAGTATTCAATCTGATCATATTTGGCAAAGATAATTTGTTCATTTTGGATTGGCACCTGCTTCTGTAAAAAAAATTTAAAAAGTTACACAATGGGAGTACACTGACATGTTTTATTTATTTATTATTAACCTATTAATGCATTGTGTGCATGTGTGATGGGTTTAATGTTTGACTATTCATATGACAAAGTATTTCCAGAAGTTTATTTGATTGTTTAATAAACCATTTTTTCTCAAAGGAGAGTCTTTATAAAATGACTTAAATGCATTCCCTGTATACATCCATCCATCCATCCATCCATCTTCTCCCGCTTAATCTGGCTGGGTCGCGGGGGCAGCGTGCTGCCCAATACTCATAGCACCTGACCCCCCCTATGAACCCCTCTGCAGGTGGTGAGCCCACAGGAGGGTGGACAACATGGTGGACATGGTCCTTGATGTTAGTCCATAGGGGTGCGGGCATGTTTTAGGTTGATGGGGAAACCCATCCAGACACGGGGAGGAACATGCAAACTCCACACAGAAAGGCCCGGGCGACCCGGGGATCGAACCCACAACCTTCTTGCTGTGAGGCCTGAGTGTTGCCACTCAGCCACCGTGCCGCCTGTATACATGTAATCCCTTATCAATTTAAAAATACTTAATGCATATGTCATCACTGTTTTTGAAACTTTAAGGTAATTTAGCCTATTTTAGATGTATTTGAGAAACAGCAATATTTTAGCCATAAAATGTGGATTAGAATAACTTGTTCTCAAAATGTGACAGTTTGATTACCCGTGCGTAATCTTTGTTAATGATCTGTGCGCGTAATCTGCAGGTGCGTGTTGTTAGCATTAGCAGCGTGTCTCAGTTGCTGGGCGACGGGCGCGGCTCCGTGGGCTGGACCTGTCCCGTTTCAACACGGCCATGCGGTCCGCGGAGGGGTGTTCGAAGGCTACAGCCTATGCGGCTTCAGGAGGCTGCAGCCTTCACAGCCTGAATTGGGACACGGTTACTGTTTACGGACACTAAAAGGGTTTTTCTCTCTCTCTATCCAGTGTGTCTCTCCATTGAGCTGTTACACTGAGAGCGCCTCCTGCATGTTTGGAGCACTTCCGTTTATACAGCATTTTTTGTTTGCAGATGTTTTCTTGGTTTTCATCATTTTGTGTACTTTGACGCATTTGATGATGATGCACTCGTCTTTGCTTCTTTCTTTTTTTAAAAATTTGCACCATGTTCTTTGTTTACACCTTGTTTAAACTTGTGTTTGAGTTTGTGAATTTGCTTTGTTTCTGTACTTGAAGCTGCTTTCTCTGAGGCTCATTTGGCCATTGCAGTGTGTTTGGCCCTCGTTGGCCATGGTAGTAGGACTATATTAAGACACCTGCGTCAAAATCCCAACAAACCCCTCTAGATAGACGCCTAGCCAAATTTTTCAATTCAAACACACTGGAAATGTTGGACTAACCTAAACATGGAGGTAAACCAGATGTGACTGACACCAGGGTCTGAAGATTACATTCATTTTATCAAAATTATTCAAATAAAAATCCTATGAATTATTGAATAGATAGATTATGACATTTCTTGAAGTAGTCAAATAATATCTTATGAATAATAACAAAATGACCAATTGTTTCCTTGGTCCTTCTGCGTTGCCACTGGAACACTGCTGTGGTTGTGTGATTGGACGGTATTTTTGTACATCGCATCTCTGTGGGTTTGATTTACACCTTGCTCTATTTATGTAGAAACAATATAAAAGAGTTCAGTTGCTTACATTTTTTAGCATTAGTGGCTTGCACATCTCAACTATAATTTGTATTCATGAATAATATAGTTAAACAATATTATTACCTCTGTTTTGATTCCAAAGAAATGACAACCAACTTTAGTCAAAATCCTGCCTATTTCCATCTAACACTTTTTGCAGATTATGGACATCTTCGATATTTGTTTTTTACACTTTGTTTGTTGATCTACATGACGATAATCTCTGCTAACATGGTCATTATAATCACTGTTTTATTAGAGAAGTCTTTGCACCAGCCGATGTACATCTTTATCTGCTGTTTATCTGTGAACTCTCTGTACGGCTCTGCTGGATTCTTCCCCAGGTTTTTGCTCGATCTTCTGTCTGATTCTCATTTTATCTCCCGACCTTCCTGTTTTATTCAAATATATGTCATTTTCACATACGCTTCATATGAGTTTACAATACTCGGAATCATGGCGTATGACAGGTTTGTGGCCATCTGTCAGCCTCTGCATTATCACACTAAAATGACCATAAGGAAAGCACTGTTTCTATGGGGAGTTAGTGTTATTTATCCTGCTTGTGCCATAAGTTATGGAGTTTCTTTGTGTGTTCAGTTACCTCTGTGTGGAAATAGACTGCCTCGGATTTTCTGCACACTCTGGCCTGTGGCTAAAACCTCTTGTGTGGACACAGCCCATATCTATGCCGTTGGTCAGTTTGTATCTGTAACTACAGTTTTTATACCTCTGTTTTTTGTCTTGTTCTCATATGTGAGAATTCTCATTGTGTGCAAAAGAGGCAGCGCTGAACTGAGAGGCAAAGCTCTGCAAACCTGTGTTCCACATTTAGTGACGTTTGTCACATATTCTGTCTCTGTTTTTCTGGAGTTGTCACTGACACGATTTGACACCAACAAAATTAACCCGATAGTCACCGCTGTTTTATCTTTGGAATATCTAATAGTGCCGTCCATTAACAACCCTCTCATCTATGGACTAAAGCTGCCACAGATCAGAGCAGCCGTGTACCAGCGATTTAAAATCAAAACATTTGTATTTGGTAGAAGAAACCAAGCTAATTAAAATTGAAAAATGTGTAACAATTATTTACCACATGCTTTTTCCCACATGACTTTGACTAGAGTGGACAATGAGCACAACAGTGTGTTTGCTTTATTCTTTTGAGCGATTTATGCGATTTATGTCCCGTTTACCCACCCTTAGCTCTCAATTCAGCAATAATACCACTGTTAAATACCAGCATTAGAAAAACTGTTCTGCATTTTAAAGAAACGTGTTGAATACAAAGACAACTCTCTCAGCCAATAAGAGACAGAGACAGTTATTCATGAAAAAGCAGTGTAGAGGGCTTAGGTGTCCTCAGGCAGTCCAGAGAAAATCCACTCATTTTATTTGAGTATTAAGTGACCAGGATATGAGTGCACTGCTAAGGGATCAGGCTCGAGGTGGAAAACTGGAATCAGGATGAAGAGTATGGAAGTCAGTTCACCAGGGACTTTAATGATTAGGAACTCTTGGTCCAGATTTATGCAAACATGTTCATACGATGTTCACTTGATGTATGAAAAATGTATTAATCTTAGTAAAGTCCTTTACACCATTCAAGGTGACCAAAATGCCAATCTCCAATAAAATAGAAACAATTGAAAGGCACACTCATGCCTCACAGCAAGAAGGTTGCGGGTTCGATCCCCATGTCTGGATGGGTTTCCTCCGGGCAATCCGGTTTCCCCCATCAACTCAAAACATGCCAGCACCCCTATGAACTAACATCAAGGACCATGACGTCCACCCTCCTGTGGGCTCACCACCTGCAGAGGGGTTCAGAGGGGGGTCAGGTGCTATGAGGATTGGGCAGCTGCCCCCGCGTCCCAGCTGGATTAAGCAGGAGAAGATGGATGGATGGATTTTTAAAATAAAGACACATTTTTAAGATTCTGTCTTTCTATGAGTTAGTCATTGGTTACAACCATTTTACTCAGGATATACACCTATTTTAGAGTCTGGTATTAACTATTATTTGTTATCGACTGTTTATAATAATAATAACAATGCAATAAAGGAAAAAAAAACTTAAAATAAGCCTTTGGCTTGATGCATTGTTTCTTCTCCTCAGATTTTCTGGAGAAAGCTCATTGTTTTCCACCTTTTTATTAAAAATTAATAACAAGGTGCTAGGGTAAAAACAAAATGCATCTAGTAAAAATCTAAAATTGTTATATCATTGAAGTATATCAGTTGCTGTGATTGGGTAAAACTAAAAAAAAAGAAGCTGAAATTACCTGGAGCCATTCCGTGGATCAATTAAAATAACTGGATAAAATATTGAACACAAGCTGCTCGTGTTCTTCTGACAGGAACCTACTGCTTTCACAAAGGTCGGATTAGTGGGGCTTTTTGGCTATTTTTAGATCAGAAACTTTTTCTCAGTCCAGAATCCTTCAGTTGACTGCTTTTGAATCTTTAGCTTTGTCTTACTCTGCTATGATTAATACTAGCTCTTGCTCTCTGATTTCTACTTGACACCGCGCTTCTTGAGCTTGCTTATGCAAAAGAAGAACACTACTAAGTATGGCCACGGGCTCTAGAGCTGGCTGTAGCTTGCTGCTGAAGCTAATCTAGAGATGCTGTGTCTCTAGATTAGCTTCAGCTCGGCCCATTCACTTAAACAAATGGCCATGTTTAGGCCATTCCTGTTTTTTCATGTGTGCTTTGCTAGGCTTTGCTATTGGTTAAGTAACTCTCTGGCACCTGAACTAGCTTCTGAGAACGATCAAAGCATTCAACATGTCATAGCCTAGAACATAGAGATTGCACGCGGTGCAGGGCACTCTGTATTAATTTTGTATTATTTTAAATAAATAGCCCCATGACAAAACCGCCCTGACACTGCACTCTCTGTTGGACTGGGTGCATTCTGTACTAAGCACTAGTTTGGCAGGCCTGGTGTGGGCAATGTGCTCTACCATGTCTGTCCATGCTCGCTATGCAGGAATGGAGCCACCAGCTTTCTGCTAAACGGTATCTGGAGTATTGCCATGTTGATGGCTGGCCAAGAAACACAGGTGAACAGGTCGTCAAAGATTCCATGAGCTTCTGCCTGCTCTCATCATCCACTCCCAGTAGGAAACCTACCGTTCTTTTGGACAGGGTTCTTGGATCAATGTTATGCTAATACTAACCAGGTGTTTGTGTTTGCAACTGGAGCCAGTGTCTCTGCTGACTCCGTGCTGGTCTGTGCTGGAGAGGCGACCTTCAGCACTCTCAGGCACTTCTAAATATATCAAAAGTGTGCTCCAGACTGGGAGTCCAGGCGATCTCCAGCGCTCACTCCACATCAGCAGAACTGTTTAGAGGGCAACAGAGGACACCCACATGAGCCTCATTTCTGTCCTGGCCCTGTAGAAACAATGGCGTTTTCTCAGGTTTGCCATCAGGGACCACTTCTTCTAGTAGAACTGTCTTCCATCTCAAATACATAAAGTTGGATCCACTATGTTGTCAGAGGAATCAGACCTTGACCTACATCAGCAACTGGCTAATCCTGGTGTCCTTTCAACACAAGGAGAATGAACGTAGCCCAAGTTCTGCACCACATACTGCATCTGCCTCAAGTATCTGTACTTGATCTTAAATTAAACAACAAACAAACAACAAGCCATGGCTAACCAAGGACATTAAAGCCACACTCATCGGGAAGAGGAATGCCTGCAGCTCTGGAAAGAAGGAGGAGGCCCCAGCTGCTCAGAAGAAAGTGAAGGTGCAGCTGAGCCAGGCCAGACAGAGACATTGGAGGAAGCTGGAGTGGAAACTTCAGGGAAAATGTGGAGCGGCATGAGGACCATCACGGGACACAAGCCGACCCGAGGGGGAAGCGTTGAGGGAGATGTGAACACAGCCAATGAGTTCAACATCTTCAATCGCTTTGACACTGCAGGAACTGTCCACCTCCAGCTAGCAGCAATCACCCCCCTCCCCCTCCCTCCCCCATCTCCTGTGGAAGACCCAGCTCACACCTCAGATGACACCACCCCTCCCCCTCCTGACACCTCCACTCTGACTGTCACTGACGAGCAGGTGAGGTGTCAACTGCTGAGACTGAAAGCCGGTAAAGCACCAGGACCTGATGGAGTGAGCCCCAGAGTCCTGAAGCGCTGTGCTCCCCAGCTCATTGGTATCCTGCACCAGATGTTCAGCCTGAGACTGAGTCTTCAGAGAGACCCCTGCTGTAGAAGACATCGTGCCTCGTCCCTGTCCCGAAGACGCTGCGCCCCAGCGACTCCAAGGACTACAGGCCCGTGGCACTGATTTCCCACATCATGAAGACTCTAGAGTCTTCATGATGTGGGAAATCAGTGCCACGGGCCTCGTCCAGCAGCATCCATTTGCAAGACCCTCTCCAGTTTGCCTACCAGCCCCACCTTGGAGTAGACGACGCCATCCTGACCCGACTCCACAGAGTCTACTCCCACCTGGACAAGCCGGCCGCCACTGTGAGGATCATGTTTTTGACTTCCCCAGTGCGTTCGACACCATCAGGCCGGCTCTGCTGGCTGAGAAGCTGGCGGTGATGCAGGTGGATGCCTCCTTTGGTGTCCTGGATTGTGGATTACCTCACTGGAAGACCACAGTATGTGTGTTTGCAGAGCTGTGTGTCGGACAGAGTGGTCAGCAACACCGGGGCTCCACAGGGGACAGTCCTCTCCCCCTTCCTCTTCACCCTCTACACCACGGACTTCAACAACTGCAGCGAGTCTTGCCACCTTCAGAAGTTTTCTTACGACTCTGCAGTGGTGGGATGCATCAGCGGTGGACTGTAGTGCACAACTTTGTCACCTGGAGTGAGAAGAACCACCTCCAGCTCAACGTGACGAAGACAAAGGAACTGGTGGTGGACCTGAGGAGGACCAAGGCTGCTGTAGCCCCCATCTCCATCCAGGGGGTCAGTGTGGACGTGGTGGAGGAGGACAAGTACCTGGGGGTGTACTTGGACAATAAACTGGACTGGAGCAGGAACGTGGATGCTGTTTACAAGAAGGGCCAGAACCGCCTCTATTTCCTGAGGAGGCTGAGGTCCTTTGACATCTGCAGGACAATGCTCAGGATGTTCTATGAGTCTATGGTGGCCAGGGCATCATGTATGCTGTATCTGCTGGGGCAGCAGTCTGCGCGTGAGGGACACTAATAGACTTAATAAGATCAGGAAGGCTGGACATGTTGTGGGGGAGGAGCTGGACTCTCTGACTGTGGTGTTGGACAGGAGAATGCTGGACAAAACCAGGACTATTCTGGACTCTCCCTCCCACCCCCTCCACAAGGTGCTGGCCAATCAGAGGAGCTGTTTCAGCCATAGATGCTGCTTTTCCGCCTGTCGCCATGAAACTGTTGAACTCTGCACTTTAAATCACAAACTACTGTATCCTGCTTTATCCTATTCCCTGCTCACATGTATATAGTTGTAAATATGTCACTGATGTAAATAATTTCCCAGAGAGAACTATTTTTATCTTTTATCTTATTGTATTTATCTTATCTTATTTTTGAAACTTGATTCTATCTACATGCTCTTGGTCGGTTGCATCTGTAAGAAAGAAAATTTCCCCTTGGGGATGAATAAAAGTAATTCTGATTCTGATTAAATCAGTTTTTTTACTTGAAGGAAACTACTTCCTACTGCACTGGGAGGGACATGCAGGTGAGAGACAGTATAAGACCAAGGAGAGTCCTGTCTGTGAAGCTCAGTACAGAGGCTGTGGGTCTTACTTTCACTGTTGTGTTTACAGCAATTTTAAGCCATGAAGAACGGCACTCAAAATCCTGCCTATTTTCAGTTTACACTTTTTGCAGATTATGGACGTCTTCGGTATCTGTTTTTTACATTGTCTTTGTTGATCTACATGATGATAATCTCTGCTAACATGGTCATTATAATCACTATTTTATTAGAGAAGTCTTTGCACCAGCCAATGTATGTCTTTATCTGCTGTTTATCTGTGAATGCTCTGTACGGCTCTGCTGGATTCTTCCCCAGGTTTTTGCTCGATCTTTTGTCAAACACTCACTTCATTTCACGTACTTCCTGTTTTATTCAAATATATGTGATTTACACATATGCTTCTTGTGAGTTTACAATACTCGGAATCATGGCTTACGACAGGTTTGTGGCTATCTGTCAGCCTCTGCATTATCACAGTAAAATGACGATAAGGAAAACACTGTTTCTCTGGGGCGCTGCTGTTGTTTACCCAATGTTTACATTAAGTTACGCAATAACTCTTACTAGTGAACTTCCCATATGTAATGACAAATTAAATAGGATTTTCTGTGCAAATAGAGCTGTTGTGAACAATTCTTGTGGCGACTCCACACACGGTGATATACTTGGTTATTTTGTTATCTTTACAACAGTTTTCATCCCTCTGTTTTTTGTGCTGTATTCTTATGTGCGTATTCTCATTGAGTGCAAAAGAGGCAGCGCTGAACTGAGAGGAAAAGCTCTGCAAACCTGTCTTCCACATTTAGTGACGTTTGCGGTATATTCACTTTCTCTTTTTATTGAAATGTCCATAGCAAAATATGACACAAACCAGATTAACCCAGTGATCAGTGCTATTCTGTCTTTGGAGTATCTATTGGTGCCCTCCATCAATAACCCACTAATTTATGGACTAAAGCTGCCACAGATTAGAACAGCCATTTTTCATCGTTTTAAAATCAGAACTAAGATCTTCTTTGCTTCTGTGTAGATATCAAATGAAAAAAATAAATTCTGTCAGCTGGACAAATGTTTTAGTTCAATTCCCCAGAACTGAAGAAGCCACTTGAATGAGCGGCGAAAGGAAATTATGTTATTTAAAAAATTACAGCTTTTGATTTGCTAATTGCATTCATTAAATTTGCAATTTCCACTTCGGCTGTTTAATCTTGCCACCCTACAGTAGTTACAGTAATAAGTTATGTTCATGTGATGTCCCACTCCATGTGTTTCAGTCAGTGACTATGTTTACATCTATTATAGCTATAATTGATTCATTAGATATGTTTACAAAACTTACACTTCATATGGCATGTGCTTAAAACATTACAAAAATTATGGAAGCTGTAGTGTGTGTTCAATGGCTTCATATTTTGCATTTGCTTTTAGATAAAATAATAAAATAAACACTGCAATTAATGTTTTTGTGAAATGTAAAGATGAAAACAGATGTCTGACATTAACATAATATAATAAAGTCTTGTATTAGTCATGTCACAATATTAAAATATCAACTCCATTTCAATACTAAGGTAAAGGCTTGATCCAATTTTCAAAACCACAGTGATGATTGAAAACACCACTTTTAAAACAGTATAATATGATTTTCAAGACAAATTCACTAGCAAGGACCATGCCAACAGCAAAAAGGTGCTCTCAACTGAGGCTGAGAATGAGTTATCTGGCCTTGTCAAGCTGTTGGTTGAAAGGGGGTTCCCAAAAGAGGCAGGGGATATACGCCACATAGTTTCAGTATGCCAATGGCATTTTAGGTTTTTCAAAATAAAAACAAAAGGCTGGGTACTACTGGTTTGAGGGGTTTCTAAAAAGAAACCCAGTTATTAGTCTTCATAAACCAGAAGCCCTTTCTGCTGCAAGGGCCTCTGATATGAACCCTGCTGTTGTTGACAAGTGTTTTCAGTCATACAGATCCTTTTTGAACCATCTCCAGATCCATGATGTGCCATCACATGTCTGGAACTGCGATGAGTCAGGGCTGCAGGACCATTTCATATCCAAAAGAGTTGTTGGAGTGACAGGAAAGGGAGAGACAGAAACTGTTGTGGCTGGTTTCAATGCTGTTGGGACTTTCACCCCCACAATGGTGATTTTTAAGGGAAAGTGGCTCAGGCCAGAGGAGCTAAACAGCAGAGCAGACCACCATCAAGGTGTCAGAGAATGGCTGGATAAATTCTCAGATGTTTCTGGAGTGGGGGCAGCTGTTTTTACAGCAGCTGCTGGAAGAAGATGCAAGGCTCTATATTTTGCTTCTAGATGGCCATTACAGCCATGTGTTCACCCTTCAATTTTTGCAGCTCATGAAGGAAAACAATGTCCATTCATCAGCTACCCTCCCCACACCTCCCATGCCCTCCAGCCTGCAGACAAATCCCTGTTTAGAAACTTATAGCACCACTAGCAGTAGATTGTGCGTGGGCAAGGAAGACAGGGGGAAGAAGCTTCCAAAACAGCTGTTCTTTTCTGTGTTTACCCCCCACATGGAGAAAGGTGGCCACAGTCAAAAATCCCCAAGGGGTTTCCAGGCATCTGGGATGTTTCCAGTCAGGATGGATGCCATTCCCACTGAGCTGTTCATGCTGAGTCTGACAAGAGAAAGCGAGAATGGAGCAACATCAGAGACCATTGCTGCCAGACCTGCTGTTAGAAGCAGAAATAGCTTTCGGTGTAGAGGAAGTGGTGGAAACCAGCCAGCCTGATAATGAAGTGTATGCCTCCACCTTCTTACCTGGGTCATGCACCCCTGCGTCTGCCATCACAGCTGGGCCATACACCTCTGTGTCTGCTTTCTTGCCTGGCCCGTCCACCTCTGTGTCTACCGTCAGAGCTGGGTCATCCACCTCTGCCTCCTGATCTTATCAATATCCCCACAAGAGAATGGGAAAAAAAGAGGATAGTGGTGAGGCCACCCACCTATCACCCAAGAAGCCCAGAACACAGAATATATATTTCTCGTTTTGTGGTTTTTGAGTGTGAAATGCATTGACTTTTTGAAAGAAAGTCCATACTTAAAGGGTTCAAAATATTTGAAAATACACATTTTAAAATATGGATCATAAGGGGAGATGTTGGTTAAGCAAATAAAAAAACATTTGAAAAAAATATTAATCCTTTGATTTTTTTTTATAGCCAAATGAAATTCAGTGCACAAAAATGCTCTAATGCTCTAATACCCTCAACGTAATTTATTTAAAGGTCTGATTGAGGGTTAACGCGTGCCTCCTCCGGCCACGCCTAAGGCGCCTTCCCCGGCTGCACGTAATGGGCCTTCTCCGGCCACACGTAACGTGCCTTCTCCGGCCACGCATAACGCGCCTTCTCCGGCCACGCATAACGCGCCTTCTCCGGCCACACGTAACGCGCCTTCCCTGGCCGCAAGTAATGCGCCCCTACCAGTCCATGAAAATATGGTCCTGAAAAGAGCGCAGTCGAAACTTAATAATTACATGTTGGAATGACGGGATGTTGAAAAAAAGCTAATGTGCCGCCACTCCGACTACGGAGGAAAAACATGTGGGAGTGCAGGACATTTGATAACAAATGGACACACCGCCACTCTGACAATTAGAGGTCAATGTCGGAGTGGCGGTGTGTCGGAATGGCGGCCTGTAACCGGTTGGTGGAGATGGAGAACAAATCTTCACAGCAAAGCACAGGCCAATGAAATACTGCGTGGATCCGGAAAGCTATGAAAAAAAGCTAGAGACAGAGATTTTTGTCTCGGTCCGGATGTCATTGCGTTTGAGTCCGGATCCAGATCGGAGTCCGCCAATTGAGTACCTCTGCCTTAGAGCCACTCTATGAGCAGCACCTAGAGAGTGAGTGTAACCGTTACAAACCCACCTGGCATTGTGCTTTATTTGAACAAGCAACCATGCCAATGCCTGGAGGCCTGTGTGTGAAGACCTGCCTTGTGACGCTGCCCAGTCACTCGCCGCACAAAATCCCCATCATTGTCATCAACAAATCCAAGCAGAGCATAATACGCCCACCACTCCCAGTGCTGCACTATCCATGTCTTCCCAGATTCTGTGTCACCGTATGCCCTATGATTCGCAGCCGGAGAACAAAGAAACCAATCTAATATCTGATTTTATATTTGATTTTATATAACTCTCCAATTCCTCTGAACTGGAAAGAATGTGTCACGTCCAAACTCAACTGTCTCTGTAAATAACAGCTCTATAGAGATAATGACTTCATTTAAATACTTGGGTGTACATGTGGACTGCCTGCTGAGCTGGAACGCACACGTTGACTTTATTTGTTCCCGTCTAGCTCAAAGGCTGCATTTTTTATCATCCGTATCATTCGCTATGGTATGTGCATTTGGTTTGGTAATTCAACTGTTCAAAATAAAACCAAACATGGTAGCCTGGTTAGCACAGCTATGAAGGTGATGGGCTCTCGTGAGTTCACTCCTCTACAGCAAATCTATGAGGAGTCTGTAACACGGTTGGCTCGGAGAATTACAACTGATCCATCTCATATTTTGTACTCCCAGTTTGAGCTTCTGCCCTCTGGACGGCGCTATAGAGCTGTCAGATATAAAACTAATAGGTTTAAAAATTCATTTATTCCCACAGCTATCACTCTGTTGAACAAAGGGCGATAGCATCTGTCTGTTGAGCTGTACTGTGCTGCTTTGTTGTGTTGTATGTCTTGTATTGTTTGTATTATTTCCTGTGTTCCAACCCAAGACAAATTTTGCTATGGGACAATAAAGTAATTCTGATTCTGATTCAAGAAAATACCCAAGGTAGACTGAAATCATGATCTAGACTTCGGGCGCACTGACTGTGTGAAGCATCACATGCCAAGACTCAGAGAACCTCAATCACCATTTTCTTCACTCACTGTGGCTGTGCAGAAGAAAATTGGTGATGTCTGCCTCTGTATTGATTATTGGAAGCTCAACCTTCACACAGTCAAGGATGCGTATGCACTTTCCAACTTGGAGGAGTCATACTCAGCACTTTCTCATGCCTGGGTACAACCAAATCAAAATGGCAGAGTCCGATAAGCCCAAAAACCCTGGCCAGTTCCATGGGCATTAAAATAACTAGTGACTATGCTGCGATTGCCAAGCCCTTGAATGACCTGACAAAGGGCATGCTCAAACCTGTGGCCAAAGCTGCAAAGAACCTTCATCCGCTCCAAGCCACGACTCGTCGCGTCATCTTCAGTCCTTGGATTTTCTATTCCCAAACAGCCTAAAATCTGTCACACTGACGCGAACATCGCTGGTTTAAGAGCTGCGCTTTATCAAGAGCAAGAAAAGAAGTTGTGCATCACTGCATATAACAGCAGAGTCCTGCTGGTCAGTAAGTGACGATATTTAGTGCATAAACTTTTTAGAAGTTGAGTGTGTGTGTACATTTTCATAATTATCTTTACAGATGCAAGTTTAGCAGACAACAATACTATATATATCCTACATATTGACATCACCAAAGCTGAACGCTGCCAGCTGTTGGTGGTTTGCTGTACTTTCCATCTACAATTTCAAATTAAAGTATTGAGCAGGCAGCCAGAACCAAGACACAGATGCCTTTTCTCAGAGAATCCCTCACCAGCCACCTGATCTTTATTGCCATAAAGAGTGGGATGTTGAGCGTCCTGGCGGTGCTGTCGAGCTCTCTTCAGACATTGTGGTCACTATATGTCACAGCTGTTTGCTGAAAAGATGTCGAAGCTAAGATACAGACCTGTAACCGCTGCATCAGACAAAAAGTTCTTCCAGAAATAGCTGCTCCTTTGGTAAACATTAAAACCAGCAGACCATTTGAGTTACTGTGCATGGACTACTTCATGCTTGAGTCTAATAAAGGGAACATCAGAGATGTCATGGTGCTCACGGATAATTTCATGAAGTATGCTGTTTCAATACCAACTGTGAGACCAACCAAAAAGCGAGAACTGTTACAAAATGTCTATGGGAGAATTCTTCTGATGAAGCTAGAGTAGATTCTGATTGCCTGAGGGATGAGGAGAAAGAATAGAGTTTGCTTGATTGATGGTGAGTTCACAGAGCAGACCTTGTGCCTAAAGACTGAATTTAACTAAAGAAACATTATCTCTACTACCAGCACCGGTAGAGGTAGGTATTCGTTACTTTGGTAACTTTTTGGTAGTAAACTCCATCTAAGGCTAAATACCAGCAACAGACTGATAGTCGACAAGTACCATAAGGGAAAGTTTAAAAGAACACTGAAGCTCCTCCCGCACGGACCTCGCCACTTTCCGGGACCATGGGATCAGTGCCCGCTGTGAGGGCGAGGGTCGGCTTGCAAACTATGTTTCCTTACCACATTTTCATTAGTACCCGACAAAAGTAATGACGTTACTGTAGCGCGTTACACTGCTCACACATCACAATATAATATAATATAATATAATAACAAAATGCAAAAATATAAATTCAAAATAAGTCGCAATTAAAGCCGCTCGCGGCAATGATGGCCCTCGCCCCGGTGCGCACGCCCATGCCAGGCAACCGCCGAGGACTCGTGACCGTCCTGACACGACACTCTCTCCTCCCGACAGCTCGTCCACCAGAAAAACTACATAGGGCACCTTTAATATTTGAAAATGGGAACGATCTAGAGCCAAATTATAGAAACTAGGCCACAGGTCACATGACTTTTATAATCAAGAGCACTGTCAGACTAAGACTGCATAAAAACAGACCCTCCACCAGAAAAGTTACATAGTGCGCCTTTAAACATATTTTGGGGGGGAGTATTTGCCCCTTTGTGGCCAACCATGGAAAATACCCCATATCCATAATGAATTTTTTTGGTCGTAGACACGCATAGAATTTAATACCCATATCTGGTACAAATCCGATAATGCTGATGTTTCATGTCTGGATAGGGGGCGCTATAGAGTTCACTTTTCATATACTTTATAGTGTATTATATTCAGTCCATGTTCAAGCTTTAGTGATTCAGATTTCAGCACAATCAGACAAAGTCTGTGCGTGTAGTAATTTTGGAACTATTTATTGGGGGAGTCTTTGCGCCCCTGCTGGCCAACCATGGGAAACACCCCATATCCATAATATATTTTTTTGCTTGCTTTGATACAGAGAATTGAATACCCAAATTTGGTACAAATTTGTTTCTTGTATAGGCTAGGTGGCGCTATAGAGTAACTTTTCATATGCTTTATAGTTTATTATAATCAAGCCCTAATCAGGCATTAGTGATTCAAATTTCAGCACGATCAGACAAAGCCTGTGTGTGCAGGCATTTTTTTACTATTTTTTTAGTCTTGAGTCTTTGCGCCCCTGGTGGCGAACAATGAAAATTGCACCGTTTCCACAATATAAGATTTTGCTTGAAATCATGCATAGAATTTAATCCCCAAATTTGGTACAAATCCGATAATGTTGACGTTTCACGTATACACTAGGTGGCGCTACAGAGTTCACTTTTATTATATTTCATATTTCATCACATTCAGGCCGGGATCACACAATAGTGATGTGAGTTTGAGCTCTGTAGGCCAAAGCCTGTGGCCATGAGAGGGCATCAGAGAAACAGGAAACGAAGGCGTTATTCGCCGGCGTGCTACGGACAAACCGTGAAAAAGTGCGCTGAGAAAAATAAGATTTTTGTGGAGCCACATCTGTAGATGTGACGTGTCAAATCTGAGCTCGTTTGGACCAAAACCAAGACACTTGAAGACTTTGGCGTACACGCAGTCAAAACAGCGGTGAATTTTTGATCCAATATGGCTGACTTCCTGTTGGTCATAGAGACGTGCTCCAATTCATCTTTTGGCTTGTCTCATGGTTCTCTGTCACTGTCCCGAATTTCGTTTTCCTGCGACAAACTTTGCTTGTCCCCTCTCCCATAGGGGTCCAATTCTAGGGGGCGCCGTTGAGTGGGGTCACTTTGGTCATTGTTGCGATCTCCGTTTTATCGAATTTTTCGCCGGGCCGGTCGATTCTATACCCCCATGTGAGACTTTTCGTCGACGTTCAGGGGGTCAAAAATGCGATCATTTTGGCGGAAGAAAAAACGAAGAACAATAGCCCTCGCCACTTCGTTAGGCGAGGGCCAAAAATAGCAAGAGACTGGCATAAGGCATAATACAATAATAAAAATATACAAATGTATGTTAGTAAAAATAAAATAAATTAAAGCCGCCGCGGCAATGATGGCTCTCGCCCCGCGCGCAACGCCCTCCAGGCGACCGCTGAGGTCTCGTGACCGCCCTGGCACGACTCTCTCCTCCCGACAGCTTGTCCCACAGAAAAATTACATAGGGCACCTTTAATATTTGAAAATGGGAACGATCTAGAGCCAAATTATAGAAACTAGGACACAGGTCACATGACTTTTATAATCAAGAGCACTGTCAGACTAAGACTGTGCATAAAAACAGACCCTCCAACAGAAAAGTTACATAGTGCGCCTTTAAACATATTTTGGGGAGATTTCTTTGTGGCCAACCATGGAAAAATACCCCATGTCCATAATGTATTTTTTTGGTCGTAGACACGCATAGAATTTAATACCCATATTTGGTACAACCGATAATGTTGATGTTTCATGTCTGGATAGGGGCGCTATAGAGTTCACTTTTCATATACTTTATAGTTTATTATATTCAGTCCATGTTCAAGCTTTAGTGATTCAAATTTCAGCACAATCAGACAAAGTCTGTGCGTGTAGTATTTTTGAACTATTTATTGGGGGAGTCTTTGAGCCCTCCTGGCCAACCGTGGGAAACACCCCATATCCATAATATATATATTTGCTTGCTTTGATACAGAGAATTGAATACTCAAATTTGGTACAAATCCGATAATGTTGACGTTTCTTGTATAGGCTAGGTGGCGCTATAGAGTAACTTTTCATATGCTTTATAGTTTATTATAATCAAGCCCTAATCAGGCATTAGTGATTCAAATTTCAGCACGATCAGACAAAGCCTGTGTGTGTAGGCATTTTTAAACAATTTTTTTAGGGAGTGTTTGCGCCCCTGGTGGCAAACAATGAAAATTGCACCATGTCCATAATATAAGATTTTGCTTGAAATCATGCATAGAATTTAACTCTAAATTTGGTACAAATCCGATAATGTTGACGTTTCTTGTATAGGCTAGGTGGCGCTATAGAGTAATTTTTCATATGCTTTATAGTTTATTAGAATCAAGCCCTAATCAGGTATTAGTGATTCAAATTTCAGGACGATCAGACAAAGCCTGTTTGTGTAGGCATTTTTTAACTATTTTTTTATTGAGTCTTTGCACCCCTGGTGGCGAACAATGAAAATTGCACCATGTCCATAATATAAGATTTTGCTTGAAATCATGCATAGAATTTAATCCCCAAATTTGGTCCAAATCCGATAATGTTGATGTTTCACGTATACACTAGGTGGCGCTACAGAGTTCACTTTTATTATATTTCATATTTCATCACATTCAGGCCGGGATCACACAATAGTTATGTGAGTTTGAGCTCTGTAGGCCAAAGCCTGTGGCCGTGAGAGGTCATCAAAGAAACAGGAAACGAAGGCGTTATTCGCCGGCGTGCTACGGACAAACCGTGAAAAACTGCGCTGAGAAAAATGATGGCGTTTGTGGAGCCACATCTGTAGATGTGACGTGTCAAATCTGAGCTCGTTTGGACCAAAACCAAGACACTTGAAGACTTTTTATGCACACGCAGTCAAAACGGCGGTGAATTTTTGATCCAATATGGCCGACTTCCTGTTGGTCATAGGGCGGTGTGACAATGACATTTTCTGCTTGTCTCCTTGTTTTCTATCACTGTCCTGAATTTTGTCGGCCTACGCCAAAATATGCTTTTCAGCTCCCCATAGGCTTTCAATTTTTGACTTTTCCAGGGGGCGCTGTCGAGTGGGGGCACTTTGGGCATTGTCGCGATGCCCGTTTTATCAAATTTTTCGCCGGGCCGGTCGATCTGATACCCCCATGTGAGACTTTTCGTCGATGTTCAGGGGGTCAAAAATGCGATCATTTTGGCGGAAGAATAATAATAATAATAATAATTAAAGCCGCTCGCGGCAATGATGGCCCTCGCCCCGGTGCGCACGCCCATGCCAGGCAACCGCTGAGGACTCGTGACCGCCCTGACACGACTCTCTCCTCCCGACAGCTCGTCCACCAGAAAAATTACATAGGGCACCTTTAATATTTGAAAATGGGAATGATCTAGAGCCAAATTATAGAAACTAGGCCACAGGTCACATGACTTTTATAATCAAGAGCACTGTCAGACTAAGACTGTGCATAAAAACAGACCCTCCAACAGAAAAGTTACATAGTGCACCTTTAAACATATTTTGGGGGGTAGTATTTATGCTCCTTTGTGGTATAACCATGGAAAATACCCCATATCCATAATGTATTTTTTTTGGTTGTAGACACGCATAGAATTTAATACCCATATTTGGTACAACCGATAATGTTGATGTTTCATGGCTGAGTAGGGGGCGCTATAGAGTTCACTTTTCATATACTTTATAGTTTATTATATTCAGTCCATGTTCAGGCTTTAGTGATTCAAATTTCAGCACAATCAGACAAAGTCTGTGCGTGTAGTAATTTTTGAACTATTTATTGGGAGTCTTTGAGCCCCTGCTGGCCAACCGTGGGAAACACCCCATATCCATAAGATATTTATTTGCTTGCTTTGATACAGAGAATTGAATACCCAAATTTGGTACAACCGATAATGTTGATGTTTCTTGTATAGGCTAGGTGGCGCTATAGAGTAACTTTTCATATGCTTTATAGTTTATTATTATTCAAGCCCTAATCAGGTATTAGTGATTCAAATTTCAGCACGATCAGACAAAACCTGTGTGTGTAGGCAATTTTTTACTATTTTTTTATTAAGTCTTTGCGCCCCTGGTGGCGAACAATGAAAATTGCACCATGTCCGTAATATAAGATTTTGCTTGAAATCATGCATAGAATTTAATCCCCAAATTTGGTCCCAATCCGATAATGTTGACGTTTCACGTATACACTAGGTGGCGCTACAGAGTTCACTTTTATTATATTTCATATTTCATCACATTCAGGTCGGGATCACACAATAGTGATGTGAGTTTGAGCTCTGTAGGCCAAAGCCTGTGGCCGTGAGAGGTCATCAAAGAAACAGGAAACGAAGGCGTTATTCGCCGGCGTGCTACGGACAAACCGTGAAAAAGTGCACTGAGAAAAATGATGGCGTTTGTGGAGCCACATCTGTAGATGTGACGTGTCAAATCTGAGCTCGTTTGGACCAAAACCAAGACACTTGAAGACTTTGGCGTACACGCAGTCAAAAGGGCGGTGAATTTTTGATCCAATATGGCCGACTTCCTGTTGGTCATAGGGCAGTGTGACAATGACATTTTCTGCTTGTCTCCTTGTTTTCTATCACTGTCCTGAATTTTGTCGGCCTACGCCAAAATATGCTTTTCAGCTCCCCATAGGCTTTCAATTTTTGACTTTTCCAGGGGGCGCTGTCGAGTAAGGGCACTTTGGGCATTGTTGCGATGCCCGTTTTATCAAATTTTTCGCCGGGCCGGTCGATCTGATACACCCATGTGAGACTTTTCGTCGATGTTCAGGGGTCAAAAATGCGATCATTTTGGCGGAAGAATAATAACACACACACAATAATAAAGCCGCTGCGGCAATGATGGCTCCCTGCCCCGGCGCCGCACGCCCCTCCCAGGCAACCGCTGAGGACTCGCGACCGCCCTGACACGACTCTCTCCTCCCGACAGCTCGTCCCCCAGAAAAATTACATAGGGCACCTTTAATATTTGAAAATGGGAACGATCTAGAGCCAAATTATAGAAACGATGCCACAGGTCACATGACTTTTATAATCAAGAGCACTGTCAGACTAAGACTGTGCATAAAAACAGACCCTCCAACAGAAAAGTTACATAGTGCACCTTTAAACATATTTTGGGGGGAGTATTTGCGCCCTTTGTGGCCAACCATGGAAAATACCCCATATCCATAATGTATTTTTTTGGTCGTAGACACGCATAGAATTTAATACCCATATTTGGTACAAATCCGATAATGTTGATGTTTCATGTCTGAGTAGGGGGCGCTATAGAGTTCACTTTTCATATACTTTATAGTGTATTATATTCAGTCCATGTTCAAGCTTTAGTGATTCAGATTTCAGCACAATCAGACAAAGTCTGTGTGTGTAGTAATTTTTGAACTATTTATTGGGGGAGTCTTTGAGCCCCTGCTGGCCAACCGTGGGAAACACCCCATATCCATAATATATTTTTTTGCTTGCTTTGATACAGAGAATTGAATCCCCAAATTTGGTACAAATTCGATAATGTTGACGTTTCTTGTATAGGCTAGGTGGCGCAATAGAGTAACTTTTCATATGCTTTATAGTTTATTATAATCAAGCCCTAATCAGGTATTAGTGATTCAAATTTCAGCACGATCAGACAAAGCCTGTGTGTGTAGGCATTTTTAAACTATTTTTTTAGGGAGTCTTTGCGCCCCTGCTGGCGAACGATGAAAATTGCACCATGTCCATAATATAAGATTTTGCTTGAAATCATGGATAGAATATAATCCCCAAATTTGGTACAAATCCGATAATGTTGACGTTTCACGTATACACTAGGTGGCGCTACAGAGTTCACTTTTATTATATTTCATATTTCATCACATTCAGGCCGGGATCACACAATAGTGATGTGAGTTTGAGCTCTGTAGGCCAAAGCCTGTGGCCATGAGAGGGCATCAAAGAAACAGGAAACGAAGGTGTTATTCACGCGTGCTACGGACAAACCGTGAAAAACTGCGCTGAGAAAATGATGGCGTTTGTGGACCCACATCTGTAGATGTGACGTGTCAAATCTGAGCTCATTTGGACCAAAACCAAGACACTTGAAGACTTTTACGCACACGCAGTCAAAACGGCGGTGAATTTTTGATCCAATATGGCCGACTTCCTGTTGGTCATAGAGACGTGCTTCAATTCATCTTTTGGCTTGTCTCATGGTTCTCTGTCACTGTCCCGAATTTCGTTTCCCTGCGACAAACTTTGCTTGTCCCCTCTCCCATAGGGGTCCAATTCTAGGGGCGCCGTTGAGTGGGGGCACTTTGGTCATTGTTGCGATCTCCGTTTTATCGAATTTTTCGCCGGGCCGGTCGTATTCTATACCCCCATGTGAGACTTTTCGTCGACGTTCAGGGGGTCAAAAATGCGATCATTTTGGCGGAAGAGGAATAATAATAATAAAGAAACCAACGAAGAACAATAGCCCTCGCCACTGCTAGGCGAGGCCAATAATACCTGGGTGCCGCTGGCGGCAATGATGGCCTCGCCCGGTGCGCACGTCCCTCTGATGCGACCGCCGAGGACTCGTGGACCGCCCTGGCACAACACTCTCTCTCCTCCCGACAGCTCGTTCATTAGAAAAATTACATAGTGCACCTTTAAATGTTTCTTAAAACTCATTGCACTCCTGCTGGGCAATCGTGACAAATGACACAGGGCCATAATGCAATATATTTTTGGTTTGTAATCATGCATAGAATGTAATTCCCAAATTTGGTACAACCGATAATGTTGACGTTTCACGATACACTAGGTGGCGCTATAGAGTTCACTTTTATTATATTTAATATTTCATCACATTCAGGCCGGGATCACACAATAGTGATGTGAGTTTGAGCTCTGTAGGCCAAAGCCTGTGGCCTTGAGAGGTCATCAAAGAAACAGGAAACGAACGCGTTATTCGCCGTGCGTGCTACGGACAAACCGTGAAAAAGTGCGCTGAGAAAAATGATGCGTTTAGGATCCACATCTGTAGATGTGACGTGACAAATCTGAGCTTGTTTGGACCAAAACCAAGACACTTGAAGACTTTGGCGTACACGCAGTCAAAACAGCGGCGAGTTTTTTGATCCAATATGGCCGACTTCCTGTTGGTCATAGAGACGTGCTCCACCCATCTTTTGGCTTATCTCATGGTTCTGTGTCAATGTCCCACTTCGTTTCCTGCGACAAACTTTGATTGTCCCTCTCCCATAGGGGTCCAATTCTAGGGGGCGCCGTTGAGTGAGGCCACTTTGGTCATTGTTGCGATGACCGTTTTATTGAATTTTTCACCGGGCCGTGTCGATTCTATACCCCCCATGTGAGACTTTTCGTTGATGTTCAGGGGGTCAAATCTGCATTTCTTTGTTTATACAGAACGAAGAACAATGTTAACTTAAAGCCGCTCGCGGCAATGATGGCTCCTCGCCCCGCGCGCAACGCCCTCCAGGCAACCGCTGAGGTCTCGTGACCGCCCTGGCACGACTCTCTCCTTCCCGACAGCTCGTCTCCCAGAAAAATTACATAGGGCACCTTTAATATTTGAAAATGGGAACGATCTAGAGCCAAATTATAGAAACTAGGCCACAGGTCACATGACTTTTTATAATCAAGAGCACTGTCAGACTAAGACTGTGCATAAAAACAGACCCTCCAACAGAAAAGTTACATAGTGTGCCTTTAAACATATTTTGGGGGGAGTATTTATGCCCTCTTTGTGGCTAACCATGGAAAATACCCCATGTCCATAATGTATTTTTTTGGTCGTGAGACACGCATAGAATTTAATACCCATATTTGGTACAAACCGATAATGTTGATGTTTCATGTCTGGATAGGGGGCTATAGAGTTCACTTTTCATATACTTTATAGTTTATTATATTCAGTCCATGTTCAAGCTTTAGTGATTCAAATTTCAGCACAATCAGACAAAGTCTAAAGTGCGTGTAGTAATTTTTGAACTATTTATTGGGGAGTCTTTGAGCCCCTCCTGGCCAACCGTGGAAACACCCCATATCCATAATATATATATTTGCTTGCTTTGATACAGAGAATTGAATACTCAAATTTGGTACAAATCCGATAATGTTGACGTTTCTTGTATAGGCTAGGTGGCGCTATAGAGTAACTTTTCATATGCTTTATAGTTTATTATAATCAAGCCCTAATCAGGCATTAGTGATTCAAATTTCAGCACGATCAGACAAAGCCTGTGTGTGTGTAGGCATTTTTAAACAATTTTTTTAGGAGTGTTATGCGCCTCTGGTGGCAAACAAATGAAAATTGCACCATGTCCATAATATAAGATTTTGCTTGAAATCATGCATAGAATTTAATCCCCAAATTTGGTACAAATCCGATAATGTTGACGTTTCTTGTACAGGCTAGGTGGCGCTATAGAGTAATTTTTCATATGCTTTATAGTTTATTAGAATCAAGCCCTAATCAGGTATTAGTGATTCAAATTTCAGGACGATCAGACAAAGCCTGTTTGTGTAGGCATTTTTTAACTATTTTTTATTGAGTCTTTGCGACCCTGGTGGCGTACAATGAAAATTGCACCATGTCCATAATATAAGATTTTGCTTGAAATCATGCATAGAATTTAATCCCCAAATTTGGTCCAAATCCGATAATGTTGATGTTTCACGTATACACTAGGTGGCGCTACAGAGTTCACTTTTATTATATTTCATATTTCATCACATTCAGGCCGGGATCACACAATAGTTATGTGAGTTTGAGCTCTGTAGGCCAAAGCCTGTGGCCGTGAGAGGTCATCAAAGAAACAGGAAACGAAGGCGTTATTCGCCGGCGTGCTACGGACAAACCGTGAAAAACTGCGCTGAGAAAATGATGGCGTTTGTGGAGCCACATCTGTAGATGTGACGTGTCAAATCTGAGCTCGTTTGGACCAAAACCAAGACACTTGAAGACTTTTGCGTACACGCAGTCAAAACGGTGTGAATTTTTGATCCAATATGGCCCGACTTCCTGTTGGTCATAGGGCGGTGTGACAATGACATTTTCTGCTTGTCTCCTTGTTTTCTATCACTGTCCTGAATTTTGTCGGCCTACGCCAAATATGCTTTTCAGCTCCCCATAGGCTTTCAATTTTTGACTTTTCCAGGGGGCGCTGTCGAGTGGGGCACTTTGGGCATTGTCGCGATGCCCGTTTTATCAAATTTTTCGCCGAGCCGGTCGATCTGATACCCCCATGTGAGACTTTTCGTCGATGTTCAGGGGGTCAAAAATGCGATCATTTTGGCGGAAGAATAATAATAATAATAATAATAATAATAATAATAAAAAGAAACCAACGAAAGAACAATAGCCCTCGCCACTTCGTTAGGCGAGGCCAATAAAAAGAAACCAACGAAGAACACAGCCTCGCCACTTAAGTAGGGCGAGGGCCAATAATAATAAAGAAACCAACGAAGAACAATAGCCCTCGCCACTTCGTTAGGCGAGGGCCAAATACAAATTATTTTGTATAATTATAGGTTCATGATGCCACTTAAACCACAAAAACAGCACGTTAACAATATTTTCCCCCTGCACCTGTCTCTGTCACATATTTATGCACATGCTATGTTCTGATGTCATCTGAAACCCACTGCACACTCCAGTGTTAAAAACTTATCTGGTGTCAGCATAGGGAACAATGCTTTGAAACCTTTAATTAGAGCATGTTCTGGATTTTAGCTTCTTACCACACTGTAAGGACCACAAAAGTGTAATACAGGTACATATATCTGAACAGGTGTAAGGTTACAGCTTTGACATATACATATGGTATATATATATTTATAAACTGCCATGCACATTGGTTTGGTTTTACTTTTAATAAGCTTTATTCATTTCATTTTACATTACTTGCTTCCAAAACAACCATTGCCATATTAATATTTTTTATAAATTTATTTATCTATATCTATATCTATATGTATATCTATATATTATGTGTGAACTTTATTGGTTTTGCTAAGACAGAACAGTCTCTTCAAGTGTGTGGATATTTTCTTCATTTTTAGTCCATAGATGATGGGATTAAAGAGAGGATGACACAAAATGAGCTGAAAGCTCATGATAACACGTACCATTTTGGGTAATTCTGTGTCTAATCGAGCCAATATTACATCAAATGTTCCTAACCAACAAAAGTTGAACAAAACCACCAAGTGAGGTATGCATGTCTGCAATGCTTTCCTCCTCACCTCTGGGCCTCTTTTGGTGGCAATTATAAATATCCTGGTATAAGTAAAACAGTTAAAAAACAATGGGACAAAAGTGAAATTTACCAAAACAAATAATCCCCATACATGTAATGCAGCTGATTGAACACAGTGAAGTTTGTAAACTGTACTATTGCATATGATGCCCCGGAAAATAAAAATGCAAAGTTTTCTTTTGCTTGCAGCTGTGATTGTTATTGCAACTTGACACGCCGGTGCAATCCAAGCTACTGCTAACAACACACTGACCTTGGATTTATTCATTACACTTGGATATTGCAAAGGTTTACAAATAGCCATATACCTATCATAGGCCATCATCATCAGTAACCAAAATTCAGCACCTCCAATCGTATAAAATGTGAACCACTGGAAAAGACAAGTGGAATAAGAGACAACCTGCTTCTCAGCCAAAATATCTGTCAGTATTTTAGGGTAAAGAGCCGTGGTGAAAAAAACAGAGTTAAGTAACAAAGCAGCAATGAAGAAGTACATTGGTTCATGCAGGTCTTTGCGGATCCAAATGAGGCAGACAATAGTGCAGTTACTGCAGAGGATGAGGACATAGGCTGCAAACATGATGATAAAATACAGTGCTCTGTATTGCTCCAAGTCCATAAAACCATCCAGAATAATATAGGTTTCATTTGACTTCATTAAAACAGAGCTACATAAAACTCACTCATACAAACAGGAGGATGAGCCTGCACTGTGCAGGACTTTTATACAGGACAATCTCAATGGGAATTGTTCAGATCAGAGAGAATCCGTCAGGGATTTCATAGAAGGCCTAAACATTTATAATTATACATTTATATATTAGATGTAATATTATAAATATTAAATATTACAAAATCATAATTTTAAGGCTATATTTCTATCATATAATTCATAAATAGGCAGAAGTCTTAAGTACAGAAAACTACAAAAATCAGATTCTTGGTGGTTTTGGGGTGATACGTTCAGAACTGCTCTCTCATTCGCTTGGCCTGCGGAGGGCTCTGGCATACAGTCAATGGTCAGCACTGACCACTCAGATTCTCTCTTTGCAGTTGATTGATAGGCAGAAAGCAGTACTAGTGCATTGGTTTAGTCCCACCCACGTCTTCTCGCAGGCTCGTTCTGCTCCCATACAATGACTGGAGCAGTCACTAGCTGGTGCCTCACTGTTTTGCTTATATCAAAAGTTTATTGATATTTGTCTGTGCTCCACTTCTGGGGGAGTTTAAAAGAAATAATGAAAAGATGCTTTCATTTTTATCTTACATTTGGATTAATAAAATGATTTATTGTCAAAGAGGAACTGTCTGTGTAAATTGTCCTGAAATACTCAGAAGACTATCTAAAACCAACCGTGCTACTAGCAAAGGATTTACTGACCGTCAGAGCTGATGGAGCATTGAATTAATTAACTGTAATTGATTACACAGTGGATGGCCTGACATAAAACTAGTGCATCCGTTGTGCTTGTGTTTTTATGCATCTGTCTGTGCCTCACCCAGCCTCACATGCACCTCTGCAGGTGTGTGCAGCTGCTGAGACTGTGTACAGTTGTCATCTTGGCATCTTTACTGATAGTTGTATTTGTAAATATAGTAGTGGCTGAAGACCATGAAGACATGTGTATCGTTATTTTACATTCTGTGGAAATTTTTTTTGTGGAGTCCATTGCCTTCTGCAAATGTGTATTATTATTATTTAAACATTTTGACAGTAAACTATTTGCAAACAGGTCCAAGATGACAAGTCAAACTAAGAGCATAGGAGCAAGGCCAGTTATGTTGTGCAGATTGGCGTCACTGGGGCACCACCCTTGAGTCTGATCTGGGGTCTGTATGAGCATCTTGCAGCCAGGCCATGGGGCCCTGCCAGGCACAGCCCCAAAGAGTGACATGGGGCTGTCCTCCTTGAACTCACCCCATGCAGAAGGATCCGTAACATGGAATGTTCCCTTGTTGTGGGGAAGAAGCCTGAGCTTGTGCAGGAAGTTGAGCATATAGTTGGCATCACCTTCACGCACAGCTTGGGCTCTGGAACCCAACTCCTTTCGAGGAGTTGGCCTCTCCACCTCCCTAGGCAGGAGGTTGATGATCAACTTTGTCATTGTGTCATCTGACCATCATGTGTCTTGGACAGCTGGGTGAATAGAGGGCTAGAGCTGCAGAGCACCATCTAGTCGTGAGTTTAATCTGCTGGCAGAAAGCCCAGGAAGTCCCAATCAAATTGTAAGGGTCTCTTGCCAGAGTGCGGGTGGAGAGCTGTTGACCTCAACTGAGGATGTTGTTGGACAGTGAAGATATTTTGAGGATCACCTCAATCACTTCTGAGGAGGAAGCAGAGGCTGGGGACTTGCAAACTCATTCATGGTTAACGAGGTGGTTGGCAAGCTTCTCATTGGCAAGGCTCTGGAGTTTCCTGAGATCAGTAGCTCAAGTCTCTGGATGTTGTGAGGCTGTCTTGGCTGGCACGCCTCTGCAACACTGCACGGCGATCCAGGACATCATCTGCTGTTTGCAAATGCCATCCTTCATTGAACCAGGATGTAAAACAACGTATGAATTACGAAAGGATGGAGTGGGAGATTGACAGGCAGACAACAGTGCAGTGATGCAGTTGCTGTATTGAACTGCTGCAAAGTAAAGCTCTTGATTTAGCGGTCAATCTACAGTCTTACTCTTTTTGCTGACCTCTGAGAGCTACATCATGAGGTCAACTATAAGGACCAAGGAGGAGTAAGTAAGTGGCTAAGTGAGGAAACAGAGCTATCACTGTTTTTGGTGCATCCGGATCCTCCTAACCTGCAGTGGGAACCACAGCTGTTCAGTAAAAACTACAACTCCCAGAAAATGGACGACAACAAGAGCACCATCCTCCTCTACTGTGCTGAGTTTTAAGAGAATTATTTAAATCTTTAAGAGCATTTGGAAAGAGGCAAGTCTTCATTTGTGCTGCCCTGGTGGGAGTCGACCACACAGAAACACTGGAGACGATGCTATGCAAAGCTGCACAGAAAATTACCAGAAAAATCTGAAAATTTTTATGTATTTATTTATTTATTTGGCAGGTACAATGCAGTCAGACATAGATACAAAACATAGTTTGCAGCTGATGTGACGCATACAGAGTGTTAGCAAATGCTAACTTTCAACTCCCCTCCCCGACTGGGCTTTTCTAAAATTACACTACAATAATAAAAAAAATACATTAAAATATGTTTCCATTATATAAATAACATATATAACACTCACTCTTTTCCTCGTTCACAACTTTCATACAATTTATTTATTGGTGGGTACAGTTTTGATTTGTTTTCAGCCACTGCTTAACACGAGGTGAAAATTTTGAATTCAGAGATGCCCTTTATCTCGGTGGGCAGTGAGTTCCACTGTTTGCAGCTCTTATATGAAAAGGCTGACTGTCCAAATGATGATTGTAAGTATTTTAATAGAAAATCAGCCAAGGGCCAGATTGAAGGTCTTCAAGGGCCAGATCTGGCCCCCGGGCTGCATGTTTGTCACCTGTGGTGTAAGACATTTGCTCAACAGCACAACTGAACTCACCTGTTATAGTTCCAGCTAAAGCTAAGTCAGTTCTTTATGGGCAGAATGTGTTAAAATAAAGTACAGATCAAAGTCTAATAATGCCTCAGACAGAGCAGTGCCTACAGTTAGTATTGATTCATCATTTATAGCAGGGGTCACTAATTGGCGGGTCCAAGTCCGGACCCAGACGCCACACAGACCTGGATGGGGTCAGCCCTCTGGTTCCATACGGAGCCTTTCCAATTGCGAAAGGTACTGATGTTCCCCATTAACACTGCAGGCCGTCCTCATCTCAGGTTATCATCATGAGCTCCTAAAACAGTAGCATGTAGCCTATAACTTTGTACACAACTCACTGCACACGAGCCCGGAGCAGAAGCACTGAGCTCAGGTAACAGCGGTAAAGACTCAGGAGCACTCACTGCAGAGTACAGCTCCTCAGGACAGAATTGGGGTTCCAGTTCTTGGTCTTGTTCCGTCCTCCTAGCGCGTTGGTCACATAAGTCCAGAGGCTCCATCCTCCATATGCTAGTTACAGACAGGGGCGAGCAAGACCAGTGTCCAATGGACTGGGTCTGAGCGGTGAAAGCCAGAACGCACTGTGGACTACAGGTCCGGGTGGGTTGCTCCGCTGTTCCCTGCTCAAGGACTGCGGCTGGTTCCGAGGTGGTGCAAAGCATCCGGACAGAAGTGTGAATCCAATTTGGTTCATTGTACCGTGTTGTGAGCGGTCCGTCCTCAGCGCACTTAGTTCTTCCTGGGGAAATGATGATTCAGGCCGAAGTAACGAACCACTCCCCGCTCCTGCTCATCTGAGCCTGGCCTGAACCAGAGCTGCTCCTGCTGGTTCTGGAGTCTGGTTTGGATCTAGTCCGGCTGTAGCATTTCTCACACTAGGCTAAATGCAGTTCCTTTTATAAGCTGAATCAGTTGAATAGGGCCTATTCAGATTAGAGTCTAAAATTTACAGCACAATATTAATGGACCAAGAAACATACAAACCAATTAAGTTTAGATGTAAAAGGTAAAGAAAAAGGGAAACTGAAGCTGCTGATTTTTTTTAAGCACTTTGTTTTAAGATGCACAATTTAACCATTTTACTTCTTTTCTCTACTTCATTTTAACCTGCAGCCCTATATCTAATGCAGGCCTACTGTGTGTTTCAGTGTTAGTGATACATTTAGTTGAAATGTTTTTAACTTGTATTTTTGTTGATTTGACAGTCTTTGGTTCATACATTCAGACATTGATAAAACTGGGCTGCTTCTGTACCACAATCATAACACAGGAATAAATGACTTCCCAAGTTACTTCCCAATAAAACATACTTAATTTTGTTTTCTTGTACTTTTTAAGTTTATCTTAAGTCCATATGATTTGAATCTAAACTGTAAACCATCCTGAGAAGCATTAATGTCCGTACATATATAGAGAAACATGGCAAAACCACAGTCCACACATTTTGAAGACTTACAATTTAGTTGAAAAAAAAAAAAGTTGTAACAGCCATTAACAATTCAAATCAAAATTATATTCAAAAAGTCTATAAAAACAATGAAAAATGTGACTGAAACCCACAACTAAAAATATAGAAATCCACATTCAGCTTTATTTTTGATTTCTAAATGCACACAGAAACTTTTTAATGTGCCTGTTAATTTCCTTCATTTTGAGCCCATAAATGACTGGGTTGAGCAACGGATGGTACATTATCACTTGTAGTGTCACTATGAACCGTACTGTTTTTGTAGATTCAGTTTCAATTCTCAATAAAAGAACATCGTAAGCACTAAAAACTGTAAAATTGATAAAAACTACCAGATGGGGCAGACAGGTCTCGATCGCCTTCCTTCTCATCTCATTGGAATGTCTTAAGATGAAAAATATTTTTGCATACGTAAAAAGTATAAAAAGAAATGGTAAAATGACTATATTGGCAAAACCGAATAGCCCGTAGATGTTTAGTGCTGTTGAACTGACACAGTACAGTTTGTGAACAGTACTATTGCAGATAATTCCCTTAAAAACAAAATCACATATCTTTCGCTTTGCATTCAAATACAATGGAGGAATAGCCCCCAAAACTGGATAAAGCCACGCAAATGCCAAAAAAAATATTATTTTGGTTCTATTCATTATAGTTGCATATTTGAGCGGTTTACATATAGAAACATACCTATCATATGCCATAGCTGTCAGGAGCAAGAATTCAGAACCTCCTAAATTGTAATAGGTAAACCACTGGAAAAGGCAGACTGAGTAAGAAACAACCTGTGTTTCAGACACTAAATCGATCAAAACTTTGGGGTAGACTGTGATGCTATAGATAATAGAATTCACAGACAAAGCAGCAATGAAAATGTACATTGGTTCATGGAGGTTTGGATGAATCCATATCAGATACACAATAAGGCTGTTACTGAACAGAATTAGCATAAAAGCTGTAATCATAATGACAAAGTAAAGACTGCCATACTTCTGCACCTCTACATAACCATCTATAGTAAGATATGGACCACTAGACCTGTTCTCCATTGAGGTTACAACTTATGATTTGCAACTCCAAAATGATTACATTGTTTTGTAAATGTTCAAGCCTTTAGGGATTACAGAGCAAACCCCTGGCAACTTGCAGTGACATCATGCTGGGGTATTCAATATGAGTCTCTAATGGTGCAATGTTTAGGAGTTACCATGGTGGCAAGTTGCTCTCAAAAAAGTTTTGAGACTGTCTGAAAACTCAAGACCAAATACAAAAAGGGTTTAAACAACATATTTTCAGGAGCCTGTGATCAATAAGAGTCGATGTTTTCCAGTCAGGTTTTAGAGCCCACCACAGCACTGAGACTGCTCTGATCAAGGTGACAAACGACATCCGCCTGAACACTGATGTAGGCAAAGTCTCAGTATTGATCCTGTTAGATCTGAGTGCTGCTTTTGACACTGTTGATCATGGGATCGTCTTACAGAGACTAGAGGACTGGGAGGGCATCTGAGGTACTGCATTAACTGGTTCAAGTCCTATCTAGAAGACAGGAAGTATTTTGTTGAAACTGGAAACTGTCTCAGATCACATGGCCCTGACCTGTGGGGTGCCCCGGGTGTCAATCCTGGGCCCCTTTTTTGTTCAATCTCTACATGCGGCCTATAGGCCTTTTAATACGCAGCAATAATGTGCAGACGACTATGCAGACGATACTCAGATCTATGTCTCACTGGCAGCAGGAGACTATGGACCAGTGGACTCACTCTGCCACTGCATCCAACAGATCAGTGTGTGGATGCAAAACAACTTTCTCCAGCTAAACTCAGACAAGACAGAAGTCATAGTCTTTGGCCCACAGAAACAAAGAGACAGTTTCAGCAGTTACCTCCAGTCTCTTTCTCTAAAACCTTCAAATCAGGCTTGAAATCTCAGGGTAATAATGGACTCAGACTTGAACTTTAACAGCCACATCAAATCAATAACATCTGCAGCCTTTTGCCATCTAAAAAACATAGCAAAAATCAAAGGTCTACTGTCTAAAGCAGACCTGGAGAGACTTATCCATGCATTTGTCTCCAGTAGGTTAGACTCCTGTGATGGCCTGCTCACTGGCCTCTCCAAGTGAGCTGTAAAACAGCTACAGTACATCCAAAACGCTGCAGCTCGGGTCCTGACTCGAACCAGGAAGCACGAGCACATAAGTCCTGTGCTCAGGTCTCTGCACTGCCCCCTGTGGCTCAGAGAATAGACTTCAAAGCAGCTCTGCTTGTGTACAAGTCTCTCCATGGCCTAGCACCAATGTACATCTGTGACATGTTAGTGCCACATGAACCATCTGCATCTGAGGAGCTCAGGGACCGGCCTCCTGCTGGTGCCAGAGTCAGGACTAAACTCGGGGAGTCAGAGTTTCAGACTCATGCAGCTAAAACCTGGAACAGTCTGAACATGTGTCAGGAACATTAATACAATAATACATATATACAAATGTATATGTTAGTAAAAATAAAATAAAATACAAATTATTTAGTATAATTATAGGTTCATGACGTCACTTAAACCACAAAAACAGCATGTTACCAATATTTTCCCCCTGCACCTGTCTCTGTCACATATTTATGCACATGCTATGTTCTGATGTCATCTGAAACCCACTGCACACTCCAGTGTTAAAAACTTATCTGGTGTCAGCATAGGGAACAATGCTTTGAAACCTTTGATTGGAGCATGTTCTGGATTTTAGCTTCTTACCACACTGTAAGGACCACAAAAGTGTAATACAGGTACATATATCTGAACAGGTGTAAGGTTACAGCTTTGACATATACATATGGTATATATATATTTATAAACTGCCATGCACATTGGTTTGGTTTTACTTTTAATAAGCTTTATTCATTTCATTTTACATTACTTGCTTCCAAAACAACCATTGCCATATTAACAATTTTTATAAATGTATTTATCTATATCTATATCTATATGTATATCTATATATTATGTGTGAACTTTATTGGTTTTGCTAAGACAGAACAGTCTCTTCAAGTGTGTGGATATTTTCTTCATTTTTAGTCCATAGATGATGGGATTAAAGAGAGGATGACACAAAATGAGCTGAAAGCTCATGATAACACGTACCATTTTGGGTAATTCTGTGTCTAATCGAGCCAATATTACATCAAATGTTCCTAACCAACAAAAGTTGAACAAAACCACCAAGTGAGGTATGCATGTCTGCAATGCTTTCCTCCTCACCTCTGGGCCTCTTTTGGTGGCAATTATAAATATCCTGGTATAAGTAAAACAGTTAAAAAACAATGGGACAAAAGTGAAATTTACCAAAACAAATAATCCCCATACATGTAATGCAGCTGATTGAACACAGTGAAGTTTGTAAACTGTACTATTGCATATGATGCCCCGGAAAATAAAAATGCAAAGTTTTCTTTGGCTTGCAGCTGTGATTGTTATTGCAACTTGACACGCCGGTGCAATCCAAGCTACTGCTAACAACACACTGACCTTGGATTTATTCATTACACTTGGATATTGCAAAGGTTTACAAATAGCCATATACCTATCATAGGCCATCATCATCAGTAACCAAAATTCAGCACCTCCAATCGTATAAAATGTGAACCACTGGAAAAGACAAGTGGAATAAGAGACAACCTGCTTCTCAGCCAAAATATCTGTGAGTATTTTGGGGTAAAGAGCCGTGGTGAAAAAAACAGAGTTAAGTAACAAAGCAGCAATGAAGAAGTACATTGGTTCATGCAGGTCTTTGCGGATCCAAATGAGGCAGACAATAGTGCAGTTACCGCAGAGGATGAGGACATAGGCTGCAAACATGATGATAAAATACAGTGCTCTGTATTGCTCCAAGTCCATAAAACCATCCAGAATAATATAGGTTTCATTTGACTTCATTAAAACAGAGCTACATAAAACTCACTCATACAGACAGGAGGATGAGCCTGCACTGTGCAGGACTTTTATACAGGACAATCTCAATGGGAATTGTTCAGATCAGAGGGGATCCATCAGGGACTTCATAGAAGGCCTAAACATTTATAATTATACATTTATATATTAGATGTAATATTATAAATATTAAATATTATAAAATCATAATTTTAAGGCTATATTTCTATCATATAATTCATAAATAGGCAGAAGTCTTAAGTACAGAAAACTACAAAAATCAGATTCTTGGTGGTTTTGGGGTGATACGTTCAGAACTGCTCTCTCATTCGCTTGGCCTGCGGAGGGCTCTGGCATACAGTCAATGGTCAGCACTGACCACTCAGATTCTCTCTTTGCAGTTGATTGATAGGCAGAAAGCAGTACTAGTGCATTGGTTTAGTCCCACCCACGTCTTCTCGCAGGCTCGTTCTGCTCCCATACAATGACTGGAGCAGTCGCTAGCTGGTGCCTCACTGTTTTGCTTATATCAAAAGTTTATTGATATTTGTCTGTGCTCCACTTCTGGGGGAGTTTAAAAGAAATAATGAGAAGATGCTTTCATTTTAATCTTACATTTGGATTAATAAAATGATTTATTGTCAAAGAGGAGCTGTCTGTGTAAATTGTCCTGAAATACTCAGAAGACTATCTAAAACCAACCGTGCTACTAGCAAAGGATTTACTGACCCTCAGAGCTGATGGAGCATTGAATTAATTAACTGTAACTCTGATTACACAGTGGATGGCCTGACATAAAACTAGTGCATCCGTTGTGCTTGTGTTTTTATGCATCTGTCTGTGCCTCACCCAGCCTCACATGCACCTCTGCAGGTGTGTGCAGCTGCTGAGACTGTGTACAGTTGTCATCTTGGCATCTTTACTGATAGTTGTATTTGTAAATATAGTAGTGGCTGAAGACCATTACTACACATGTGTATCGTTATTATATAGTTTGTGGAAATTTTTTTTGTGGAGTCCATTGCCTTCTGGTCCAAAACCATGAAATTAATTGCAAATGTGTATTATTATTATTTAAACATTTTGACAGTAAACTATTTGCTAACAGGTCCAAGATGACAAGTCAAACTAAGAGCATAGGAGCAAGGCCAGTTATGTTGCGCAGATTGGCGTCACTGGGGCACCACCCTTGAGTCTGATCTGGGGTCTGTATTGGGAGGAATGGCCTCCCTGATCTGAACCCGAGCGGTGTTCCGTTATTGGACTTCTGTGCTAGTCACGGTTTGTCCATAACAAACACCATGTTAGCGCACAAGGGGGTCCATCGGTGCACGTGGCACCAGGAATCCCTAGGCCGGAGGTCAATGATCGACTTTGTTGTCCTCTCATCTGACCTCCAGCCCTGTGTCTTGGACACTCGGGTGAAGAGAGGGGCAGAGCTGTCAACTGATCACCACCCGGTGGTGAGTTGGGTCCGCTGGCAGAGGAGGCAGCCGGAAAGACCTGGCAGGCCGAAGCGTATCGTGAGGTCTGTTGGGAACGTCTGGAGAAAACCTCTGTTGGTGTGGACTTCAACTCACACCTGTAGGAGAGCTTCTCCTGGATCCTGGGGGAGGCTGGGGACATGGAGTCCGAGTGGGTTTTGTTCTAAGCCTGTATTGTCGATGCAGCCGCTCATAGCTGTGTTAGACATTAGAAGTGGACTGGTGGGACAGGGCATCAGGCTTTACATTCCAGGATCCAGGACGGTAAGTACAAAGTTAAATCTCCCAGCAACCGTGCCCATCTGGCCTGACGGGAGTTCAACCTTTTTGCCGAATGGTCCACACTATAAACAGGTGCACATCTCCTTTCAGCCAGTGGCGCCATTCTTGCCCTGCAACCCTAACCACCAGGAGTTCTCTGTTACCAATGTCATAATTGGCTTCTGCTGGTGTTAATCGCTGAGACAAATAAGCACAAGGGTGCATTTTCTGGTCTTTGGAACTTTTCTTCTTTTCCTGATATTCTTACAAGTATTTTCTTAACATTTTAACTGGTGTTTTGCTTGAAATAAAAAAAAAAAAAATCTAACAATCCATTCAGTTTAAGGTAGATAAAACACCTGCACAATTTGCTCTACAGACCAGACTCTCAGCCCGGGCCAGGCTACCACTGTACCACGGCGCAGAGGTGGGATGGAAAACCTCCTCCCACAGCTCCATGGATGGGACCACGAGTGGAGTGAAGCAGGTGTCCGCAAAGCGCGATCTAGTGGCGGTGTCCGAGCTCCGCGCTTCGCCCCTCGCCTCTGGGCTGGTTCCGACACTCAGAACCACACGAAGCCGGGCGCAGTCTGGAGGCCTGGCACAGCCTCCACAATAAATGGGCCAGAATCCAGAAAGCCTCATGAAGTTAGGTGTTCTGATAGAACATATGCACCAAACAGGCTCATGCTGTTTCATTATTTCATTATTTTACTTTATTTTTTTCCAGAGGTGGAGGCACTTGCTACTTGGTCTGTAGGAAACACTGCAAAGTATGGTAAAGTATGTTGTTTTTGAAGGAGAAAGTATATTGAAAAACTTTGACTGTAACAGTCTGCTTTTGCATATTCATGTGGTTCATTATGAATCATCACTTGATACACTGGGACTTGTAGTGGGAGTAAATATAAGGCAGTCTGGTCTTCTATTCACAGCCTCAGGTGATTGTGCTTATGAGCTTATGTGTGCTACAGGTGTCGCAACTGACATTTAAACTGCAGACTTTATTTTTACATGATTTCTGAAACAAATTTTACAATTGTCACTATTGGTGGATATGTGGAAGTTGAAAAGTTTAAATTTGCTTATTTCTTTTCGATGTTGTTGGTCTATATTGTTATTATCTGCAGTAATGCCACTATTGTATGTCTCATTTGGATGCACCAAAACCTCCATGAACCAATGTACATTTTCATTGCTGCTTTGCTGTGTAACTCCATTCTCTTCAGCACCGTCATCTACCCCAAAATGATGATCGATGTTCTGTCAGAAAAGCAGGTTGTAACATATTCTGCCTGTATCGCTCAATGCTTCTTGTATTATTCTCTGAATGGCTCTGAATTTCTGCTTTTGTCAGTCATGGCCTATGACCGATATGTGTCTATATGTAAACCTTTGCAATATCCAAATATCATGAGGAAGAACATTGTGTGTTGCTTTTTAGTTTTAGCTTGGCTGGTACCCAGCATTCAAATATCTGTTCCCAATATACTAATTGCTCAAACCAAATTATGTTACCCAACTTTGAAGGGAATATATTGTAATAATTTAATTTATAAAATGCACTGTAGTATGTCTACAGCAATGTCTATCTATGGAGCGGTGGTATTAATCAATGTGTCAATCTTGCCTGTGTTTTTCATTCTGTTCACATATGCTAAAATATTTGTGATCACTTATAGAAGCTGTAAAGAAGTGAGGAAAAAGGCAGCAGAGACATGCTTACCTCATCTGTTCGTTTTGATCAATTTTTCCTGTTTGCTAACGTACGATGTGGTCACAGTGAAGCTAGAATTTGACATGCCAAAGACTGTTCGACTGATCATGACATTACAAGTAGTGCTGTATCACCCACTGGTCAATCCCATCATATATGGGCTCAAAATGAAGGAAATCTCCAAACATTTAAAAAGATTATTTACCAAGGAAAATGTGAAAATGACAATGACAAAATGAGCAACAGTTACAGGTTAAAACTGTGTAAATATAGTCAGTCCAGTTATAAGTGCAGAATGTCCTGGTGTTAATAGACAATCTAAATTAAATGAGCTAATTACTGCATGTGGTAGTAATATCATCTACTGAAATGGTCATTTCTTAATTTAGCAGTTCTCCTGCTCCTCCTCTTATTTGTGGAATAAGAGTGTTTAAAATTGAATCTTGATTTTAAATTATTAATGCAAATGTAATCAAAATCACATAATCTTGCATATCGTCTTTTCACAAGAATTCACAAAAGGAATTGTATGATTTCTGTTAATGATTACTTTACTGAATTCTTTATTACAACAAGAATGTCAGAAATGTTTTTTCTATCCCTACTGTTATCATTAGAATATTGTGAATCAACAAAAGGCTAATATTGTAAAAAGAATGATGCTCAGTTAAAGATCTTATTCTAATTTCTCATAGAACTGCCGCTTTAAATAGTTATTAAAAAGTTATTAAAATATTGGAACATACTAGCCCATCACAAATAATTTGAAAATGATAAAGTTACATATTTGGATAGATAGATACGCTTTATTTGCCATTTGTGCATATATAGTATCTCACAAAAGTGAGTACACCCCTCACACTTCTGCAAACATTTAATGATATCTTTTCATGGGACAACACTGACAAAATGACACTTTCATACAATGTAAAGTAGCCCATGTACAGCTTGTATAACAGCGTAAATTTACTGTCCCCTCAAAATAACTTGACCCACAGCCATTCATGTCTAAACTGCTGGCAACAAAAGTGAGTACACCCCTAAGTAAAAATGTCCAAACTGGGCCCAAAGTGTCAATATTTTGTGTAGCCACCATTACTTTCCAGCACTGCTTTAATCCTCTTGGGCATGGAGTTCACCAGAGCTTCACAGGGTTCCACTGGCATTCTCTTCCACTCCTCCATGACAACATCACAGAGCTGGTGGATGTTAGAGACCTTATGCTCCTTTACCTTGGAGTTTGCATGTTCTCCCCGTGTCTGGATGGGTTTCCTCCGGGCACTCCGGTTTCCCCCATCAACTCAAAACATGTACTGTAGGTGTAAAAGTTGTGTGAGTGAGTGTTGGTGGTGGTTGGAGGGACCGTTGGCGCCGCTTGGCTTGGCAGCCGCGCCTCCGTCAGTCTGCCCCAGGGCAACTGTGGCTACAACAGTAGCTTACCACTACCGGGTATGGAGTGAATGAAGAATGCTCTGTAAAATGCTGTGTAAAGCGCTTTGGGGACATGTGTCTGTGTAAAGCGCTATATAAATAAACCTTACCTTACCTTACCTTCTCGAGTATTGCTCAACTGCCCAGAGGAAAGAAAATCCATGGAGACCTCAATAAAATCTCACATGTTTCACCTGGACCATTTTGAGCACTGTTTAATACCAGTGTGAGCAAAATTGCTTATTGCTCCAGCTTCTCATATTTTGCTCCAGAGAAACAGGCCGCTGAACTTCTCAGATTTGACTCCTCTGTAGATATGAAAGAGATCTCTATTTGGCCTTAACCACATCTCGGACTTTCACTGTTTATTCTTCTGCCCAAACTAACCTCAGTCTGGGCTCCGTGGCGTACTTCTCATCTGCTGCTCAATTAGAACTAAGACAAACTTTAAGACCATTGGTCAGTGTGGGTTTGGCACATATTTTCAAATTCATTTTGCGCTCTGATTGGCTGAGAGTGGTCTCTCTGAACATCTTAGCTCTGACTGGCTGTTTTCAGAGAAGAACACGTCAGCGAGGAACTCCGCTCCAGCAGCACAATGTCTCCTACTGACAGCATCAGGCTCATCTAATCTAATCCTACAGTCAGCATCAGGCTCATCTATGGACTTCTACTGTCCTCAACTACAAGAACAGTAAGTTCTCTTTTGCTTGGTTTAATCATTTTAACTTCCATTTTTGATGATGCTTGTTTAATTAGTGAGCTAACCATGTTAGCACTTGCTCAGATGCAGACGTCTTCATTAAATTTAGTGGCTATGGACAAACTAGAGCATTTGGAATCCCCTCAAGAACGGACTCGCACTCCCTTTGTACATTTCTCTTTGTGGCTCACAGATAGTTAGATTGAAGCTCACAATACTAACAACAATGCTAGCGCCATATCTATGTGCTAGCACTAGCAGCTAGCGGTAGCATCTAGCGCTATTCATATCTATGCTAGTGGTAGCTGCTAGCATTGTTGTTAGCATTGTTAGCTTCATCTTAACTGCAGAGAAACACTTGATTTGTGACTCTGGGACAGAAATTTTCTGCTGTGTTTGAATTTCAGTGAGTGGAATTAGAGAAAGTCACAGACTCGTGTATGTGGAAATTCTCAAATAGAAATGCTAGAGAACGGTTTGTGTTTCAGTTAGCCTAATACACAAGCAGGGTACACAAATCATCTCCCGCTTTTTGTGGAAAGAGCTTTTGGTAAATTTTTTACTTTTTTGTGTTTTTTTCCCTTTCTATTTCCAAGCAGACAACATAAAAACAAAGTTAATATTTTTTAGTCTAGTAGTAACTCAATGTATTTATGTGAAGGGTATTTTTATACGAACAAAAAAGTATATTATTAAATATGAAATAATTATGATCAGAATTATTTTAGCTTTATTTCCCTCATGTTTAAATTTTTTCCGTCTGGTTTTCAGGCCTCTTCTAACCTCAGCTCCTGCTCCATGAGCCGCCTGAGAAGGATGAGGAACTGGAGGAAAAAGAACATTTTTCATCAATTGTTACTAATTGATTAAAACTGTTATACATACAAAATGTCATATACAATATATTTAATATATTTGTTTAAAATATGCAGTTTATTGGCCATAAAGTTTTATTCTGACTAAAAACAAAAGTACATGCTTTTGACAAGTTTTGCTTATTAATTTATTTCTGACTAAGTTATTTTATTCTGTGTTGCAGATAAAGTCAACTGGAGGCAGTGTGAGGATCTTTCCCTGTGCCAATTTGATGACAACAAAACAACTGATAAAAGCTGCACCTAAAATGTGAACTAGTCACCATCTTCCATGGACACACTGACTCTTGAAGATATACTGAGAAATTCCTGAAGAAAATGAGACCCAGGTATACTTTATCTTTATCTCACCAACCTGTCACTTGAAACTTTGAACATTCTATGTACAACTATACCTGAAATTACAAAATTACAAAGAGTTAAATATAAAATAGGAACTATATAAGGGTCACATCGACACTCTGGCGTTATAATCGTTTTGCCTCGGGTCCACTGTTGAGTGGGTAAGACTGTCTTTAGTGGCAAACCAACTATGGCCATTGACATGCACTAGCCTAACATCAACAACCTCTCCAAATACAAGGACTGGATGGAAGATTTAAAAAAGTGTCTCCACACGTCTCCAACACTCTGGGTCACTAGGAAATGAGGCCCTATGTCCAAAATTCCACACTGTCCCTTTAAGTAATTAATCCTCCACATACATCTCTAGTTTAATATTGACTCACAGGAGCTATAGTAACACGATCATCTTCCCTTGGCATACCATTATCTAAATTGTGACGCATTGTGCTGTCTAACTGGTGCCTACTGACCTTCATAGTGTCACCACACTTTCTTTGTAAACCTCCTCCTTTGGAAGCAGAGTAAAGGAGCTTGAACACTCAAAGATCAGACTATCTTCACTTTTCACGCTTTTTTGACTTTTCTAGTCCACCCGTGCACGTGTTATTATAGGTAAATAAACTTCTCCTGCTTAAGACATCCAGTTGGTCTCCAGCCTTTAACTCCCACCCTTTCTGAAAACTTCTACAACAATCAAACCCAGTTTACACCAAAGCAGCAGGAATGACTTTTAAATATTAATCAGTTGGACAATCCATGCCAATACTATACATCGCTTAGATTAAGTTGAAGTTCAGTGTCCACAGAGCGTTTCAAGGCTTAATCAGGGGAAAAACAGGAAATAGGCATGTGGGACCCATCTCCAGATCTCAGCTCACGTTACTGTAACTGAATAGGTTAATTGATCTTTTTGTATTTTTTTCTTTTTGTACCCCTCTATTGTTCTTGTAAATTAGTATTATTCTAATTATGTATCTGTAATTTGCTACATTACAAATTATGAATATTAAAAAAAATTATCTAAAATGCTGTTAAATTACATCAATAGGTAACTCATAGCTTATATCTTTCTGGTATATTTTTAAGTGTGGCAGCAGTATTATTTTCAGCCCTGTAACTTAAGTACACATTTTGCATACTCTTCACCACCGCTGTTGGGCATGTTTTGGGTTGATAGGGGAAACCAGTGTGCCCAGAGGAAAGCGCCCAGACACATGGAGAACACACAAACTTCACACCGAAGCCAGAACGCACTGTGGACTACAGGTCCGGGTGGGTTGCTCCGCTTCTCCCTGCTCAAGGACTGCGGCTGGTTCCGAGGTGGTGCAAAGCATCCGGACAGAAGTGTGAATCCAATTTGGTTCATTGTACCGTGTTGTGAGCGGTCCGTCCTCAGCGCACTTAGTTCTTCCTGGGGAAATAATGATTCTCAGGCTGAAGTACCGAACCACTCCCCGCTCAAGCTCATCTGAGCCTGGCCTGAACCAGAGCTGCTCCTGCTGGTTCTGGAGTCTGGTTTGGATCTAGTCCGGCTGTAGCATTTCTCACACTAGGCTAAATGCAGTTCCTTTTATAAGTTGAATCAGTTGAATAGGGCCTATTCAGATTAGAGTCTAAACGTTACAGCACAATATTAATGGACCAAGAAACATACAAACCAATTAAGTTTAGATCTGAAAGGTAAAGAAAAAGGGAAACTGAAGCTGCTGATTTTTTTTTTTTCTGAAAATAAGCACTTTGTTTTAAGATGCACAATTTAACCATTTTACTTCTTTTCTCTACTTCATTTTAACCTGCAGCCCTATATCTAATGCAGGCCTACTGTGTGTTTCAGTGTTAGCGATACATTTAGTTGAAATGTTTTTAACTTGTATTTTTGTTGATTTGACAGTCTTTGGTTCATACATTCAGACATTGATAAAACTGGGCTGCTTCTGTACCACAATCATAACACAGGAATAAATGACTTCCCAAGTTACTTCCCAATAAAACATACTTATTTTTGTTTTCTTGTACTTGTTAAGTTTATCTTAAGTCCATATGATTTGAATCTAAACTGTAAACCATCCTGAGAAGCATTAATGTCCGTACATATATAGAGAAACATGGCAAAACCACAGTCCACACATTTTGAAGACTTACAATTTAGTTGAAAAAAAAAAGTTGTAACAGCCATTAACAATTCAAAGCAAAATTTTAAAATAAAAAAATGCATTCAAAAAGTCTATAAAAACAATGAAAAATGTGACTGAAACCCACAACTAACAATTTTTAAATCCACATTCAGCTTTATTTTTGATTTGTAAATGCACACAGAAACTTTTTAATGTGCCTGTTAATTTCCTTCATTTTGAGCCCGTAAATGACTGGGTTGAGCAACGGATGGTACATTATCACTTGTAGTGTCACTATGAACCGCACTATTTTTGTAGATTCAGTTTCAATTCTCAATAAAAGAACATCGTAAGCACTAAAAACTGTAAAATTGATAAAAACTACCAGATGGGGCAGACAGGTCTCGATCGCCTTCCTTCTCATCTCATTGGAATGTCTTAAGATGAAAAATATTTTTGCATACGTAAAAAGTATAAAAAGAAATGGTAAAATGACTATATTGGCAAAACCGAATAGCCCGTAGATGTTTAGTGCTGTTGAACTGACACAGTACAGTTTGTGAACAGTACTATTGCAGATAATTCCCTTAAAAACAAAATCACATATCTTTCGCTTTGCATTCAAACACACTCGAGGAATAGCCCCCAAAACTGGATAAAGCCACGCAAATGCCAAAAAAAATATTATTTTGTTTCTATTCATTATAGTTGCATATTTGAGCGGTTTACATATAGAAACATACCTATCATACGCCATAGCTGTCAGGAGCAAGAATTCAGAACCTCCTAAATTGTAATAGGTAAACCACTGGAAAAGGCAGACTGAGTAAGAAACAACCTGTGTTTCAGACACTAAATCGATCAAAATTTTGGGATAGACTGTGGCGCTATAGATAATAGAATTCACAGACAAAGCAGCAATGAAAATGTACATTGGTTCATGGAGGTTTGGGTGAATCCATATCAGATACACAATAAGGCTGTTACTGAACAGAATTAGCATAAAAGCTGTAATCATAATGACAAAGTAAAGACTGCCATACTTCTGCACCTCTACATAACCATCTATAGTAAGATATGGACCAGTAGACCTGTTCTCCATTGAGGTTACAACTTCTGGGTTGCGACAAATTCCATTGTTTTGTACATGTTCAAGTCTTTAGGGATTACAGAGCAAACTCCTGGCAACTTGCAGTGACATCATGCCGGGGTATTCAATATGAGTCTCTAATGGTGCAATGTTTAGGAGTTATCATGGTGGCAAGTTGCTCTCAAAAAAGTTTTGAGACTGTCTGAAAACTCAAGACCAAATACAAAAAGGGTTTAAACAACATATTTTCAGGAGCCTGTGATCAATACGAGTCGATGTTTTCCAGTCAGGTTTTAGAGCCCACCACAGCACTGAGACTGCTCTGATCAAGGTGACAAACGACATCCGCCTGAACACTGATGTAGGCAAAGTCTCAGTATTGATCTTGTTAGATCTGAGTGCTGCTTTTGACACTGTTGATCATGGGATCGTCTTACAGAGACTAGAGGACTGGGAGGGCATCTGAGGTACTGCATTAACTGGTTCAAGTCCGGCTTACAGCTGAATGCGAAACAAAACAAAATCTGCAGAATGCGAAATCTGCAGAGTGCGAAATCTGCAGACTGCGAAATCTGCAGACTGCGAAATCTGCAGACTGCGAAATCTGCAGACTGCGAAATCTGCAGAGTGCGAAATCTGCAGAATGCGAAATCTGCAGAGTGCAAATTCTGCAGAATGCGAAATCTGCAGATTTTTTTTTTTTTAAAGTGACGCTAATTTAGGAGACCAGATCCCACTTTGTTGCACTGGTGACGCGTATAACAATTTATCTTGGTTGTCATTCAGAAAATCTTTGGTATAAGAGTGCATAGCAATGTACAATTTAGAGAAGGATTCTAGTCATGTGAAACAGCCTGTTCTGATCAAATATGTATCTTGGTTGCCATTACTGAAGATTACAGACATTGAAATAGAACTGTAAAAAATTGAAACCCATTGACATCCCTAAAAACAATGAAATTCGTTTTATCTGGCCAATGCAATTTACCTCTGATAGGACTTTGCTTGTGTGGCCCCTGGGGGACACTGCTGGGGCTTCCCCATGGACCTCGTACTGGGCACGGGGTGTCAACTCCACTGAACTAAAATACCCGTTGCTACCAGGAAACACGGCCACGTTGGAGACATCGGTCAGGAACAATGTTGATGGTGAAACCTTAAACATGGGGGAAAAGGCCGCCATCAGTGTACTTATCACCACAGTATACCTCCATAACACGTTATGATTTCCCCCCATGTTTTCTCCTATTTATTTGTGACACGGACCTGTAGCGTCTAGCAGGCTCATATCATAAGATAGAAAATAATTAAATACATGTAAACGATTTTTTGTGCATCCCTTGTCTGCAACATAACAGCTTGCCTACGAGTAAAGCTATCCATACAGCAGTGCTGGCTAGCATTCCAGTTATTAGCTAATGCCGCCTATTAGAAAACGGTGTTTACAACAACAGAAAAAGGTCATTTTAACCTTACCTCAAAAATAGTTCAAATTTTTTGGGGTGTCATGTCCTCTTCATGGAGACTGACCCGTTTAGGTCCTTTGAACAGCATATATTGCACTTGCAAAAAGTCCATGATTCGCCACCACTACTAAACTAAATCTATCTTCGCGCAAGTCAGACGGTGTAATGTACTTCCGGGTGAAACATAAACACACCATTTCGCATTCTGCAGATTTCGCACTCTGCAGATTTCGCAGTCTGCAAATTTCGCAGTCTGCAGATTTCGCACTCTGCAGATTTCGCATTCTGCAGATTTCGTTTCATTTCGCATTCTGCTGTAAGCCTTCAAGTCCTATCTAGAAGACAGGAAGTATTTTGTTGAAATTGGAAACTGTGTCTCAGATCACATGGCCCTGACCTGTGGGGTGCCCCGGGTGTCGATCCTGGGCCCCTTTTTTGTTCAATCTCTACATGCGGCCTATAGGCCTTTTAATACGCAGCAATAATGTGCAGACGACTATGCAGACGATACTCAGATCTATGTCTCACTGGCAGCAGGAGACTATGGACCAATGGACTCACTCTGCCACTGCATCCAACAGATCAGTGTGTGGATGCAAAACAACTTTCTCCAGCTAAACTCAGACAAGACAGAAGTCATAGTCTTTGGCCCACAGAAACAAAGAGACAGTTTCAGCAGTTACCTCCAGTCTCTTTCTCTAAAACCTTCAAATCAGGCTTGAAATCTCAGGGTAATAATGGACTCAGACTTGAACTTTAACAGCCACATCAAATCAATAACATCTGCAGCCTTTTACCATCTAAAAAACATAGCAAAAATCAAAGGTCTACTGTCTAAAGCAGAGTTGGAGAGACTTATCCATGCATTTGTCTCCAGTAGGTTAGACTTCTGTAATGGCCTGCTCACTGGCCTCTCCAAGTGAGCTGTAAAACAGCTACAGTACAATCAAAACGCTGCAGCTCGGGTCCTGACTCGAACCAGGAAGCACGAGCACATAAGTCCTGTGCTCAGGTCTCTGCACTGCCCCCTGTGGCTCAGAGAATAGACTTCAAAGCAGCTCTGCTTGTGTAGAAGTCTCTCCATGGCCTAGCACCAAAGTACATCTGTGACATGTTAGTGCCACATGAACCATCTGCATCTGAGGAGCTCAGGGACCGGCCTCCTGCTGGTGCCAGAGTCAGGACTAAACTCGGGGAGTCAGAGTTTCAGACTCATGCAGCTAAAACCTGGAACAGTCTGAACATGTGTCAGGAACATTAATACAATAATACATATATACAAATGTATATGTTAGTAAAAATAAAATAAAATACAAATTATTTAGTATAATTATAGGTTCATGACATCACTTAAACCACAAAAACTGCATGTTACCAATATTTTCCCCCTGCACCTGTCTCTGTCACATATTTATGCACATGCTATGTTCTGATGTCATCTGAAACCCACTGCACACTCCAGTGTTAAAAACTTATCTGGTGTCAGCATAGGGAACAATGCTTTGAAGCCTTTGATTGGAGCATGTTCTGGATTTTAGCTTCTTACCACACTGTAAGGACCACAAAAGTGTAATACAGGTACATATATCTGAACAGGTGTAAGGTTACAGCTTTGACATATACATATGGTATATATATATTTATAAACTGCCATGCACATTGGTTTGGTTTTACTTTTAATAAGATTTATTCATTTCATTTTACATTACTTGCTTCCAAAACAACCATTGCCATATTAACAATTTTTATAAATGTATTTATCTATATCTATATGTATATCTATATATTATGTGTGAACTTTATTGGTTTTGCTAAGACAGAACAGTCTCTTCAAGTGTGTGGATATTTTCTTCATTTTTAGTCCATAGATGATGGGATTAAAGAGAGGATGACACAAAATGAGCTGAAAACTCATGATAACACGTACCATTTTGGGTAATTCTGTGTCTAATCGAGCCAATATTACATCAAATGTTCCTAACCAACAAAAGTTGAACAAAACCACCAAGTGAGGTATGCATGTCTGCAATGCTTTCCTCCTCACCTCTGGGCATCTTTTGGTGGCAATTATAAATATCCTGGTATAAGTAAAACAGTTAAAAAACAATGGGACAAAAGTGAAATTTACCAAACCAAATAATCCCCATATGTGTAATGCAGCTGATTGAACACAGTGAAGTTTGAAAACTGTACTATTGCATAAGATGCCCCGGAAAATAAAAGTGCAAAGTTTTCTTTTGCTTGCAGCTGTGATTGTTATTGCAACTTGACACGCCGGTGCAATCCAAGCTACTGCTAACAACACACTGACCTTGGATCTATTCATTACACTTGGATATTGCAAAGGTTTACAAATGGCCATATACCTATCATAGGCCATCATCATCAGTAACCAAAATTCAGCACCTCCAATCGTATAAAATGTGAACCACTGGAAAAGACAAGTGGAATAAGAGACAACCTGCTTCTCAGCCAAAATATCTGTCAGTATTTTAGGGTAAAGAGCCGTGGTGAAAAGAACAGAGTTAAGTAACAAAGCAGCAATGAAGAAGTACATTGGTTCATGCAGGTCTTTGCGGATCCAAATGAGGCAGACAATAGTGCAGTTACTGCAGAGGATGAGGACATAGGCTGCAAACATGATGATAAAATACAGTGCTCTGTATTGCTCCAAGTCCATAAAACCATCCAGAATAATATAGGTTTCATTTGACTTCATTAAAACAGAGCTACATAGAACTCACTCATACAGACAGGAGGATGAGCCTGCACTGTGCAGGACTTTTATACAGGACAATCTCAATGGGAATTGCTCAGATCAGAGGGGATCCGTCAGGGATTTCATAGAAGGCCTAAACATTTATAATTATACATTTATATATTAGATGTAATATTATAAATATTAAATATTACAAAATCATAATTTTAAGGCTATATTTCTATCATATAATTCATAAATAGGCAGAAGTCTTAAGTACAGAAAACTACAAAAATCAGATTCTTGGTGGTTTTGGGGTGATACGTTCAGAACTGCTCTCTCATTCGCTTGGCCTGCGGAGGGCTCTGGCATACAGTCAATGGTCAGCACTGACCACTCAGATTCTCTCTTTGCAGTTGATTGATAGGCAGAAAGCAGTACTAGTGCATTGGTTTAGTCCTACCCACATCTTCTAGCAGGCTCGTTCTGCTCCCATACAATGACTGGAGCAGTCACTAGCTGGTGCCTCACTGTTTTTCAAAAGTTTATTGATATTTGTCTGTGCTCCACTTCTGGGGGAGTTTAAAAGAAATAATGAGAAGATGCTTTCATTTTAATCTTACATTTGGATTAATAAAAGGATTTATTGTCAGAGCTGTCTGTGTAAATTGTCCTGAAATACTCAGAAGACTATCTAAAACCAACTGTGCTACTAGCAAAGGATTTACTGACCGTCAGAGCTGATGGAGCATTGAATTAATTAACTGTAATTGATTACACAGTGGATGGCCTGACATAAAACTAGTGCATCCATTGTGCTTGTGTTTTTATGCATCTGTCTGTGCCTCACCCAGCCTCACATGCACCTCTGCAGGTGTGTGCAGCTGCTGAGACTGTGTACAGTTGTCATCTTGGCATCTTTACTGATAGTTGTATTTGTAAATATAGTAGTGGCTGAAGACCATGAAGACATGTGTATCGTTATTTTACATTCTTTGGAAAAAATTTTTTGTGGAGTCCATTGCCTTCTGGTCCAAAACCATGGAATTAATTGCAAATGTGTATTATTATTATTTAAACATTTTGACAGTAAACTATTTGCAAACAGGTCCAAGATGACAAGTCAAACTAAGAGCATAGGAGCAAGGCCAGTTATATTGCGCAGATTGGCGTCACTGGGGCACCACCCTTGAGTCTGATCTGGGGTCTGTATGAGCATCTTGCAGGCCATGGGGCCCTGCCAGGCACAGCCCCAAAGAGTGACATGGGGCTGTCCTCCTTGAACTCACCACCTGCAGAAGGATCCGTAACATGGAATGTTCCCTTGTTGTGGGGAAGAAGCCTGAGCTTGTGCAGGAAGTTGAGCATATAGTTGGCATCACCTTCACGCACAGCTTGGGCTCTGGAACCCAACTCCTTTAGAGGAGTTGGCCTCTCCACCTCCCTAGGCAGGAGGTTGATGATCAACTTTGTCATTGTGTCATCTGACCATCATGTGTCTTGGACAGCTGCGTGAATAGAGGGCTAGAGCTGCAGAGCACCATCTAGTGGTGAGTTAAATCTGCTGGCGGAAAGCCCAGGAAGTCCCAATCGTATTGTAAGGGTCTCTTGCCAGAGTGCGGGTGGAGAGCTGTTGACCTCAACTGAGGATGTTGTTGGACAGTGAAGATACTTTGAGGATCACCTCAATCACTTCTGAGGAGGAAGCAGAGGCTGGGGACTTGCAAACTCATTCATGGTTAACGATGTGGTTGGCAAGCTTCTCATTGGCAAGGCTCTGGAGGTTCCTGAGATCAGTAGCTCAAGTCTCTGGATGTTGTGAGGCTGTCTTGGCTGGCACGCCTCTGCAACATTGCACGGCGATCCAGGACATCATCTGCTGTTTGCAAATGCCATCCTTCATTGAACCAGGATGTAAAACAACGTATGAATTACGAAAGGATGGAGTGGGAGATTGACAGGCAGATAACAGTGCAGTGATGCGGTTGCTGTATTGAACTGCTGCAAAGTAAAGCTCTTGATTTAGCGGTCAATCTACAGTCTTACTCTTTTTGCTGACCTCTGAGAGCTACATCATGAGGTCAACTATAAGGACCAAGGAGGAGTAAGTAAGTGGCTAAGTGAGGAAACAGAGCTATCACTGTTTTTGGTGCATCCGGATCCTCCTAACCTGCAGTGGGAACCACAGCTGTTCAGTAAAAACTACAACTCCCAGAAAATGGACGACAACAAGAGCACCATCCTCCTCTACTGTGCTGAGTTTTAAGAGAATTATTTAAATCTTTAAGAGCATTTGGAAAGAGGCAAGTCTTCATTTGTGCTGCCCTAGTGGGAGTCGACCACACAGAAACACTGGAGACGATGCTATGCAAAGCTGCACAGAAAATTACCAGAAAAATCGGAAAATTTTTATTTATTTATTTATTTATTTGGCAGGGACAATGCAGTCAGACATAGATACAAAACATAGTTTGCAGCTGATGTGACGCATACAGAGTGTTAGCAAATGCTAATTTTCAACTCCCGTCCCCGACTGGGCTTTTCTAAAATTACACTACAATAATAAAAAAATACATTAAAATATGTTTCCATTATATAAATAACATATATAACACTCACTCTTTCCCTCGTTCACAACTTTCATACAATTTATTTATTGGTGGGTACAGTTTTGATTTGTTTTCAGCCACTGCTTAACACGACGTGAAAATTTTGAATTCAGAGATGCCCTTTATCTCGGTGGGCAGTGAGTTCCACTGTTTGCAGCTCTTATATGAAAAGGCTGACTGTCCAAATGATGATTGTAAGTATTTTAATAGAAAATCAGCCAAGGGCCAGATTGAAGGTCTTCAAGGGCCAGATCTGGCCCCCGGCTGCATGTTTGTCACCTGTGGTGTAAGACATTTGCTCAACAGCACAATTGAACTCACCTGTTATAGTTCCAGCTAAAGCTAAGTCAGTTCTTTATGGGCAGATTGTGTTAAAATAAAGTACAGATCAAAGTCTAATAATGCCTCAGACAGAGCAGTGCCTACAGTTAGTATTGATTCATCATTTATAGCAGGGGTCACTAATTGGCGGGTCCAAGTCCGGACCCAGACGCCACACAGACCTGGATGGGGTCAGCCCTCTGGGTCCATACGGAGCCTTTCCAATTGCGAAAGGTACTGATGTTCCCCATTAACACTGCAGGCCGTCCTCATCTCAGGTTATCATCATGAGCTCCTAAAACAGTAGCATGTAGCCTATAACTATGTACACAACTCACTGCACACCAGCCCGGAGCAGAAGCACTGAGCTCAGGTAACAGCGGTAAAGACTCAGGAGCACTCACTGCAGAGTACAGCTCCTCAGGACAGAATTGGGGTTCCAGTTCTTGGTCTTGTTCCGTCCTCCTAGCGCGTTGGTCACATAAGTCCGGAGGCTCCATCCCCCATATGCTAGTTACAGACAGGGGCGAGCAAGACCAGTGTCCAATGGACTGGTTCTGAGCGGTGAAAGCCAGAATGCACTGTGGACTACAGGTCCGGGTGGGTTGCTCCGCTGTTCCCTGCTCAAGGACTGCGGCTGGTTCCGAGGTGGTGCAAAGCATCCGGACAGAAGTGTGAATCCAATTTGGTTCATTGTACCGTGTTGTGAGCGGTCCGTCCTCAGCGCACTTAGTTCTTCCCGGGGAAAGTGATTCTCAGGCTGAAGTACCGAACCACTCCCCGCTCCTGCTCATCTGAGCCTGGCCTGAACCAGAGCTGCTCCTGCTGGTTTCTGGAGTCTGGTTTGGATCTTGTCCGGCTGTAGCATTTCTCACACTAGGCTAAATGCAGTTCCTTTTATAAGTTGAATCAGTTGAATAGGGCCTATTCAGATTAGAGTCTAAACGTTACAGCACAATATTAATGGACCAAGAAACATACAAACCAATTAAGTTGAGATGTGAAAGGTAAAGAAAAAGGGAAACTGAAGCTGCTGATTTTTTTTTTCTGAAAATAAGCACTTTGTTTTAAGATGCACAATTTAACCATTTTACTTCTTTTCTCTACTTCATTTTAACCTGCAGCCCTATATCTAATGCAGGCCTACTGTGTGTTTCAGTGTTAGCGATACATTTAGTTGAAATGTTTTTAACTTGTATTTTTGTTGATTTGACAGTCTTTGGTTCAAACATTCAGACATTGATAAAACTGCGCTGCTTCTGTATCACAATCATAACACAGGAATAAATGACTTCCCAAGTTACTTCCCAATTAAACATACTTATTTTTGTTTTCTTGTACTTTTTAAGTTTATCTTAAGTCCATATGATTTGATTCTAAACTGTAAACCATCCTGAGAAGCATTAATATCCGTACAAATATAGAGAAACATGGCAAAACCACAGTCCACACATTTTGAAGACTTACAATTTAGTTGAAAAAAAAAAAGTTGTAACAGCCATTAACAATTCAAAGCAAAATTTTAAAATAAAAAAATGTATTCAAAAAGTCTATAAAAACAATGAAAAATGTGACTGAAACCCACAACTAACAATTTTTAAATCCACATTCAGCTTTATTTTTGTTTTCTAAATGCACACAGAAACTTTTTAATGTGCCTGTTAATTTCCTTCATTTTGAGCCCGTAAATGACTGGGTTGAGCAACGGATGGTACATTATCACTTGTAGTGTCACTATGAACCGTACTGTTTTTGTAAATTCAGTTTCAATTCTCAATAAAAGAACATCGTAAGCACTAAAAACTGTAAAATTGATAAAAACTACCAGATGGGGCAGACAGGTCTCGATCGCCTTCCTTCTCATCTCATTGGAATGTCTTAAGATGAAAAATATTTTTGCATACGTAAAAAGTATAAAAAGAAATGGTAAAATGACTATATTGGCAAAACCGAATAGCCCGTAGATGTTTAGTGCTGTTGAACTGACACAGTACAGTTTGTGAACAGTACTATTGCAGATAATTCCCTTAAAAACAAAATCACATATCTTTCGCTTTGCATTCACACACACTGGAGGAATAGCCCCCAAAACTGGATAAAGCCACGCAAATGCCAAAAAAAATATTATTTTGTTTCTATTCATTATAGTTGCATATTTGAGCGGTTTACATATAGAAACATACCTATCATACGCCATAGCTGTCAGGAGCAAGAATTCAGAAGATGCTAAAGTGTAATACGTAAACCACTGGAAAAGGCAGACTGAGTAAGAAACAACCTGTGTTTCAGACACTAAATCAATCAAAACTTTGGGATAGACTGTGGCGCTAAAGATAATAGAATTCACAGACAAAGCAGCAATGAAAATGTACATTGGTTCGTGGAGGTTTGGGTGAATCCATATCAGATGCACAATAAGGCTGTTACTGAACAGAATTAGCATAAAAGCTGTAATCATAATGACAAAGTAAAGACTGCCATACTTCTGCACCTCTACATAACCATCTATAGTAAGATATGGACCACTAGACCTGTTCTCCATTGAGGTTACAACTTCTGGGTTGCGACAAATTCCATTGTTTTGTAAATGTTCAAGCCTTTAGGGATTACAGAGCAAACTCCTGGCACCTTGCAGTGACATCATGCTGGGGTATTCAACATGAGTCTCTCATGGTGCAATGTTCAGGAGTTACCATGGTGGCAAGTTGCTCTCAAAAAAGTTTTGAGACTGTCTGAAAACTCAAGACCAAATACAAAAAGGGTTTAAACAACATATTTTCAGGAGCCTGTGATCAATACGAGTCAATGTTTTCCAGTCAGGTTTTAGAGCCCACCACAGCACTGAGACTGCTCTGATCAAGGTGACAAACGACATCCGCCTGAACACTGATGTAGGCAAAGTCTCAGTATTGATCCTGTTAGATCTGAGTGCTGCTTTTGACACTGTTGATCATGGGATCGTCTTACAGAGACTAGAGGACTGGGAGGGCATCTGAGGTACTGCATTAACTGGTTCAAGTCCTATCTAGAAGACAGGAAGTATTTTGTTGAAATTGGAAACTGTGTCTCAGATCACATGGCCCTGACCTGTGGGGTGCCCCGGGTGTCGATCCTGGGCCCCTTTTTGTTCAATCTCTACATGCAGCCTTTAGGCCAGTTAATACGCAGCAATAATGTGCAGACGACTATGCAGACGATACTCAGATCTATGTCTCACTGGCAGCAGGAGACTATGGACCAATGGACTCACTCTGCCACTGCATCCAACAGATCAGTGTGTGGATGCAAAACAACTTTCTCCAGCTAAACTCAGACAAGACAGAAGTCATAGTCTTTGGCCCACAGAAACAAAGAGACAGTTTCAGCAGTTACCTCCAGTCTCTTTCTCTAAAACCTTCAAATCAGGCTAGAAATCTCAGGGTAATAATGGACTCAGACTTGAAATTTAACAGCCACATCAAATCAATAACATCTGCAGCCTTTTACCATCTACCATCTACTGTCTAAAGCAGACCTGGAGAGACTTATCCATGCGTTTGTCTCCAGTAGGTTAGACTCCTGTGATGGCCTGCTCACTGGCCTCTCCAAACGAGCTGTAAAACAGCTACAGTACATCCAGAACGCTGCAGCTCGGGTCCTGACTCGAACCAGGAAGTACGAGCACATAAGTCCTGTGCTCAGGTCTCTGCACTGTCCCCTGTGGCTCAGAGAATAGACTTTAAAGCAGCTCTGCTTGTGTACAAGTCTCTCCATGGCCTAGCACCAATGTACATCTGTGACATGTTAGTGCCACATGAACCATCTGCATCTGAGGAGCTCAGGGACCGGCCTCCTGCTGGTGCCAGAGTCAGGACTAAACTCGGGGAGTCAGAGTTTCAGACTCATGCAGCTAAAACCTGGAACAGTCTGAACATGTGTCAGGAAATTACACACACAAAACAGTGGTGGGAGAATGACAGTGTTAAACTGAGACGACTATGTCTCAGTCCTGCGGAGAATACAACCTGCTACTGACTGACTTTCACAACATGTGAGACAGACTCTACTCTGACTCTGTTTAAATCCAGGCTTAAAACAGTTCTGTTTAGCTGTGCATATGACTGAAAGTTTTTTTTTTTCATTTTCCATTCCGCACTCCGCACTACTCTTCTCTTTAATTCTCTCTAATTTAATGTCTCATCTATATTTTAAAATTTTATGATGATTATTTATGTTTTGAATTGTTTGTATTGTGATTTTAATGTATTTAATGTAATTAATGTAAATAAATTTGCCTTGCCTTGCCTACGAGTGTTCATGGTCGTGTTTAGGAGTTTAATTTGCAACAAAAATGGTGAGTATGAATAACTGAGAAACTGTTGGCTAATTGTGACTGTAATTTTCTGTGTAAAAGATTTGCTCAACAGCACAAATTAACTCACCTGTTATACTTCCAGCTAAAGCTAAATCAATTCTTTATGGGCAGATTGTGTTAAAATAAAGCACGGATCAAGTCTAATAACGCCTCAGACAAAGCAGAGCCTACAGTTAGTATCAATTAACCATTTATAGCAAAACATAAAATCTTTTAAATTGTTAAAGTCCTCAAAATGGCCCCAATGAGCAGGAAGCTAAAACGCATGCATACTAACTATACAAAGTTGAAGTCTGGTGTAAGGCTGCAACGATCAGTCAGAAAATCTGTTTCACCCCAGTACAGATACATTGTGAAATAGGAATAGGAAAAGAAAAAGACACTAAAAACGCTCCAAACGCCAACAAGGAAACCTATAGCTAACTAATACCAACTGCAAATATCACACTGCGAATAAATTGCATGCCCAAAATAGACAAAAAGGACACCCCACTTCAACTAACAGTAGACAGCATCAGCTCAGTAACCTATAATTTATGAAAACCATAAGTAGAACTTATGTCCGGAGATCCCTTATGGATCCTCCTGCTCCTGGTAGGTCCATGGGAGGATAACCCCACGTCGCTTCTTCAGACTGTGCCCGATGTGTCATGTGGGGGAATGCCCGGCCGCCGGATGCTCGATGTCGAACACCCACCCCAGGCTTGGCTCCAGGGTGAAGCCCTGGGAATGCCAGTTTAGGTGATGTAACTGGCCTTGTATTACTCATCATAAAGGGGCTTCTGAACCACGTAGTCTCACTTGCCATCCTGGACCTGTTTGCCTTGGGTGACCCTACCAGGAGCATGAAGCCCCCGACAACATTGCTCCCGGGATCACTCGGGCACTCAAACCCCTCCGCCACATTAAGGTGGAGGTTCAAGGAAGGGCAACATCATTAACAACACATTAACAATGCATCAGGGGTTCACTTGTGTCTTTAGAATGAATGTAGTATAATCACATATTAGTCTGCCCCAGGGCAGATGTGGCTACAATAGCAGCTTTCCACCACTGAGTGTGGAGTGAATGAACAATGAACTGTAAAGCACTTTGGGAGTCTTGAAAGGCGCAATATAAATGCAATTATGAATACATTAATATCCTTATGAATGATAAATGCAGCAGCAGAATCTGTTAATATTCAATAATGGACAAACCTTTATTTTAAATACATGCAAATAGACTATGAAACACAGTAAATAGTTTTCACTTAAAGTTGCACCGCAGTCACTCTCCACTTAGGTTAGGTCTGTAAAGCACACATTGAATTCATAATAGTTTAATTGCTATTATACCATATAAAAAATGCACGATTCTCCTTTTTGAAACTATACAATGTTCTAAAACTAGGTTTTCATTGTTACCACCCTTTTTTAAATAAAGGTCAAAAGCATATCTGAATGGGCGCTAATAAAATAATTTTCTTTCAATTTTCTGCTGCATGCTGTCTGCATCTAATGATAAAGCATTTTAGTGTCAATAATCAGGAAGTGTGTGTTAGCATGCAAGTTATTGTTAGCTTTACCATCACAGCAAAACTACTCTGGCCTTAATTAGGATGCTCAGAATTCATAAATGGGGAATAACTTTGGAACACTGCAAATAGTTTTAAATGATCAGATCAGTTTTTAAAAAGTTTTTAAAACAGTATAAATCAGGTACAGTGACTAAAAGTATTTGATAATATAAAACAAATAACTTACAAATGAATAGTGAAAACTGCAGAAACAATTTTATCATTACTTGACCATGAACGGACAAAGCAACTTCTTAATGTGTTTGTAGATCTCCTTCATTTTGAGTCCATAAATGAGTGGGTTTAACAGAGGATGGTAAATGATCATTTGTAAAGACACAAAGAACCGCACTGGTTTGGAGAATTCTGTTTCGATTCGCACTAAAAGAACATCATAAGCACTGAACACGGCAAAATTGATCATCACCACCAGATGGGGCATGCAGGTCTCAAACGCCTTCTTTCTCATCTCTTTGGAGCGTTTCACAATGTAAAATATCCGTGAATATGTGTACAGTATGAAGAGAACAGGGAAAATTACAACATTCGTAAAAATTATCATCCCAAAAATTGATAGTTCGGGTGAATTGACACAGAAGAGTCGATACACAGTGCTGTTACAAATGATTCCTCTGAAATGAAAAGTACATAGCTTCTTATTGTAATTCAAAACACAAGGAATTACTGTATGACATACAGGAAAAACCCAAGCAAAACCTATAAAAACACAAATTTTTGAGTTTCGCATAATGATTAAATATTGCAAAGGCTTACAGATTGACACAAACCTATCGTAAGCCATAGAAGCCAACAGTAAGAACTCAGACCCAACTAAATTGTAATACGAAAACCACTGGAAGAGACACCCTATATACGGAATGACCTGCTTCTCCGATAAAAGGTCGATCAAAAGTTTGGGGTAGACGGTTGAACTGAAGAGGAGAGAATTAAAAGACAACGCGGCGATAAAGAAGTACATAGGCTCGTGGAGGTTTGGTTCTTTCCAGATGATGTACATGATCAAAGAGTTACTGCAAATGACTGAAATATAAACTACCAACATGATCGCAAAATACAAAGGGCCATAAATGTGTAAGTCAATGTAGCCGTCAATAATAATGTATCCAGGGTCAGATCTGTTATCCATTGTTGTGGGACCAATGGACATAGAGTACACAGAATTGAGTGATTTAAACTTGCTGCCTAACCGATCAGGATCTCATTAAATCTCCTAGCAACATCTGTAAACATTTGACCACTTTTAAGACAACTTTTTCCCTCTGAATATTTCAGTGTGTGTTTAATTTAAAGGGTGCTATTTTCTGATCTACCGTAAAATACCAAATAAAAGCTGGGATCCAATTAACCAATTTTCCCTATTAACCTGCATGTTTTCCTTGGGTTGGGATTTCCAAAAGAGAACACATGGCTGCAGTGGCTCAGTAGCTAGTGCACCTCCACTAACCCAAAAGGTTGAAGGTTCAATTAGTACTTGTTGTGTCCACTATTGTATTGAGTATTGGGTGTGATCGATGGCACAGATAGGCTATATATAGTAGGGATGGGCATTCGATAAAATTTTCGTAATCGATCATCGGGAAAATTAACGATCAATTTTCGATTAATCATTAAATTATCATCACTATTATTACTATTACTAATCTGTATAAATAAACTCAACTTTACAACATATAAACCATCACCACTACAGAGCCACATCAGCCCGTGTGAGATCAGAATGTGTTTAATGCAGCTTTGGCACATTTGTTTACGTCTTACAGAAACAAAACTTAAAACCACATGGCTCATTTGCATAAACAGAAAGGAAACCTCTTTCCGTGTGCTCTGATGTGTTCCGCTTTGGTTGGACTAAACAGCACGACTCAGTGGAATATGAGTGTTCTTTCTGTGACAAAGGATGCGATGAGGCTGGTGAGTCTGTTCTGTACGTATGTTGTGTTGGAGATACTGCGTATACAGGCGAAACCAGGATACTCAAAAGACCCGATCATAACCGGGATACTGATGTGCAGGTAAACGCACTCTGAGGGATATAGTGATCTCCAAGGAGCCAGAGCCGAGATATGGGACTGTGTGGGGCCACAGCTCCAGTGTTTGTGGTGTGAGACGCAGCCTTGACTCCTTACGCTACGTTACACACAGACACCTACATTCGGTTTGTCGATTAAAAATAACGTAACCAACGAAATTCTTAATGATCAATTATTGATTAGTTGACTAATCATGCCCATCCTAAAAATACAGTAGTATAGCCCACAAGCTGTAATGTCTGTATAACAGTCATTTTGGTCGCTATTGGTTGAACTATACTGAAGGAATATAAATAATTTGTCTTATATTTCATCAGTCACCTGTCCTACACTTGCACTGTCATCACAATCACAGCCAAACACATTGTTTATACAATTTGATCTACTGCTCACAACCAGTCCTGACAACCAGCCCCAACAAACAGCACCAACAACACAACCTGATGCACCGGTCACAACCTGCCCCAACAACATCAGCAAAACAAAGTAAAACCCATGAAGCCGCTATAACTACTGCTTTAACGGTCACAGCACAAACACGTGGCATCAGTGCTGCCCCTACAACGCACACAACAGAACACCGGAGCAGCTCCATCACACCCAGATGTGACCATTGGGACCAGTACAACAGAAAAACAGGAAAAATTAATCAAAACGAACAGATGAGGTAAACATGTCTCTGCTGCCTTTTTCCTCACTTCTTTACAGGTTCTATAAGTGATCACAAATATTTTAGCATACGTGAACAGAACAAAAAACATAGGCAAGATCGTAACATTGATCAGTACAACCACTCCATAGGGAGACATTGTTCTAGATGCGGTACAGTGTAAATCAAATTATTACAATATATTACTTTAAAATTTAAGGTGCATATTTTGGTTTCAATGTTTGAAATGACAGGAACCGCTACTTGAGCAGTGGGTACAAGTCAAGCCAAAACTAAAAGGCAAATGACTTTACATTTTCTCATGATATTTGGATATTGCAAAGATTTACATACACAGTTGTGCTCATAAGTTTCCATACCCTGGCAGAATTGATGATTTCTTGGTCCAGAAGCTGCACATGGGATATTGGATATTCCAACATGATGATGATCCAAAACACAAAGGCAAGTGGAGCTGTCATTGACTCCAGCAGAATAAAGTGAAGGTTCTGGAGTGTTCGTCTCTTCTGACCTCAGTATCACTGAGCCTCTGGGGAGATCTCAAGCTGCAGTTCATACAAGAGCCCAAGAATTTACAGCAACTGGAGCCTTTTGCCAAGAAGAATGAGCAGCTTTACCATCAGAGAAAAGAACATCCACAACTGTCACAAAAGACTCCAAGCTGTCACTGGGTCATTTGTGTACTTTCTGTTCTCATGATTTAAAAAGAGGAAACACAGTTGTTTGATAATAAATGGCTTCACCCAAGCACTAACCATGAGTGAAAGAAAAGTTTTGGTGTTATCATTCATATTCTCTGAAAGATGGACAAGAAATCAATCAAATTCTGTCAGGGTATGTAAACTTATGAGCACAACTGTAGACACATATTGGTCATAGGCCATCCCTGCCAATAACACAAATTCAGAACAGCTGAACGCGTAGTACAAGAAAAACTGGAAAAGACAGGCAGAAATGGTTATAACCTGCTTTTCTGACATCGATCATCATTTTGGGGTAGATGACGATGCTGAAGAGAAGAGTTACACAGCAAAGCAGCAATGAAAATGTACATTGGTTCGTGGAGGTTTTGGCGCATCCAAATGAGACATACAATAGTGGCATTACTGCAGATAATGTAGACCAAAAACATTGTAAAGAAATGTGCAAATCTATATTTCTCAATTTCCACATACCCACCAATAGTAACAATTGTAAAATTTGGGTGAGAATTCATTTTATAAGGTCCAGTCAAGTGAAAGAAAAAGCAACTGGAAAATAGAAAATGTGATTAAAAAGGTATTTTATCCATTATCTATATGAGTTTATGTAAGTCTATGAAATGGTACAGTAAAGACGTACAGCTGTTCTTTAAGCCCCATAGTTCTCCTGCATGTCATTCCTCCACTGATGAAGCTCCTTTTATATCTATGGATCAGTCTTATGGGACAGTCAAATATGTCGTGGTAATAGGCCATAGTAATAGGTCTTTTTTATCTTGTAACAAGGTTATAAATGGAACATAGCACTGTGGCAAAAAGTAAAAAAAGACAAAGCTAAAAATCAGTTGTGACGTTGCTGGTTTGGACCCAGAAGTGGCATCACACTTAACAACTCAAAACAATATATGTTTTTCTCTTTTTTTAAAGCAACAACCCATCTCGTTGTTAAAAGAGTTACAGTTGTTTAACACTAACAAGGTTGTAAGTGTGACAAAAAGTGTACAAGCTAGGCTATGCTAGCATTAGCTGTGATGGGCACTTAGTGATATATGGCCAGGGTCAGCCCGATGTTCCCTGATACTGCTGTTTCTTGGGGGAACATCAGTACCCCCAACTGTGAAATGTACTGCTGCTCCCCAATGCCTGTGTTTTCCTGTCAATACTGCGGGCCACGGGGAACACCAGGACCTCTCTGAACGTGCATGTCCCAATATTCTGTGGTCCCTCACCTACACAAACTGGGGACCAGAGGAACAAAGGTACCCAAACCATATAGCCTATATTCTGGCTATGTTCACATGGGGTGTGTTCCCCGGTACTGCTGTTTGCCCATCCAGACAAAATCATTGGTAAGCATTGGTACTGGGGAACATGGGCACACACCCCATGTGACCAAAGCCAGCGTGTAGGCTGTGCATGGATCTGTTCAAATAACTGGATAGGGTGTTGCTGCTTGTAGCTGTCTTGAGTTGGTGTAGTAGCCACTCACTGGTACTACAGAGAAAAAATCCCTGCCCAGAAGGAATTTTATCATAGAGCGCAAAGTCATCACAAACTGCTCATGTTCAGCTGACAGGACACCTACAGTTTTAAAAAGGTCAGATTTTGTGGAGATTTTTACCTATTTTTGGATCACAAACTCAAAATCTTTAAAAACAGCTTTTTAATCATTAGCTCCAGCTCCTCTCACTCTGATTGGTCAAAGCGATCACGTGATATTCACACTCCTTGCGCACACTTGTGTCCATTGGCGTGCACCTGCAGGAGAACAGAGCACTACTGCGCATGTTCAATGGGCAGGGAGCCATGGGAAGTACCAGCCGAGTGAGGCTAATCTGAAGATTTGCACTATTGAGCGGCGGCCATGTTTCGGCCCCGGGGCTTGAGGCTAGTATCATTAACTGTTGATCACAGTTCATGCTAGTTTAGCCTAGCGTGTGAACTTTTTGTCAGCAGGCTGACTCTGTGCAAATGCATACATATTTGATACAATTTGTGGTTCTGAAGTTATTGTGAATAAAGTACAGTATTTATTATTTGTTTTTGTTGGACTTTGTTCCAGTTTTTGTTACAGAAGTACAGAAGTACAGAGATATGAACCATAAACCAGATCAACAAATCTGCAATTTGACAGTTAAACAGCAACTTCCAAGTGACAATTCTGACCTGTCCTGCAGCTCAGTTTTATTCTATGGGGATTCTAAAATGTTGTGATACCAAGTGAATGGATAGTCTATAAACAAATGTTACGAGGTTAAACATGACCTTATTGACCCTTTATCTTAGGCTGCGGGCTACACAGTAGACTATGACAAATACAGTAAACAGACAGCACTGGACTCCAGGAGACTCCTCTGAGGACGGGCCCTCGGGAAATGGGACAGAGTGGTTAGTCTCAGGAGGACAATTATCGTGTTATTCATCTCTTTCATCATCCATCCATCCATCCATCTTCTCCCACTTAATCCGGCTGGGTCGCAGGGGCATCTTATTGCCCAATCCTCATAGCATCTGACCCCCCTATGAACCCCTCTGCAGGTGGTGAGCCCACAGGAGGGTGGACGTCATGGTCCTTGATGTTAGTTCATAGGGGTGCAGGCATGTTTTGGGTTGATGGGGGAAACCCATCCAGACACGGGGAGAACATGCAAACTCCACACAGAAAGGAAAGAACCTGCAACCTTCTTGCTGTGAGGCCTGAGTGTTGCCACTCAGCCACCGTGCCGCCCTCTTTCATCATCTTATTTTTAATATGACCATCAGCTTAATGGCCTTTTCATAAAGTTTTCCACTCATCACTGCAGGAACAAATGTTCCACAAGGCCTAATTCAATCTAAAGGCTTTTAGTTTTGATCCTCAAGAAGCAGATCCTTATTCTGTCAAAGGCATGTGTGTGTGTACAGGGAGGATGAGCTTGTATTTACAGTTTAAAAAATAAATAAATAAAAAGAAGTGTTAAAACCCCTGGTCCAGCTGTATCTTTTGAACACAGTGTATCCCAAAGAATATCAAAGGCATTGCACTTGAGTTTTACTTTCTTAAAAATGTGAAAAAACAAAAGTAGTTCATTTTAAACAGTTTGCAGTAGTCCAAAGTTATTCCTCATTTATGCATTCCAAGCATCTGATTTATTCACCACGATGAGTTTATGAGCGTTTTTCTCAACTCTCACAGACCAGAGTGGGGCTCTGCTGCAAAGGTGTAACAACTAGAATGCTAGGGCGCACTTCGTAATTACTGGCCAATAAAACATTTGTTTTGATATAATTAGATGCAGATAGCGCTCTGTGGACATATTGTAAGATTAGTATCTACTTATCCATTATATCCTATACAGGGGAAAAACACGTTTTGCACAAAAACAAGAAAAAAAAATTGTAATATTACAGCTGGCTGCATGTGCATTATGTGAGTAGAGATTCTAAAATACAGCAAAAAAGTTCTGTTCTTTTGTCTCTTCTCAAGGTGGTCTTATTGATTGGCCGACCAATCACACTGCAGCATTAAGGTTTGTGCAGAGGCCAAATGAATTAAAACAAACATGGCGACGTCGACAGACATACTTCAGCCTATTTTAGCGTCAATACAGGTTATTCAGTCTGTGAAAAACACGCAGGAGGTAAGCACTTTGTGCATTTATGGAGGGAAGATGTCTGTGCCTCTCTCTCAGCTGGATGTAACAAAAGTTTGATTTTTTACCCTGTTCCGTGTGGTTGTGCTTTGACCAATCAGATTCAAATACTCATTACAACGCTTTGCCTTTTTTGATCCCTTTCAGCGAGAGCCGTTCAGGTTCATGTGTAGAACTCAATTCAGAGAGGCACATAGATCAATCTGTGTGAGCCAGATTTAGGATCGGGCAGCATTGCATATGTGGTAAGACGGCTATTGAGGCCTATGACGTAAATGCGCTCACCTGGTTCCCCGCGGCGCGGGCTGGTGGGCTTTATAAGCGCTCCCTTTCTCGTTGCTCCCCCTTTTGCCCATACGCATTTCCGGGTCCCCGTGTAGGCTGCTCTGTCCTCCACGACCAGGTAACATTCTCGTCCTTTGGCCCCATTCATGAAAATAGGCAAATTATTAATTCCTGGTCTTTTAGTGCCGCAGTTGACTGCGCGTCCGGCACCGCTCTGCTCCCTTTTGAAACGCGCTTTAACAGTGCATTCGTGTGCCTAGGCTTCGGGGAGGTAAGGAATGCCTATTAGTACCGTTCTATTGGTCCAGTTTTAGTCCCAACCATATCCCAGTTGTCACAGTCACTGTTTCCCCGTAGTTTGTGTCCTGGTCGCCTCCGTATTGCTTGGGCCACGCGCACGCCACCGTGCGTCCTCATCTGCCGCGACAGGTAAACGCCCCTTACTACCGTTTCATTCATATAATTCCCAAATTCTAATGTATCTGTCCCTCATAGCCCCGCTGCTCGGCTGCATTCGCCGTGTCAGGACTTCTGCACACAGTCCTGCGCCTTTCCATCCGTGTTGCACCAGTCAACCCAAACTCAAAGTGGGCTGCGTTAAGCCGGGATCCCAGCTGTCCACCCTGGGATCGCGCTCACATTTTCATTAGCGGTATGCACTCGTGGTGCAATTCCAGTGTACCGACAGAATTTACCTTTAAACGCCTAACCACCAGTTTGTTTCAGGTGTCAGGAGCGGTCAGCAGTGGTACTGGGCACGCCGTGTCTGCTGCTTTGCTTCGCCTTTTTGTGCTTTGCTTCGCCTTTTTGTGCTTTGCTTCGCTTTTTTGTGCTTTGCTTTGCCTTTTTGTGCTTTGCTTTGCCTTTTTGTGCTTTGCTTCGCCTTTTTGTGCTTTGCTTTGCCTTTTCCTGCTCGGCTTTGCGTTTTTTATTTCTCCTGTATTCTGCTTCACTGTCCCACTGTCACTGTTTTGGGTTTTTCTTCACTGTTTTACTGGTTTTAATTAGTATAGTTACTTTTATTTGAATAAAAAATGTGTTCTCTTTTTAAACGAAATGCCAAATAAAGCCTTTTGTAATTTATGGAACCTGGCTCTCGCATTTTGATATACTTACCTGTGTGCCTTAGACCTACACTTCTATTTCCCCAAACTAGATTTGGGGTGGCATTGCTGCAACTCTAAGTGTCTACCCCTCGACTGCCACACATAGCATTTTCTGCTCACTAGCGTGATCTGCAGTACATCCTCCAGCAGAGCGGAGCAAACAAGTCTTTTGCTCCTGGTTTGATTCAGAAATGACTTTTTAATACAAAACTAAACAAGTGAGATGATTGATCATAATTATTTATTGGTAAAGAATACTATATTATCAATAATGTAAACAAAAGGTCAAAACATGCATTTCTATAGTCCTGTGTTGAAACACTGCAGCATGATTGCATGACTGGGCAGCATTTGTGTACATCTTTGCATGTTTGTGGGTTGGACTTCAGACCTTCTTGTGCTCTTCTGTTTATAAGGAAACCATATATAAGAGTTCAGTTGCTCAGACAGGTCAGTGTCTTGAATGTCTCAACAATCATTTATTTGATTGAAAAACAGGTTTGCTTATTTGTTCACCTTTCCTTGGTTCAAAAGAAATGAAAGGGAACTTTAGTCAAAATCCTGTTTATTTCCAACTAACACTTTTTGGAGATTATGGACGTCTTCGATATCTGTTTTTTACACTTTGTTTGTTACTCTACATGATGATCATCTCTGCTAACATGGTCATTATAATCACTATTTTGCTGGAGAAGTCTTTGCACCTGGTCAAATGAAAATTCTATAGGTGAAACAATAATGCAAATCACTGAATATTTTGAAATATTGTAAATTGCCTTGCATATTGGTGCAGGATTTTGGGCTATTTTTTCAGAAAACATTGCTATAGTCCATTCATTTTTCTCATTTGTCCTGGTAATCTAAAGGTAAAATAGATGCCAATTTGATTCACAGTTCTAAGTGAGAAGATTAATTTTTCCATATCCACTTTTGTAAGGAAAGTGTGCTGCACTACACAATTCATCCACCACCCAAATATTCAAAATTATTAAACAAAGGTAAATAGACAACAAGAACTAAAAGGCCCTGTGTGGGTTTAAAGTTCCTAAATGGGTCCACATATTTAAAACTGCACTGGTTTGAGACAGTAGTGTTTACACTGCACTGAGCTGTACAAGTCCTGTCATGGTCTGATTCTCTTGGACATCATGTTATTTTTGCTTGAATGTGGTGAACATATGATGTTTATTCATTTTCACATGTTCATTCGTAGCTGTTATGCCTTCATTGAGAATCTACAATGTAAATAATCATGGGAATAAAAAAGAACCATAAATGAAAACGTGTGTCCAAACTTTTGACTGGTCACGTATAAGCACTGCGCCTAACAACTGAAAGCTAATGAGAAAAGAAAATAGATCTTCACACTTCTTGCAATATAAACCCGCTATTTACACTACATGTTCACAATCTAACATGAACCTGAAATAAATAAGGGAAAGCGCATGGTGGAGCTCATTACTTACAGCGCCATCCAGTAGAATCAGAGGCAGCTGCACATCCAGTAGAATCAGAGGCAGCTGCACTCTGGACACTTCCACATTTGAGCAGATTGAAGTCCCTCTGAAAGTACAGGAACAGGTGTACAGAAAGAACAGGGACAGTGACAGGACTGTTCCCTGAGGAGCCCCGTTACTGACTGCAGTATCAAACAGGACGCTCCCTAATCTATAAGTTTTCTCTCAGCGCTCTAGCCCCAACTCGTGCTCTAGCCCAAAGTGTGCATTGCCTTTTATTTATTCTTGTGTAATCCTGAATTTGTTTATTTGTAAAATACAGGGCCAAACGCACTTTAACAGCCCAGTGCATCTCAAAGAAAACAACTTCAAGCACAGAAATGATGCAAACAAACAACATGCTGCAAATGAAAAAAAAAAAACACTGCAAGAAACAAAGACAAATGTATCATCCTCAACGATCCAAAGCCCGAAACGATGAAAACCAACAAAACACCTCCAAACAAAGTTACTGTGATACTGTGTAAAGGCTCGTAAAGTCTGGAGTGAAATACAATAAACTAAATGATGCGTGATGTACAGTGATATTTATATTATTTTTCAACACAGTATATGAATATAATCATATAAAAGCCACATTACTGTAACAATAATTAGCTCCCGCTGTAGTTTATCATCAGTTAGCTGTTTTTTTGTCTCTCTCATAGACCCATTTAAGGCGGAAGTGATAAAAAAAAGCTGCGCATGCATTTTGGCAACGGAAGTGGCATTGTTCCTGTTGATATTGGGTTTTTGAAGGCACTTGAACAAAAATTCAGAAGGCATAATGCGGTCCACAGGAAGATCTTTATTCTTGGTTTCAGTAGTACAGGCCTCGAATCATCCATCCATCCATCCATCTTCTTCCGCTTATCCGGGGCCGGGTCGCGGGGGCAGCAGTCTAAGCAGGGGCTCCCAAGCTTCCTTCTCCCCAGCCACTTCCACCAGCTCCTCCGGACGGACCCCGAGGCGTTCCCAGGCCAGCCGAGAGACATAGTCCCTCCAGCGTGTCCTGGGTCTTCCCCGGGGCCTCCTACCGGTGGGACATGCCTGGAACACCTCCCGAGGGAGGCGTCCAGGAGGCATCCGAACCAGATGCCCGAGCCACCTCAACTGGCTCCTCTCGACGTGCCTCGAATCAGCTGGTGCTAAACCCCTGTCTCTGAACCGGCACACCGCAGAAGTCCTCTTATAGCCGGACTCAGACATTACATCACTTGCTGACATCCCATAAGGTTGAACTTACACATGCCATTTTAAAATAGCGTACAGACAGCCCACTTAAATGTCAAGGTTCACATGTTCAGAGGAGAATACAAGTCAACAGTTGTATGCTTCTTTAATTATCAACCCCCTTTATATTATTAAGGTAAAGAGAACAATTTTATAATTCACATTCCCCATTCATTCTGATTCATTCAGACTGAACACGGACAGAAGAAGATGGAGATAAAAACATTTCCAGCACCAAAATGTCTGGTTGTGCTGATCGCACGAGGATCTGGCAGTTGGACACCGTTTGTCAAAGTCGCTTGTTGAGGAAATATTTGCGATCTGTAGACAATAATCCTTTCGCAGAGGTTGACAAGCTGCTGAGTTCTGACATACTTCTGTTGCCAAAATGCATGAGCAACCGTGCCTACATCACCACTGTTTACGGACACAGGGTTTTTCTCTCTCTCTATCCAGTGTGTCTCTCCATGGAGCTGTTACACTGAGAGCGCCTCCTGCAGGTTTGGAGCACTTCTGTTGAGGTGACTCTTTATACAGCATTTTTTGTTTGCAGATGTTTTCTTGGTTTTCATCATTTTGTGTATTTTGACGCATTTGATGATGCATTCGTCTTTGCTTCTTGCACCGCGTTTTTTTTTTTTTTCATTTGCACCATGTTCTTTGTTTACTTACACCTTGTTTAAACTTGTGTTTGAGTTTGTGAATTTGCCTCGTTTCTGTACTTGAAGCTGCTTTCTCTGAGGCTCATTTGGCCATTGCAGTGTGTTTGGCCCTCGTTGGCCATGGTAGTAGGACTATATTAAGACACCTGCGTCAAAATCCCTTCAAACCCCTCTAGATAGACACCTAGCCAAATTTTTCAATTCAAACACACTGGAAATGTTGGACTAACCTAAACATGGAGGCAAACCAGATGTGACTGACACCAGGGTCTGAAGATTACATTCATTTTATCAAAATTATTCAAATAAAAATCCTATGAATTATTGAATAGTTAGATTATGACATTTCTTGAAGTAGTCAAATAATATCTTATGAATAATAACAAAATGACCAATTGTTTCCATGGTCCTTCTGTGTTGCCACTGGACTATTTTTGTACATCGCATCTCTGTGGGTTTGATTTACACCTTGCTCTATTTATGTAGAAACAATATAAAAGAGTTCAGTTGCTTACATTTTTTAGCATTAGTGTCTTGCACATCTCAACTATAATTTTTATTCATGAATAATATAGTTAAACAATATTATTACCTCTGTTTTGATTCCAAAGAAATGACAACCAACTTTAGTCAAAATCCTGCCTATTTCCATCTAACACTTTTTGCAGATTATGGACATCTTCGATATTTGTTTTTTACACTTTGTTTGTTGATCTACATGACGATAATCTCTGCTAACATGGTCATTATAATCACTGTTTTATTAGAGAAGTCTTTGCACCAGCCGATGTACATCTTTATCTGCTGTTTATCTGTGAACTCTCTGTACGGCTCTGCTGGATTCTTCCCCAGGTTTTTGCTCGATCTTCTGTCTGATTCTCATTTTATCTCCCGACCTTCCTGTTTTATTCAAATATATGTCATTTTCACATACGCTTCATATGAGTTTACAATACTCGGAATCATGGCGTATGACAGGTTTGTGGCCATCTGTCAGCCTCTGCATTATCACACTAAAATGACCATAAGGAAAGCACTGTTTCTATGGGGAGTTGGTGTTATTTATCCTGCTTGTGCCATAAGTTATGGAGTTTCTTTGTGTGTTCAGTTACCTCTGTGTGGAAACAGACTGCCTCGGATTTTCTGCACACTCTGGCCTGTGGCTAAAACCTCTTGTGTGGACACAGCCCATATCTATGCCGTTGGTCAGTTTGTATCTGTAACTACAGTTTTTATACCTCTGTTTTTTGTCTTGTTCTCATATGTGAGAATTCTCATTGTGTGCAAAAGAGGCAGCGCTGAACTGAGAGGCAAAGCTCTGCAAACCTGTGTTCCACATTTAGTGACGTTTGTCACATATTCTGTCTCTGTTTTTCTGGAGTTGTCACTGACACGATTTGACACCAACAAGATTAACCCAATAATCACCGCTGTTTTATCTTTGGAATATCTAATAGTGCCGTCCATTAACAACCCTCTCATCTATGGACTAAAGCTGCCACAGATCAGAGCAGCCGTGTACCAGCGATTTAAAATCAAAACATTTGTATTTGGTAGAAGAAACCAAGCTAATTAAAATTGAAAAATGTGTAACAATTATTTACCACATGCTTTTTCCCACATGACTTTGACTAGACTGGACAATGAGCACAACAGTGTGTTTGCTTTATTCTTTTGAGCGATTTATGCGATTTATGTCCCGTTTACCCACCCTTAGCTCTCAATTCAGCAATAATACCACTGTTAAATACCAGCATTAGAAAAACTGTTCTGCATTTTAAAGAAACGTGTTGAATACAAAGACAACTCTCTCAGCCAATAAGAGACAGAGACAGTTATTCATGAAAAAGCAGTGTAGAGGGCTTAGGTGTCCTCAGGCAGTCCAGAGAAAATCCACTCATTTTATTTGAGTATTAAGTGACCAGGATATGAGTGCACTGCTAAGGGATCAGGCTCGAGGTGGAAAACTGGAATCAGGATGAAGAGTATGGAAGTCAGTTCACCAGGGACTTTAATGATTAGGAACTCTTGGTCCAGATTTATGCAAACATGTTCATACGATGTTCACTTGATGTATGAAAAATGTATTAATCTTAGTAAAGTCCTTTACACCATTCAAGGTGACCAAAATGCCAATCTCCAATAAAATAGAAACAATTGAAAGGCACACTCATGCCTCACAGCAAGAAGGTTGCGGGTTCGATCCCCATGTCTGGATGGGTTTCCTCCGGGCAATCCGGTTTCCCCCCATCAACTCAAAACATGCCAGCACCCCTATGAACTAACATCAAGGACCATGACGTCCACCCTCCTGTGGGCTCACCACCTGCAGAGGGGTTCAGAGGGGGGTCAGGTGCTATGAGGATTGGGCAGCTGCCCCCGCGTCCCAGCTGGATTAAGCGGGAGAAGATGGATGGATGGATGGACTTTTAAAATAAAGACACATTTTTAATATTCTGTCTTTCTATGAGTTAGTCATTGGTTACAACCATTTTACTCAGGATATACACCTATTTTAGACTCTGGTATCAACTATTATTTGTTATCGACTGTTGAGTTTATAATAATAATAACAATGCTATTAAGAAAAAAAAATTAAAATAAGCCTTTGGCTTGATGTATTGTTTCTTCTCAGATTTTCTGGAGAAAGCTCATTGTTTTCCACCTTTTTATTAAAAATGAATAACAAGGTGCTAGGGTAAAAACAAAATGCATCTAGTAAAAAACTAAAATTGTTATATCATTGAAGTATATCAGTTGCTGTGATTGGGTAAAACAAAAAAAAAAAAGCTGAAATTACCTGGAGCCATTCCGTGGATCAATTAAAATAACTGGATAAAATATTGAACACAAGCTGCTTGTGTTCGTCTGACAGGAACCTTCTGCTTTCACAAAGGTCGGATTAGTGGGGCTTTTTGGCTATTTTTAGATCAGAAACTTTTTCTCAGTCCAGAATCCTTCGGTTGACTGCTTTTGAATCTTTAGCTTTGTCTCACTCTGCTATGATTGATACTAGCTCTTGCTCTCTGATTTCTACTTGACACCAAGCTTCTTGAGCTTGCTTATGCAAAAGAAGAACACTACTAAGCATGGCCACGGGCTCTAGAGCTGGCTGTAGCTTGCTGCTGAGACTAATCTAGAGACGCTGTGTCTCTAGATTAGCTTCAGCTCGGCCCATTCACTTAAACAAATGGCCATGTTTAGGCCATTCCTGTTTTTTCATGTGTGCTTTGCTAGGCTTTGTTATTGGTTAAGTAACTCTCTGGCACCTGAACTAGTTTCTGAGAACGATCAAAACATTCAACATGTCATAGCTTAGAACATAGAGATTGCATGCAGTGCAGGGCACTCTGTATTAATTTTGTATTATTTTAAATAAATAGCCCCATGACAAAACTGCCCTGACACTGCACTCTCTGCTGGACTGGGTGCATTCTGTACTAAGCACTAGTTTGGCAGGCCTGGTGTGGGCAATGTGCTCTACCATGTCTGTCCATGCTCGCTATGCAGGAATGGAGCCACCAGCTTTCTGCTGAACGATATTTGGAGTATTGCCATGTTGATGGCTGGCCAAGAGTCACAGGTGAACAGGTCATCAAAGATTCTATGAGCTTCTGCCTGCTCTCATCATCCACTCCCAGTAGGAAACCTACCGTTCTTTTGGACAGGGTTCTTGGATCAATGTGAAGCTAATACTAACCAGGTGTTTGTGTTTGCAACTGGAGCCAGTGTCTCTGCTGACTCCGTGCTGGTCTGTGCTGGAGAGGCGACCTTCAGCACTCTCAGGCACTTCTAAATATATCAAAAGTGTGCTCCAGCCTGGGGGTCCAGGCGATCTCCAGCGCTCACTCCACATCAGCAGAACTGTTTAGAGGGCAACAGAGGACACCCACATGAGCCTCATTTCTGTCCTGGCCCTGTAGAAACAATAGCATTTTCTCAGGTTTGCCATCAGGGACCACTTCTTCCAGTACAACTGTCTTCCATCTCAAACACATAAAGTTGGATCCACTATGTTGTCAGCGCATTCAGAACTTGACCTACATCAGCAACTGGCTAATCCTGGTGTCCTTTCAACACAAGGAGAATGAACAGCTGAGCCAGGCCAGACAGAGACATGGGAGGAAGCTGGAGTGGAAACTTCAGCAGAACAACATGCGGAAAATGTGGAGCGGCATGAGGACCATCACGGGACACAAGCCGACCCGAGGGGGAAGCATTGAGGGAGATGTGAACACAGCCAATGAGTTCAACATCTTCTTCAATCGCTTTGACACTGCAGGAACTGTCCACCTCCAGCCAGCAGCAATCACCCCCCTACCCCTCCCTCCCCCGTCTCCTGTGGAAGACCCAGCTCACACCTCAGATGACACCACCCCTCCCCCTCCTGACACCTCCACACTGACTGTCACTGATGAGCAGGTGAGGTGTCAACTGCTGAGACTGAAAGCCGGTAAAGCACCAGGACCTGATGGAGTGAGCCACAGAGTCCTGAAGGAGTGTGCTCCCCAGCTCAGTGGTATCCTGCACCAGATCTTCAGCCTGAGCCTGAGTCTTCAGAGAGTCCCCCTGCTGTGGAAGACATCGTGCCTCGTCCCTGTCCCGAAGACGCCGTGCCCCAGCGACCCCAAGGACTACAGGCCCGTGGCACTGATTTCCCACATCATGAAGGCCATCCTGACCGTACTCCACAGAGTCTACTCCCACCTGGACAAGCCGGCCGCCACTGTGAGGTTTTTTTACTTCTCCAGTGCGTTCGACACCATCAGGCTGGCTCTGCTGGCTGAGAAGCTGGCGGTGATGCAGGTGGATGCCTCCTTGGTGTCCTGGATTGTGGATTACCTCACTGGAAGACCACAGTATGTGCGTTTGCAGAGCTGTGTGTCGGACAGAGTGGTCAGCAACACCGGGGCTCCACAGGGGACAGTCCTCTCCCCTCTTCACCCTCTACACCACGGACTTCAACTACTGCAGCGAGTCTTGCCACCTTCAGAAGTTTTCTGACGACTCTGCAGTGGTGGGATGCATCAGCGGTGGTGACGAGGAGGAGTACAGGACTGTAGTGGACAACTTTGTCACCTGGAGTGAGAAGAACCACCTCCAGCTTAACGTGACGAAGACAAAGGAACTAGTGGTGGACCTGAGGAGGACCAAAGCTGCTGTGACCCCCATCTCCATCCAGGGGTACAGTGTGGACGTGGTGGAGGAGGACAAGTACCTGGGGGTGTACTTGGACAATAAACTGGACTGGAGCAGGAACGTGGATGCTGTTTACAAGAAGGGCCAGAGCCGCCTCTATTTCCTGAGGAGGCTGAGGTCCTTTGACATCTGCAGGACAATGCTCAGGATGTTCTATGAGTCTATGGTGGCCAGGGCATCATGTATGCTGTATCTGCTGGGGCAGCAGTCTGCACATGAGGGACACTAATAGACTTAATAAGATCAGGAAGGCTGGACATGTTGTGGGGGAGGAGCTGGACTCTCTGACTGTGGTGTTGGACCGGAGAATGCTGGACAAAATCAGGACTATTCTGGACTCTCCCTCCCACCCCCTCCACAAGGTGCTGGCCAATCAGAGGAGCTGTTTCAGCCATAGACGCTGCTGCCGCGCTGCTCCACTGAGAGACACAGGAAATCTTTCCTGCCTGTCGCCATCAAACTGTTGAACTCTGCACTTTAAATCACAAACTACTGTATCCTGCTTTATCCTATTCCCTGCTCACACATGTATATAGTTGTAAATATGTCACTGATGTAAATAATTTCCCAGAGAGAACTATTTTTATCTTTTATCTTATTGTATTTATCTTATCTTATTTTTGAAACTTGATTCTATCTACATGCTCTTGGTCGGTTGCATCTGTAATGAAGAAAATTTCCCCTCGGGGATGAATAAAAGTAATTCTGATTTTGATTAAATCAGTTTTTTTACTTGAAGGAAACTACTTCCTACCGCACTGGGAGGGACATGCAGGTGAGAGACAGTATAAGACCAAGGAGAGTCCTAAAGACTTGTGTCAGAGCTCTGTCTGTGAAGCTCAGTACAGAGGCTGTGGGTCTTACTTTCACTGTTTTGTTTACAGCCAATTTTAAGCCATGAAGAACGGCACTCAAAATCCTGCCTATTTTCAATTTACACTTTTTGCAGATTATGGACGTCTTCGGTATCTGTTTTTTACATTGTCTTTGTTGATCTACATGATGATAATCTCTGCTAACATGGTCATTATAATCACTATTTTATTAGAGAAGTCTTTGCACCAGCCAATGTATGTCTTTATCTGCTGTTTATCTGTGAATGCTCTGTACGGCTCTGCTGGATTCTTCCCCAGGTTTTTGCTCGATCTTTTGTCAAACACTCACTTCATTTCACGTACTTCCTGTTTTATTCAAATATATGTGATTTACACATATGCTTCTTGTGAGTTTACAATACTCGGAATCATGGCTTACGACAGGTTTGTGGCTATCTGTCAGCCTCTGCATTATCACAGTAAAATGACGATAAGGAAAACACTGTTTCTCTGGGGCGCTGCTGTTGTTTACCCAATGTTTACATTAAGTTACGCAATAACTCTTACTAGTGAACTGCCCATATGTAATGACAAATTAAATAGGATTTTCTGTGCAAATAGAGCTGTTGTGAACAATTCTTGTGGCGACTCCACACACGGTGATATACTTGGTTATTTTGTTATCTTTACAACAGTTTTCATCCCTCTGTTTTTTGTGCTGTATTCTTATGTGCGTATTCTCATTGAGTGCAAAAGAGGCAGCGCTGAACTGAGAGGAAAAGCTCTGCAAACCTGTCTTCCACATTTAGTGACGTTTGCGGTATATTCATTTTCTCTTTTTATTGAAATGTCCATAGCAAAATATGACACAAACCAGATTAACCCAGTGATCAGTGCTATTCTGTCTTTGGAGTATCTATTGGTGCCCTCCATCAATAACCCACTAATTTATGGACTAAAGCTGCCACAGATTAGAACAGCCATTTTTCATCGTTTTAAAATCAGAACTAAGATCTTCTTTGCTTCTGTGTAGATATCAAATGAAAAAAATAAATTCTGTCAACTGGACAAATGTTTTAGTTCAATTCCCCAGAACTGAAGAAGCCACTTGAATGAGCGGCGAAAGGAAATTATGTTATTTAAAAAATTACAGCCTTTGATTTGCTAATTGCATTCATTAAAATTGCAATTTCCACTTCGGCTGTTTAATCTTGCCGCCCTACAGTAGTTACGGTAATAAGTTATGTTCATGTGATGTCCCAGTCCATGTGTTTCAGTCAGTGACTATGTTTACATCTATTATAGCTATAATTGATTTATTAGATATGTTTACAAAACTTACACTTCATATGGCATGTGCTTAAAACATTACAAAAATTATGGAAGCTGTAGTGTGTGTTCAATGGCTTCATATTTTGTATTTGCTTTTAGATAAAATAATAAAATAAACATTGCAATTAATGTTTTTGTGAAATGTAAAGATGAAAACAGATGTCTGACATTAACATAATATAATAAAGTCTTGTATTAGTCATGTCACAATATTAAAATATCAACTCCATTTCAATACTAAGGTAAAGGCTTGATCCAATTTTCAAAACCACAGTGATGATTGAAAACACCACTTTTAAAACAATATAATATGATTTTCAAGACAAATTCACTAGCAAGGACCACGCCAACAGCAAAAAGGTGCGAAGAAGTTTACTACAAGTGTATGAGGTGGGGCAGAGGGTTGAGACTCGTAGGTAGGGGCTCTGTTTCAATCATCAATCGGCCCAGCCGGAACAGCACCCCCAAAAGATTTAAAAGAGCACAAAATGGAATGGGCTTGGTGGAGATTGCTGAGGTCGTGACGAACATAGGTGAGATAGGTGCTGGACGCCCAGCGACTGAGGAACTGAATTTTCCGGTTGGGTACAACTGCTTTGGCAGCAGATATGCTGGCACCGAAGCAGAAAGAATGAATGGAGACCATCTTGTCTATTTCCGTGAGGAAGAGCGGATTGTTGGAGGAGTTAGAGACACGGCGGAAAGTGAGATGTTGGAGAAAGCCAAGGAAGGCTAAACATGCATTAGAGGCTCATGTCTACAGGTGGCAAGAGTTATCCAGAGTAAAGACTGCGAATGCAAAGGTGGAAGATATCTGAAGTAAGCATTTAGGATGACGAGTCGTGGTTCAGTAGCCCTTAATCAACCTGGAAATGTCACAGTGAGGTAGAGAACGGCAGTCCTCACTGAAGGGCAGCTTCGTCAGTTTAACGCCTGAGCAATAAGCCTGGATGGTGGAAACGCACATGTTTCTGGAGTGGTGTGAGAAGGCAACGAAAATGCAGATGGTGCTGATGTCAAGTGTGATGTCAAAAGAACTGAGGGGGAGCTGATGTAGATTGGGAAAAATCATTCATGGAATTTAAGTGACCTGGAATGAATATGAGTGGTGTGGATGACAAATTGATTCTGAGCGGACACCAAGGTAAGCTTTCGGAGGAACTGAGCGACTGCGGGGGAGCGAGATCTTCTCTTGTTGATGATGTGGACCATGACATTGCTGTCAGAATGGATAATGATGCGCCTACTAGACCACAGTGGTACCAAAGAATGGCTGCAATAATGATTGGTTGGAGTCCGAACAAGGCCGAAGAGCTGACTACTCATCATGGGTTGGCTTGGAGACCAGGTGTGATGGGTCGGTCATCTTGGGGTCTGCTGGTCAGCTCGGGGCCTGTGGGTGGAGGTGCATCCCGTGGGTGTTCGTGGGATGGCTATGGGTTGGAAGCTGGACAGATGTGAGAATGTGAAGGCAGTTAGTGTGAGTGGTGGGAGGAGAGGATGAGGTAGTGAGAGCATAGCTGAGGAGGCGTAGAAGGGTAGAACAGTGGAGTAGTCGAGAACGTCATTGATGGTAGAATTCTCAATCCAATATGGTGTTTAGGAGTGCATGACCCAGGGAGAGAGTGGAGCTGGAATAGGCTGGGTAGCATGAACACGTGATTAGCAGTGATGAAAATAATGTGTAATGGGTAATATAAGCAGCACAAGCTATCGAAGCCTATGTGGACATTAGGTAGCAAGGGCCAAAATACAAATTAATGTCAAGCGGTTGAGCTATAACGTGTCACATTGCATGAGCTAGCATGGTCTGGTGTAGCATGAGCAGCACTAGCTGTAACAGAGTGAGTGACGATTGTCAGCAGGTGCTGGATATTGAAATAGCAGAGAGTGGACGTAGAGACATCATGAGCTTGCATGGGTTGGAACAGCGTGAACTAGCATGAGTGTGTGAGCTGGAATGGAGTGATCGGCATAAGTCAACCGTGCTGGATGTTGTGACAGCAGAGAACGGCTGTAGAGACTGCTTAAGTTTGCATGAGATGGAATAGTATGAGCTAGCTGAGTAGCACTAACTAGAATAGAGAGTATACTGAATAGTGGAATAGCTGACGGGGAGCTGTAGAACCTGCTTGAGCATGCGTAGGTTGGGATAACACAAGCTAGCTCAGTGGCACAAGCTAGAATGGCAGTCGAATACCAGGATGGTGTAGAGAGCAGGTTTAAAGACAGGTTAAGCCATCGAATGTATCAGAATAATGTTTTGGAATGCGAGGAAGAATACTGAGAGTGTATGTGATACCTCGTGTAGGCTGAGAAACAACATGAGAAAAACATTTGGGTGAAGGGAAGGGAGGGGAAGGAATAGAGCAGAAGATGGGAAATGAATTAGAAGCTCTGCCTATTGTGGGTAGAGCGTGAGAAGCCATCTAGCTCATGGCGGCTGAAAAAGAGAAAAAGAAGGGTTGGGAATAAGATGCATGTGCGTGGGGATTTGTGCAGCCTGCAAGACAGGGAGAAGAGGTGACCCGATGGTCTGACACAGAGGGAGCAGGCACAGGGACAAGACAACCTGCTGGGGCTGTGGAAGCAGGCGGAGATGGGTGCAAGGGAATACTGAGAGACTACTCTGTAGACAGAGGATATTTACTGGCCACTGGTGGTAATACCACTTGGCCCCCAGCAGGGGGAGCTATGAGACTATAGTAGAGGAGAGGTGGGAGCGATGACAGGGACGTGCAGAGGGGGGTTGCTTTAGGTTGCCCGTCTGGCCTCCTCAACTGAAGTTGGGGGAAAAAAATATATATTTATATATAAAAAATGCATTTCTCACCTTCCACGGTGGTTGGTCTCTCACCCTCATCAGCTCGGGTCCCCTACCAGAGGCCTGGGAGCTTGAGAGTTCTGCGCAGTATCTTTGCTGTTCCCAGTACTGCGCTTTTCTGAACTGAGATGTCCGTTGTCCTTCCTGGGATCTGCTGCAACCACTCATCCAATTTGGGGGTCACGGCCCCGAGTGCTCCGATCACCACAGGCACCACCAATGTTTTCACCTTCCAGGCCCTCTCCAGCTCTTCCTTGAGCCCCTGGTATTTCTCTAGTTTTTCGTGTTCCTTTTTCCTGCCATTGCCATCGCTCGGTATTGCAATGTCCACCACCACGGCTTTGTTCTCTCGCTTATCCAGAACCACGATGTCTGGTTGGTTCGCCATCACCATTCTGTCAGTCTGTATTTGGAAGTCCCACAGGATCTTGGCCCACTCATTCTCCACCACCTTTGGAGGCATTTCCCACCTTGATCCTGGGGTTTTCAGCCCGTACTCTGCACAGATGTTTCTGTACACTATGCCCGCTACTTGGTTATGTTGCTCCATGTACGCTTTCCCTGCCAGCATCTTACACCCTGCAGTTATGTGCTGGACTGTCTCAGGCACTTCTTTGCACAACCTATACCTTGGGTCTTGTCTGGTGTGGTAGATCTGGGCCTCTATTGCTCGGGTGCTCAAGGCCTGCTCCTGTGCAGCCAGGATGAGTGCCTCCGTGCTGTCCTTCAGACCAGCCCTCTCCAGCCATTGGTAGGATTTCTTGATATCAGCCACTTCAGTTATATTTCAGTGGTACGCCCCATGTAGGGGTTTGTCCTGCCCTGATGGTCCCTCCAGCACCTCTTCCTCTGCGCCCCACTGTCTGAGACATTCTCTGAGCATGTCATCAGTCTGGGCCTTGTCACTGATGTACTTGTGGAGCTTGGATGTTTCATCCTGGACAGTGGTTCCCACACTCACTAGTCCTCGGCCTCCTTCCTTCCGGCTCGTGTACAGTCTCAGGGTGCTGGACTTGGGATGGAACCCTCCATCCATGGTCAGGAGCTTTCGTGTCTTAACAAACGTGGTCTGTATCTCCTCCTTTGGCCAACTTATGATTCCTGCTGGGTATCTGATCACTGGCAGGGCGTAGCTGTTTATTGCCTGTGCCTTGTTCTTGCCATTGAGCTGGCTTCTTAGGACTCTTTGCAGGTATTTGGCTGTTGCCGCTTTCCCTGTTGCCTCATCAAGGTTGCCATTTGCCTGTGGGATACCAAGGTACTTGTAGCTGTCCTCAATGTCTGTTATTGTTCCCTCTGGGAGTGAGACCCCCTCTGTGTGGACTACCTTCCCTCTCTTTGTCACCATCCTACTACATTTCTCGAGCCCGAATGACATTCCAATGTCTGTGCTGTAGATAATGGTGGTGTGGATCAGTGAGTCGATGTCTCGCTCGCTCTTAGCGTACAGCTTGATGTCATCCATGTAGAGGAGGTGACTGATGGTGGCCCCGTTTCTGAGTCGGTATCCATAGCCAGTGCGGTCGATTATTTGGCTAAGGGGGTTCAGACCTATGCAGAACAGCAGTGAGTCTCCTTGGTATATGCCACATTTGATGGTCACTTGTGCAAGTGGCTTGCCATTGGCTTCAAGGGTGGTTTTCCACAACCGCATCGAGTTTGCAATGAACGCCCTTAGAGTCCTGTTGATATTGTACAGCTCCAGGCACTCAGTGATCCATGTGTGTGGCATTGAGTCATAGGCTTTCTTGTAATCAATCCAGGCAGTGCACAGGTTGGTCTGACGGGTTCTGCAGTCACGAGCGACTGTTCGGTCAACCAGGAGTTGGTGTTTGGCTCCCCTGGTGTTTTTGCCGATGCCCTTCTGTGCTGCACTCATGTATTGATCCATGTGCCCGCTTATCTTAGCCGCGATGATGCCTGACATGAGCTTCCATGTTGTGGAGAGACAGGTTATTGGCCGATAGTTGGATGGAACTGTACCCTTTGCGGGATCCTTCAAGATCAGGATTGTACGCCCTTGGGTTAGCCATTCAGGGTGAGTCCCATCCCTTAGCAGCTGGTTCATTTGTGCTGCTAGGCACTCGTGGAGAGCAGTGAGCTTCTTTAGCCAGTATGCGTGGATCATGTCAGGGCCTGGTGCTGTCCAACTTTTCATGCCTGAGACTCTTTCATGGATATCTGCCACTGAGATGGTAACTGGATTCTGTTCAGGAAGATTGCTGTGGTCTGCTCTCAGAGCCACCAGCCACTGTGCATCGGTGTTATGTGATGCTTCTCTTTCCCATATGTCTTTCCAGTACCTCTCAGTCTCCAGCCTTGGTGGGTCTGCTCTGCTGTTATTACCCTGCCATTGAGCGTACACTTTTGCAGGTTGTGTTGCGAACAGGCGGTTTATTCATCTGGCTTCATTCTCTCTCGTGTACCTCTTTAGGCGGCTGGCCAAGGCTTGGAGCCTTTATTTGGCAGTTTCGAGTGCTTCAGGTATGGGCATCTGGCTGTACCTCTTGGGTACTCGCTTTTTCATCGCACCTTTCTGGGCCTCTGACAGTTGGCTCACTTCTCGCCGCACTTCCTTGATTTTAGCCTCTAACCGTCTTTTCCATGGTGGGTATTGTATCTCATGGCTCCCATGGTTGCTCTTATAGCCCAACACCTCTAGGATCACTGCTGCTGAAGTGTAGATCAGCTCATTGGTTTCAGTGATGGTTGTGGTAGGGATCGCTCTGAGTGCTGCATTCACATCCTCTAGCAGACTTTCAGATGGTACTTCACTTAGCCTGTGTAACTGGCATCGGGGTTGCCTTGTGTTCATCCGGGCCATGATCTTGTCTTTCAGGTCAGTCGCTGCCTCGCTCAGCGTGATACTTATTGGGGCTTCCTTCCCAATCTCTAGTTGGGGAGTTAGTGTTAACTCCCCTCTGACCTGGCTTCCTGGCTCCCCCTTGCCGTAGCATTTGTGTTGTACCTTGTCAATCTCTAGTTGTGATAGCAGTTGCCGTTTGTGGATGTTGGAACACTGAGCTACTAGTTGTTTGGCCATTAGCTTGGACTGTGGGTATCGTAGTAACCATTTCTCCCACATCCTGTTCATGTAACCCCTCTGACTAGGGTTACTGGAGTAGTAGCATTCCAACAGAGCCTGGTTCTCGCATCTGGCCCATTTCCGTCTTGTTCCAGTAGCCCATTTCTCATCAAGGTGTCCTGGTTCCTGACGCAGACCTTGTTTGGCCCGACCTTGAGGCACAAATTTAACTGTTTATTTATTTTTTAAAAAGTCAGCGAGAGAGAAGCCCGGCCCGACCCGACCCGAAGCAATGATTGACATTTTAGGCCCGACGGGTCGGGCTCGGGCTTAAGATCTTACCTCTAGCTCATAGACCGTATCTATTCATATATACGGTCTATGGGGGTGCCCTTTCTCCATGTCAGAGCAACTGCCCCTTAAAATTCCTGTGCACGTCCCTGAGCGATGATGTTGGCAACTGCAGGGAGTGCAGAAGCTCATTCATCTTGTTTCAGGCCACTGGGGTTGCTATCTTAACCCAACGGTTGTACTCTTCTGAGTGACCGGGTTTGATGTTGGTACTATCATGATGTGTCGTCAGCTTGGAGGGGCACACTGGGTACCAGATGGTGGCGAACACCGTGGATGTTAGACGCGGGCCGCACCGAATGCCGTGGTTACTGGGGCCGATATTTGCTGGAAGCCGGAGGTGGGCGCCGAATGCCGTGGGTACTTAGGGCCAGACTGCACCAAACACGAGCCTGGAGCGTTCACTGGGGCGGTGTGGGCTGAAGCGCGGAGCGGGCATGCGATGGAAGGTCCTCCGGCTTGCGGATCCCTGGATGGGATCCTTGTGGGATACAGCGGTGTGAGGAACTTGTGAGCTGGGAGGAACTAGGAAACGTGTGGCAGGCCAGTGTTTGAATCTGACGGGTTGTTAGCGGCTCCAGGCCGAGAAAGCTGACACTGGTCGAGTTTGCTGAGATAAACTGGGAAGATGGGAACGGCTGCTACAAATAGGATTCTGAGAAATTGAGATGTGGTCAAAGTGTGCTGTGATTCGCTGGTGAGGTGAGGAGAAGAGGGCGGCTGAGGCGTGGTCCTGCTCCTGAATTTAATCAAATTAACTACACATAACAAATGAAGAATATCATCATATGGACATTTACTAAAGTTTTGAAGTGTAGACTCTTCTAAAACTAAGATAGGTCCAGTTTTATCCTATTTACATGATTCATTTTCAGTATCTTTTTATGTTTTGGAGGAAATTATGTTACTTAAAAAATTGCAGCCTTTGAGATTTGCTAATTGCATAGTTTCCACTTCGGCTGTTTAATCTTGTGGCCCAATAGTAGTTATGGTAATAAGTTATGTCCATGTAATGTCCCAGTCCATGTGTTTCAATCAGTGACTATGTTTAGATCTATTATAGCTATAATTGATTTTTTAGGTATATTTACAAAACCTACCTAACATAATATAATAAAGTCTTGTATTAGTCATGTCACAATATTAAAATATCAACTCCATTTCAATACTAAGGTAAAGGCTTGAGCCACATTTCGAAACCACAGTGAAGATTGAAAACACAAAACAAAAATTACAAATAAATAATATCACTATGTGAACTTTTACTAAAGTTCAGATATAAGTAAAGACTTTTCTAAAACTACTGAAGATAGGTCCAGTTTTATCCTATTTACATGATTCATTTTCAGTATCGATACTTCTCATACTGGTTTAGTATCAATTAGAATCTGGGTATAGTTTTTTTCTGAACTAAATTGTGAAAGGGCCTGAAGAATGCAAGTTTTTCCATATTTTTTTTAGCAATTAAACACATGCAAGTCAGAGAAGTTTAATAAGGGTAAGAAGAATGGTGCCTGAAAGCTACTCTGATAAGTACAATATCTTTAAAAAGTTACTCAAGTAAACATCATATCAGCCTCATGATAATCTCTGTGGGAGGGACATGCTTCAACAATATAAGACCTGGGACTGTAGCATTTCTGGCATAGTGTCTCAAAGCACTTTATATCATATTTGTCTTTTTGACTGATTTAAAGTGATGATGAATGTCACGCAAAATCCTGCCTATTTCCAACTAACACTTTTTGCAGATTATGGACGTCTTCGGTATCTGTTTTTTACATTGTCTTTGTTGATCTACATGATGATAATCTCTGCTAACATGGTCATTATAATCACTATTTTATTGGAAAAGTCTTTGCACCAGCCGATGTACGTCTTTATCTGCTGTTTATCTGTGAACTCTCTGTACGGCTCTGCTGGATTCTTCCCCAGGTTTTTGCTCGATCTTCTGTCTGATTCTCATTTTATCTCGCGTGTTTCGTGTTTTATTCAAATACATGTCATTTACACGTACGTTTCAAGTGAGTTTACAATACTCGGAGTCATGGCGTACGACAGGTTTATGGCCATCTGTCAGCCTCTGCATTATCACAGTAAAATGACCATAAGGAAAGCACTGTTTCTATGGGGCATCGCTGTTGTTTACCCAGTCGTTACAGTGACTTACGCTTTGGTCCTCACTAGTCTGCTCCCTTTGTGCGGAAACCAATTACATAGGATTTTCTGTGCGAATAGAGCAGTTGTACACCTCTCCTGCGGGGTCACCACACACAGCGTCATTGTTGGTTATTTAATTTTCTTTACGACTATTTTCATCCCTCTGTTTTATATCTTGTCTTCATACATTCGTATCCTCATCGTGTGCAAAAGAGGCAGCGCCGAACTGAGAGGAAAAGCTCTGCAGACCTGTCTTCCACATTTAGTGACTTTTGCGGTTTATTCCTGCTCTGTTTTTGTTGAGATGTCCATTTCACAATTTAACACTGGGCAAATTAACCCGATAGTCACTGCTATTATATCATTGGAGTATCTAATAGTGCCTTCGATCAATAATCCGCTAATTTATGGTCTTAAACTGCCAAAGATCAGAGAAGCGATTTCTCGACGTTTTAAAATGAAAACTAAGATCATTTTGGCCATACGTCCAAGATAAAATGAGGAATGACCAGGGGTGGGTAGTACTTAGTAACGTTTACTTAGTTGCAGTAACGTTTTAAAGACACTGTAGTTTTCTGAGTGCTTTTCTAGCAGCATACTGAGAAATATTTTTTATTGAAGTAACAGTTCTCTTCCCACTGCGAGTAAGTCTACAAGAAGAATGGGATTTAGACGAGCTCATACTGTCGAATTTTGTTCTTTTAAGCATTTGCGCCAACAGATAATCCATATAATAAGGTACTTAGTTTGTCTTACACATATGATACAAAATCACAAAACTTTTGAGCTTGTTTAGGGTGACCAGGTTATTAAAATAAAAAACGGGGACATAATTAAGGAAAATGGTTCTGCACTCGGCACTAATGTGAGTCAGTATAGTCACATTTTCTTTGTGTTTTGGTCATTTTTAAGCAGCTTTTCTTTATTTTACCTAAACAAATGATGATTTATGCCACTCTTTACTGATTGGTCTAAAATAGGGCCACCTGAGACATTTTTTGTACAAAATTGGGACTAATCAGTGGTTTTGGATGGATCTGCTGGGACTGGGTACACAGGCCTCAAAACTGGGACTTTCCCAGGTAAATAGGGGCGTCTGGTTGTCCTCAGCTTGTTACATCGCTCCTTTCAACAACATACCTGGAAATGTCTTGCTTTTTGCTTAAGTGTTTGATGAATCCTTGTTTAATAAAAGTCTCCTCTTTCTAAGCCCCATAAAAACACGTAATTTTGAATTTCCCAGTTTTGTTACATAACAGTTAAAGAATCGGAATTCTTCTGTTGTGTTTTTAAGACCTTAAATCAAAATGCGAGAATTTCCGCAGTCAAATCGTGTTCACTACAACTGCATGTGTGTGTTAGTGTGTCAGTAAAAGTTGCTAACCTTATTTTTGTTATTGTTGCTGTTGTTTAGTATTGTTAGTGAATAGTAATTCGACATATTACATATCTATTGTCACACGATAGCCATAATTTTAAGTTCTGACGCATGAAATGTCAAAGCAAAGGTACTCAAGTATATGTTTAAAAGTCGCATATTACACTAAATTGACTCATGTGAATATCTGATCACTTTGGAATAGGTGTACCTAATGAAAAAACATATCTAGATTTGTGTTTTGTTTCATTCACACGCGTTTGAGGAATCCTTTACTATCCTAGACTGTCTACATCTCCATAGCTCTGCTCCAGTAGGTGTGTGGAGTTTAAAAACACAGTGGAGCACTTCCTGTTTTATCACATGATGACAAGGTGGAACAGTGTTTTCCATTTGAGTGCAATGAGTGCTCCACTGTGATTGTAAACTGCACACACCTTCACTAGAATCATTTGGATGATTTCAGATCTGGAATTGCAAAAAAAAAAAAAGAAAAAAAAACTGGTAACATGAAAACTACCACTTCATGACATCACAAAGTGGAACTGAGCATGTAGAGAGACTAATAATAAAGGGTTACTCAAATATGTGAATGAAACAAAACACAACACTAGCTATTTTTGATGAGGAAACAACATTGTAACGCTCACGAGTCAATTTTGCGTAATTTAGGACCTTTAACATTAAATAGGTCCTCTTGACAACACAGCTGAAGATTACAGAATAAGACTGACAGTTTGTGGGCGGCTCACATACACTTCCTTTGAATACGCAATATAAGACCGGAGAGCGTGGCTGCAAACTTCACAGTTTCTTTACAGAGCAGGAGTTTTATGTCATCATTTATCAATAATTAATCTTGAAATTTTTTAACTGCCGTCAGACAGATTTCAGGTTATGAAGAATATTACGCAAAACCCAGCATATTTTCAGCTTACTCTTTTTGCAGATTATGGACGTCTTCGATATCTGTTATTTACTTTTTTCTTTTTAATCTACATGATGATAATCTCTGCTAACATGGTCATTATAATCACTGTTTTATTAGAGAAGTCTTTGCACCAGCCGATGTACGTCTTTATCTGCTGTTTATCTGTGAACTCTCTGTACGGCTCTGCTGGATTCTTCCCCAGGTTTTTGATCGATCTTCTGTCTGATTCTCATTTTATTTCACGACCCTCATGTTTCATTCAAATGTATGTCATTTACACATATGCCTCTTGTGAGTTTACAATACTCGGAATCATGGCGTACGACAGGTTTGTGGCCATCTGTCAGCCTCTGCATTATCACACTAAAATGACCATAAGGAAAACACTGGGTTTGTGGATGGCTGGAGTCACTTATCCTTCTGTGTGTTGTTTTGTGGGAATGTATTTAACTGTACTGTTACCTCTGTGTGGAAATAAACTGCCCAGACTTTTCTGTGCAAACTGGCCTGTGGTGAAAAACTCTTGTGTGGACACGACACATAACAATGCAGTGGGTCAGTTTGTGACTATAACTACCATCTTTATCCCACTGCTGTTTGTGCTCTTCTCATATGTGAGAATTCTCATTGTGTGCAAAAGAGGCAGCGCTGAACTGAGAGGCAAAGCTCTGCAAACCTGTGTTCCACATTTAGTGACGTTTGTCACATTTTCTGTCTCTGTTTTTCTGGAGTTGTCACTGACACGATTTGACACCAACAAAATTAACCCGATAGTCACCGCTGTTTTATCTTTGGAGTATCTAATGGTGCCGTCCATTAACAACCCTCTCATCTATGGACTAAAGCTGCCACAGATCAGAGCAGCCGTGTACAAGCGACTCAGAATCCAAACCAAAACTTTGAACCCCCTTTAAAACAGAAAGAGAGTAGATGACTATGATGCAAGACTGAAAAGTGATGAGCCAACACAGCATGAAGGAAGTGCACCCACAGAAGTGATCTGTAATGTGACTCAGGATGGTGCAGTGGTTCTGTTCTTACAGCATGTATTCTCTGTGTTACAGGTAGAGTTAATAATCAGGCCTTCTATAGAATGCCTGGCATCTGCTATGGTTTTATGCTTTAGTCATTGTTTTGGATATCAGCCGCTCTGCTCTATTGAACCTAATCATTTATATTTGTGACAACACTCAGTATATTATTATAGCACAACATAGCAACAAAAATCTGCATTTTAACAACTACATGAAATCTTATTGTATTTTGACCTGGAACTCAGTAATATGTGAGCCTTCTCTTTGAGAAAGAAAACTTATTCAGGTGATAAGATTTTTAAACATCAACATCTTTTGAGTGTCCCTGCAGTGGACAGTTTAAATGATTCCTTTATGGGACATCATTCCAAATCCTCAACTTTTCAACATTTTTGCAGAGATGTGAGGATTATTAGGTTCATGGATAATTAGGCCACAATACTGTAAGAGCTAAGAAATAATAATTGTGACAATTTTACTATTTGTATTAAATTATGTAATTTCTGTTCACTCTATCCTCCAAGAAAAGTACATTCTTTTTTTTCCCTTTTTTTTTGTTTTTTGACAGAGTATCCTTCTGATCCTTCAGAAAGCTTGATTTGATAAACCAGGTCATAGACTGTAACGTTACAGAAATAAAACATTTGGGATTTCATTGTTGGGGTCATGAAATCGTTAAATTGTGTTTTTTTTTTCTCTCACAATAATCCTAATACTAAAATTTGATTGTGTCTTTGTCTTTCTCCTTCTTCCGGATAATGACGTTGCTACATCATTGGAGAGTAATACATGGTTGGTTGACACGGTGCGTCCGACGTTCAGCTTTTTCAACTCAAGAACACTGAAGACGCGCTGCATCGCCTCCAGTGTGACACCACATAGACTTTGCATGTAAAGGCGACGCCCTGACACAGCGCTCTGAACGCAGCTTTAACTGAAACCTACTCCAAAGTGCATTTCTTTGCATTTTTTGTTTTTTCTAGGACATATATGTTGAGCGATCCTATCGTGTGAGAAGTGCCAGATCAATCTTATAATAATAATTTAAAAAAATTAAATAATAATAATAATAATAATAATAATAATAATAATAATAATAATAATAATAGTAATAATGCATCAGTTTTATATAGAGCTTTTCTGGACACTCAAAGACACTTTACAGAGCATTATTCATTCACTCCAGACCCGGTGGTGGTGCTACTATTGTAGCCACAGCTGCCCTGGGGCAGACTGGCAGAAGCAAGGCTCCAATCTGCACCATCGGCCCCTCATATAGGTCCAGGACCTCAAAGGGCAGAGCCTGGGGATAACTGTCTTCTTATCAAGTTATTAATATAATTGTTTATATATTGCTGTGTCTTTAGGCAAGACACTTCATTCACATTGCCTAGTATGATTGTGGTGTGTGCAGTTTGGCTAATTATCACAACTGGAGTGAATGAATAATGCTGGAGATTGTAAGGCAACTTTGAGCATGTGGAAAAGAGAGTAGCCTTATATATGACTATATATATATATATATATAGTCTCTCTCGTGTACCTCTTTAGGTGGCTGGCCAAGGCTTGGAGCCTTTATTTGGCAGTTTCGAGTGGTTCAGGTATGGGCATCTGGCTGTACCTCTTGGGTACTCGCTTTTTCATCACACCTTTCTGGGCCTCTGACAGTTGGCTCACTTCTCGCCGCACTTCCTTGATTTTAGCCTCTAACCGTCTTTTCCATGGTGGGTATCGTATCTCATGGCTCCCGTGGTTGCTCTTATAGCCCAACACCTCTAGGATCACTGCTGCTGAAGTGTAGATCAGCTCATTGGTTTCAGTGATGGTTGTGGTAGGGATCGCTCTGAGTGCTGCATTCACATCCTGCTGCATTCACAGACTTTCAGATGGTACTTCACTTAGCCTGTGTAACTGGTGTCGGGGTTGCCTTGTGTTCATCCGGGCCATGATCTTATCTTTCAGGTCAGTCGCTGCCTCGCTCAGCGTGATACTTATTGGGGCTTCCTTCCCAATCTCTGGTTGGGGAGTTAGTGTTAACTCCCCTCAAGTAGCGGGCATAGTGTACAGAAACATCTGTGCAGAGTACGGGCTGGAAACCCCAGGATCAAGGTGGGAAACGCCTCCAAAGGTTGTGGAGAATGAGCGGGCCAAGATCCTGTGGGACTTCCAGATACAGACTGACAGAATGGTGATGGACCAACCAGACATAGTGGTTCTGGATAAGCGAGAGAACAAAGCCATGGTGATGGACATTGCAATACCGAGCGATGGCAATGTCAGGAAAAAGGAACATGAGAAACTAGAGAAATACCAGGGGCTCGAAGAAGAGCTGGAGAGGGCCTGGAAGGTGAAAACATCAGTGGTGCCTGTGGTGATCGGAGCACTCGGGGCCGTGACCCCCAAACTGGATGAGTGGTTGCAGCAGATCCCAGGAAGGACAACAGACATCTCAGTCCAGAAAAGCGCAGTACTGGGAACAGCAAAGATACTGCGCAGAACTCTCAAGCTCCCAGGCCTCTGGTAGAGGACCCGAGCTGATGAGGGTGAGAGACCAACCATCGTGGAAGGTGAGAAATGTGTTTTTTATAGTCTCTTATATAAGGCTACTATATATAAGACTAATGGATTATTGTAAAAGTGAGTGACTAGTAGACCCCTAACTACTGATACTCGACGAGGCCCACAGGTTCGTCTATGACAGGCTGACCAGATACGAGCTCCCGCCCGCAGCCTAAATCGACAGTGACGTCTATCAGTTCATGCTACCCCGTCAAAATAAGCTTTTGGTTTTCCGTTTACAGTTGTATAGATGAAATAAAGCAAATCTCCCCAGTTTTACAACATATTTCTTTGGATTAGAAACAGTGGGTTTGATGCTGTTTGCACACAGTGATTGTACTTTACTGTATACCATAGTTATGTCAAATTTACACTCATATATATGAATATGTGTAGTTCATAACAGTCGTATTCTGCTAACAAATAGGGCGCCATTGAATTATGCTCCCACTGTAGAATCACCATTATTCACTCATTTATATGAATGTGTAGAGGTAGCAAATCTTGACTATATCTTCTCCCAAATAATGCATCCACTAGAGGACTGTCATGGGCTTCTACTTGCGAAATGAAAATGGCGTAGTCAGAAGGATGTTTTTTGATGTTTTAATGAATAATTGTGTTCCCAAAAGGAAAAGTTTGAAGAGTGCTATGTACAAAACAGTGAAACAACAAAAGAAAAGGTATTTACAGTACATATACATAACAGCAGAAATATGCTTCATAGTCTGTAGAGTTACCTTCCACGTAAAGGTCCAGGTCCAGGCTGACTGAGGGAGGATGAGTGGCTCTTTGATCCCTCAAGGCTCCTCCCACAAACCAATTAACACTTTCCAACGGTTACAGGGGCAAATTCAGAGCCAGGCTCTACATCAAAATTGCAAAATAAAAACACCAGGGGTGTAGAGCAAGTTAATACAGACATTTTAAGACCAAAATGATGAGGTTCACTGCAGCAGTTACAGAGAGAGGGGCTATAATATTTCAGTTGATGGGAGCCAGGGTCAGAAGGAGCCAAGAGCGCCCACATGTGAACTTCCTATATGCAGTGGCATATTAGCTCTGTCCATTTCTGTATGCAGTATATGGTGGAGACACAATGCACACATTAGCAAACACTGTCAAAATGTTTTAAGAAAACTCAAGAAAAAATACTAAATCGATTTAAACAGCACATTTTCAGGTGATCAGTATGAGCATTCATGGTCCTGTTTAGGTGTTTGATTTTCAACACAAAAGGTGAGTGATTGAAAAACTGTTGGCTAAGGCTGCCTTATGAGGGTCATTTTATGTGTGAGACTTGTTTAACAGCATAAGTCACCTCACCTTTTGTAGTTCCAACTAAATCTGGAATATTGTGTCTAATTTGAGTAACAGACAGAATGACAGTGACACCAGCTGCATCAATAGTAATTCTAATCCCATTTCTTATATTATAATATTATAAACCAATGCATAAATTTCACTCTGAGCACTGACCAGCTTTGTCCTCTCTGCTGGGAATTATACTTGCAAAATAAAAAAAAAGTGACGCGTAACTTAGCAACAGAAGCTGATAAATGCTATTACCTCATGGTTACATTGGAGATTACAGTGGAATCGTCTTCTGTGTTTTGTAATAACTCATTTGAACACCACATGGGGAAGCCAAACAATATGAACATAAATCGAACTAACCCGGCGTATTTTGAACTGACTCTTTTCATCGACTATGGAAATTTACGCTATCTGTTTTTTGCTTTGTGCTTGTTGATTTACGCGACGATAATCTCTGCTAACATGGTCATTATAATCACTATTTTGCTGGAGAAGTCTTTGCACCAGCCAATGTACGTCTTTATCTGCTGTTTATCTGTGAACTCTCTGTACGGCTCTGCTGGATTCTTCCCCAGGTTTTTGCTCGATCTTTTGTCTGATTCGCATTTTATCTCACGGCCTTCCTGTTTTATTCAAATATACGTCATTTACACTTACGCTTCGTGCGAGTTCACTATTCTTGGCATCATGGCGTACGACAGGTTTGTGGCCATCTGTCAGCCTTTGCACTACAGCAGCAAAATGACGATTCAAAAAGCGTTATGTCTTTGGGCTGCTGGGGTTGTCATTCCAGTAATTTTCTGCGGAGTTTGCCTCTATCTTTCCGTTCGATTGCCACTATGCGGGTACAAACTTCACCGGATTTTCTGCTCAAACTGGCCGGTCGTTCAAATCTCTTGCGTGGACACGACCCTGAACAATATCGCCGGACAGTTCGTGACTCTGACCACGATATTCATTCCGTTGTTGTTTGTGTTGTATTCTTATTTGCGAATTTTAATCGTGTGCAAAATGGGTTCGCTGGAAACTCAGAGAAAAGCTTTGCAAACGTGCGTTCCTCATTTGGTAACGTTCATGACTTATACGACGTGTCTGTTTTGTGAGCTTTCCATGACTCGATTTGAAGAGGACAAAGTAAATCCGTACGTGGTTGCCGTTTTGTCCTTGGAATATCTTGTAATCCCGTCAATAAATAATCCTTTTATATACGGGCTCCATCTCCCACAGATTAGGACGGTTATTTTTAGATATTTTAATATAAGATCGAGAAAGGGAGTTCAAATTTAAATGTAAAAATGTGAAGTATCGGATACGCTGGAACGCTTTGACTCATGTGAAGCCAAGTCTGGGTTTAATCCAGGTTTTTCATAAAACCTGATTTGGACCTGGTTTAGTTCGGGTTTAGAACATGTTTAGTCCTGGTTTGGGTCTGGGTTAGTCCTGATTTAGTTCTGGTTCAGTCCTGGTTTAGATCTAATTTGGACCAGGTTCAGTTCTGGGTTAGTCCTGATTTAGATCTAAGTTGGACCTGATTCAGTCCTGGGTTAGTCCTGATTTTGTTCTGGTTTACATCTAGTTTGGATCTGATTCAGTCCTGGTTTAGTCCTGGTTTAGTTCTGGTTTAGATCTAGTTTGGATCTGATTCAGTCCTGGGTTAGTCCTGATTTAGTTCTGGTTTAGTCCTGGTTTGGGCCTGGGTTAGTCCTGATTTAGTTCTGGTTCAGTCCTGGTTTAGATCTAATTTGGACCAGGTTCAGTTCTGGGTTAGTCCTGATTTAGATCTAAGTTGGACCTGATTCAGTCCTGGGTTAGTCCTGATTTTGTTCTGGTTTAGATCTAGTTTGGATCTGATTCAGTCCTGGGTTAGTCCTGGTTTAGTTCTGGTTTAAATCTAGTTTGGATCTGATTCAGTCCTGGGTTAGTCCTGATTTAGTTCTGGTTTAGTCCTGGTTTAGATCTAGTTTGGACCTGATTCAGTCCTGGGTTAGTCCTGATTTAGTTCTGGTTTAGATCTAGTTTGGATCTGATTCAGTCCTGGGTTAGTCCTGATTTAGTTCTGGTTTAGATCTTGTTTGGATCTGATTCAGTTCTGGGTTAGTCCTGATTTAGTTCTGGTTTAGTCCTGGTTTAGATCTAGTTTGGATCTGATTCAGTCCTGAGTTAGTCCTGATTTTGACCCAATTCAGCCCTGGGTTGGTCCTAGTTTAGTTCAGGTTTAGACCTGTTCGGACGTGATTCAGTCCTGGGCCTGGTCACGGGAAATCGGGGTTCTGGGGATGCTGCAGCACCCCCTAGTGGCGGGATTTTTTTTTTGTTCTTAAATTGTCAGAGAAAACGTTTTTAAATTGTTCTTACATTGTTCTGAAATAGTCAGAGAGTATATGTCAATAAAATGTTGACTTTAAGTCTATTTATTCATATTTATGTGTTTTAAATAGGACTATAGGGTAAGAGACAAAATCTTTTTCACAGCACCTTCTGTTAAAAATTACTTCCAGCTGCCCTGGTCCTGGGTTAGTCCTGGTTTAGACCTGATTAAGCCCTAATTTAGATGTTTTTATGCAAAATACAATGACAAAAAATATAGTATTGGCCTTCATCTATATCTTAATATATTTTCAAATTATGTGTGTATATTTTTGATGAAATTAACATCATAAACTGTTTTGTTTTAATTGACAGAAATTTAAAGTTAAAAACAAAAGCCCTGGACTGGACCTGACTAGTTTCAGATACTGCAGATACTGGGTTTATTGAAATCTGTTTTAACTTCCAAGGTAGTTTAATGCTGTAAAAATTCACAGAGTAGACCCCAAATAATAATACTCTTCTGTATTGGACGGTATAAATATGGCTTCTGTGTAATTGAAGACATGGTTAAGATAATCGTTGGCTCAGTTAATCTCTGAACCCCAGTTGCAGTTTGAGAGAACTCAGCCTCAGACATTCACACGGACACTCTGGTGTTATAATAGTTTTCCTCAGGTCCACTGTGGAGTGGCTGTTTTTAGTGGCAGGACGAGTATGGCCATTGACATGCACTAGCCTAACACCAGCAACCTCTGCAAATACAAGGACTGGTTGGAAGATTTAAAAGTGTCTCCACACGTCTCCAACAGTCTGGCCAAAAATGTCCAAAATCCTGAACTGTCCCTTTAAACTCCAGTCAGAAGAAGAAGGGAAATACGCAAATAACACAGTGTGAACAAACCAGTTTATTTCAGCTCCAATGTTACAAATCCTTAATATGAATACAAAATCTGCCACCCAAGAATTCTTTGCAAAGTTACTGCTTAAAAAGAACGAATATTTTCCATACATACATTATTTTAGGTTACAAAATAAGCTCCAGATTCTAAGCCTGGGAAGCCATTGCTGTGTTTCAGATGACAGCACAGCATTCTACAGGCCAATAGAGATTTATCATGGAAGTACAATTTGACCAGAAAGAACTGATTTGCTTGTTTCTGCTTAAAACAACCCCTTTTTTGTTGAGTTTTCAGACTACATGCTGCTGTTTTATGAGTTGATGATGATAACTTGGGATGAGGACGGGCATCGGTATCTTTCGCATGCGCTGAATGATTGGAATTATTAAGCGGCCTAAATGTTTACATGATTGAGGAATAATTTAAATCGGATTTAAGGACGGAATTAAACCACCCACTTAATTCGGAGTTAAGTTTAAATCGGAATAAACATTAGGAATTAAGTGTTTACATGGTCTTTTATTCCGAATTATCTTATTTTTAATCGGATTTAAAGGTCTCATGTAAACGGGGCAAATCTTGAAAAGATTTTTTGTCTGTTTGCTAATGTGTACATTGTGTCGCCATGGTAACTACTGAGCATTCCACCAACAGACACACTGCAAAAAAGCTTAAGATATAAACCCTTAAATCTATCAGAAAATGACTTAAAAGTAGTGAAATTATCTTCTTATCTACCTCTAGACTACGTCTCAGAACTAGTAAGTAGAAAATAACTCTGAAAACAAGATGAAGAACCTGATATAAGTTTTCAAACCTTGGCCAGATAAGAGAAATTTGCGGCGCATACACGGAGGAAACCCCCAGCGTGACGTCCCTGCAAAGTATCAATAGGGTTAGTGAGAAATATTGGCGATTCAAGCCAAAATATTACGTCTTTTGAAAGCGGAAAGGTTGGACAAAACAGAAAAGGATTATGTGAATGAAACTTATGAACAGAGACTACAGTGAACCCAATATGGGCAAATGTACAGCTAGATTTCTATGTTCACACTCACTCATTTTAGTACAATACAATTCTGATGGTGAATTTTTGTATTCAGCAAGGATATAATAAAGAGGGGTTCTTCAGTGCAAAGAAAAATACAGTTGTTTCTTTTAATACATTTTTGAAATAGACTGGACCCACACATGTAAATTTTAAACTGAAAAATGGAAAAAAAAATATTAAAAGTCTAAAGCAACATAAGAATAAAGACATTGTTCCCCCAAAAAACTAGCAAAAAGTTGTAAAATAAACCGTACAGTAATATGCAAATGGGAGGGACACATTAATTCTGAGACATTTATCAAAGCAAAGTAAACCTGTTAAAATAAGGCAGTTTTTTTTTACATGGAGTAGAATCATCATTTTAAATACAGTAAATATCTGTCAGCACAATCACAGTTTGGAGAAGTAGACATCATCAGGAGCTACTGCTAATTTAGTCCAGTGAAATCCTGCTTTAGATCTGGTTTAAGCCTGCGTTAGGCCTAGTTTAGACCCGGTTCAATCAGGGGACCTTGTATTTCTTTAGTCCTGGTTTAGTATCAAATATACTAGTACTTGCTCTGAGAGGAATTGCCTTGGTTTAGGCCTGGTTTAGAAATGGTTTTAGACCTGGTTTAGACCTGGTTTAGACCCGATTTAGACCTGGTTCAGACCTGGTTTAGACCTGGTTTAGTCCTGGTTTAGACCTGGTTTAGACCTGGTTTAGTCCTGGTTTAGTCCTGGTTTAGACCTAGTTTGGACCTGGTTTAATTCTGTTTTAGACCTGGTTCAGTCCTGGTTTAGACCCGGTTTAGACCTGGTTTAGACCTGGTTTAGTCCTGGTTTAGAGCTGCTTTATTCCTGCTTTAGATCTGGTTTAGTCCTGGTTTAGACCTGGTTTAAACCTGGTTTAGACCTACTTTACTCCTGCTTTAGACCTGGTTTAATCCTGGTTTAGTCCCGGTTTAGACCCGGTTTAGTCCTGGTTTAGTCCTGGTTTAGACCTGGTTTAGACCTGGTTTAGACCTGTTTTAATCCTGTTTTAGTCATGATTTAGACCTGTTTTAGTTCTGCTTTAGTCCCTGTTTAGACCTGGTTTAGACCTGGTTTAGACCTTGTTTAACCCAGATTAAGTCTTGCTTTCTTGGCAGGTCGTTTGAAAGGCACTTGGTCCTTTTTTGTCTCCAAACCCGGTGATTGTGGCGACATTTGTATTTTGGCACTGGGACTGTTTTTAGAAATAAAAGTGTAAATATACAGAAACTTGCACTGATAATATTTGCTCTAATAAACATTTTGTATACTGCTATATATGTCATGATTAACACAAATATTTTCTGCATTTAAATTGGCACTAGATAACTTTACAAACTTAAGAATAAAATAATCAAAAGATCAGCACACCCCGATCCCACCCCCTAATCTCATTTCCTTAGAACTATTATTAACAGCAGTTTAGGACTTTCAGAGCAACAATTTGAAGTTTGCGAATTGTGCAAAAATTACCTTAAATCTTGTATTTACAATAAATATTAATTGGCAAAAAGTTTCTTGGCTGTACATTATGAAATTCTACTTTTCTCATGATCTAAAAATTCTAAAAGTTAAATGTGCTTTAGTGAATGTAATTTCAAATAAACTTCTAATGTAAGAGTTGCAAAAAAAAAATTAAATTCAGCAATCAACTATTATTTCAACAAATGTTTCAAAAGTTTGAAACACAATTTTAACCAGAGGGAAAAGAAGAAAAAAAAGATCTAAGGAAATATTAACACTATTTTATGATTTCTTTTTCAAAATGTCAAAATTAACATTCAAATTTGTATATTTTTCTGATTTAATTACCTTACCAACTGGGTTTTCCAGCTCATGGCAAGTTTTTTATAGTAAATTTAAGCCAAATATCAATGACGACATTTATTCAGATTAGTAGTTGCGGCCATGATTGTAAATAAAAAAAAAAAAAATTGTTTTATACAAGAAATCATTTCCAAATGCGTTCTCTCTTTTCCGTAAGGCAGCAGAACCAGATAAGATGCATGAAAACAGGGTATGGCATTTTGAAGGACTGTTTTAATACTCAGCGAGGTGTGGATATTTGCTTCTTTCACTACTTTGTTAACCACATGTCCAGTGGTTAAAGTGGTTAATGCAACAGAGAAAACTTGGAAAAAAAAAAAAAAAAAAAGGTGCAGAGGTCACAGAATTGATCTGTACCATACCCACGCCGAACCAGGCCATACCGCGCCACAACCTGACCACTCCGCTCAGTGTAAACCTATTGTCCATTAACCGTCCATGTTCCCGTTCTCTTCCGGCTGCAGCTGCTCCTTCTCTGCACAGTCGTCCTGAGGGGGGCGCACTCGCTTAAAGAATCCCAACTGCAAGAGCAAAGGCCAGATTTATTATTCACTTTGTGAAGGAAAAGAGTTGAGCCAAAGTGTATAAGTATAATGTATAAGTAGCTCTGAGGTCGAAATGAGGCTGCTGTGTTCTGTCTGCTTCAAATTATAAAGACTTTTAAAGAGGAACTCCGGCACGTTTGAAGCTAAAGTCCATTGCTAGAGGAGGTCGAATAGTGTAAGAAAACAAAAAACGGCACAGATCAGTGTTGCCTCGGTGGAGATCTCACTGTGGCAGTGAGTCTGTCAAGGCAACAAACTAGTGTAGTGATGGGGGCAAGTTCTTAACTTCCACGTAAAACGCCAATTTGCTTCACACTGAAGAAGCTTAACACCACTTTAACCCATCTTACAACAGCCACGAGTCTAACAAACAAAACGCTCTGCCTGGTTCACTCATTAGTGTCTGGAAACGTTACAAATCAACTTTATAAGCAGCTTTAGCCTTACCTTTGTTGATTTCCCACTGCACATGTGAAAGCCCAAAAGACTCGATCGCTGATGTCATTTCTAATCCTATTTATTTACAAGTGAATTATATTTTATGAAAAAGGCTTTAAAAATACATTCCCAAACCATTTTCTTTCAACAACTTTCAGTTTCTCTTCTTCTTCACTGTCAGTAGTCGATCCTCACTTGTTGCTTCTGGAGGCTCGAGCCTCTCGCCGCTGCGGCAACAAAGTCTTTTGGGCTTTCACATGTGCAGCAGGAAATCAACAAGGTAAGGCTAAGGCTGCTTATAAAGTTGTTTTCTAATGTTTCCAGACACTAATGAGTGAACCAGGCAGAGTGTTTGTTTGTTAGACTCGTGGCTGTTGTAAGATGGGTTAAAGTGGTGTGAAGCTTCTTCAGTGTGAAGCAAATTGGTGTTTTACGTGGAAGTTAAGAACTTGCCCCCATCACTACACTAGTTTGTTGCCTTGACAGACTCACTGCCACAGTGAGATCTCCACCGAGGCAACACTGATCTGTGCTGTTTTTTGGCTTCTGACTGAATTCCACCACCTCTAGTAATGGACTTTAGCTTCAAAGGTGCTCGAGTTCCCCTTTAACAACTAACAGGAAGTGCTTGTCAGCATGTTAGTTGTTGTTAGCTTTAAACTGTGCTGGCTTCTAAAAGTTGTGAAAGAGGTTCCTAGATAAACTCACCGTGGTCCCATTGCAAACGGTTTAAAATAAGTTAGTTGTGTTTTTCTCGTTTTGAAGGCAGCAGAAATCTGCTACAGCGCCTTTAAATCTCCACATCTCTTTGAAAGTTTATACTCCTCAAGTGTGTGAGTGTATTTTGCCTCTGCTGTAAAAATTCCTTCAGAGGAGACGTCCTTTGGATGTTTTAGGTCTGACTATATTCACCTTGTACATGATGAAAATAAGCAGCGCCAGGAGCAGGAGCCCGGCGAGCACAGCCAGGGCCACCACCCACCCGGGCACCGGCTGAGACGTGTCTGCCACCCACAGCACCGAGACGCTCACCTGAGGACACGGCACAGGGTTACACGGCGTGAGGACACAGGAGGAGGACACAGGACAGGGTTCCACAGGGTTCCACAGGGTTAGCACAATGTGAACTTTTGATCCATGGGTTTCAGAATGATGAGGGATTAGTTGATGCAGCGATTCACATTATTATAACAGGAAGCTGGAACCCATGAATAAACTAAACTTGATTTGTCTGGATAAATGAGAATAATCTGTTCTTTTTGTAATCCATGACAAATGGTCTTTTCTTTTACATTGTAAATTGAATATTTTGATTTGTAGATTTTACACTTTACACAAAAACAAAATCTAGTCAAGTTAAGTTGACTTGACTTAAGAAAGTTTGACCATGATTTCAGTAAATTTCACTTGACAAGCAAAATGATCTGCCAGTGGAATTTTTTGTACTTAAAATATGAAAATACATCTTGCTACACTTAAAATAAAACAAAACAACTTTTTACACTTAAAATAAGAAACAAAATCGAATCTTGCTTGGAGTAAGAAAAATACACTTATTCCACTGGCAGATCATTTCACTTGTCAAGGTGAATCTGCTCAAATAAAGTCAAATGTTCTTAATTTAAGTCATTTTAACTTGCATAGATATTGTTTTATTTCCAGTGTATCTCATAGATGACATATCGCCCACCTCTTACGTGAATGTTCCACAGTATGACATTATATAATTGTAACATTACTACAATAACATAAGAGATCCTCAGTAATCAACTAACTGCAAGATGAATGTATGAAGGCATTTTCATTTCTAAAACCCTCTCCAAAGACCTGTGACTGGGCCAGACAAACTGGACAGATCTTCTACCAGAAAAAAAAAAAAAAAGTTCAAAGCTCTTGGGTTTGTCACAGTTTCCAGGGCAGGTTTTGGAATTATTTAGTCCATATGCTGAGGACTTACGGTGGTGCTGTTTGAAGGCAGCTCAAAGTCCAGTTTCTTGTAGGGGATCTCTATGACGCTGAAGGACGCTTTGGACTGGATCACATAAGAGCGGTTCTGATTTTCCACCTAAAATAAATCATGTAAGTAACAATAATAAGAGGAAAGAGGACCACACAATCTTCTGTCTTTAAGTATTCGGACACTTACCCGGAGGAAGTTCTTTACGTCCAGTCTTGAATAAACAAACAAAATGGCGTTCTTTCCTCTCTCTAGACGCCCCACTTGACACCTGAGAAACAGGCACTCAGCTGTGGCGCAATCCTGAAGGAAAATCAAATATAATAGTGAGTCCATGGAAACTTAACCTTCAAATAATCTAGTTTAACATGACCTGTTCAACCCTGGTCCAACTCTGCTCCTGTCTGATAAACTTTTAAACATTCACCCCCACCCCACAAATCATGTTTTATACAGTATGTGTTACTCCATTCAGTCCAATGAGATATTTCTGCCACTGTCTGGCCTGCAGTCATGTGACATTGTGCCCCATCATAACTGAGCCCCTGATGAAGTCCACAACAAACAGGCTGCCTTGAATCAATCTTTTAAATGCCATTTTAAGAGGGCGCTAGAGAGCCATTTTGTTAGATCTTGATTTGGATTTCACTGCGGTCAGTTCACAAATGTGCACAAATGCTCTACTGACCTGTACCAATCAAAGAATGTGACTAAGAGAAATATATTTAGATCAAATTTTAAGTGTTTGCGATGATGTTCTGAGTACTTCAGTGTGTGTGATTTTTTCATTCCCAAGTTTGATCCAATATGGCCAACTTCCTGCTGGGTTTAGTGCGAGGTCATAATATGATTTTTTTTCATGTTCTGACATGTTCTGTTTTTTTTTTTGCACAGTTTGAGATTTTTCGGGTAATTGTTACTGGGTCAGGCTCCCATAAGCCCAATTAAATTCCAAGTTTGAGGTGGCGCTAGTGAGTCATTTCATTATTTTTTCTCAAGACCTTTGCTCAAACGTAGAGCTCATTAAGTTCTAATTATTGATGCTTGTCACTGGCTCATCCATTCTTTTTTACTACCTGTTTTTTGTGATTTTTGTGGTTCTGTAATCATTTTAATGAGTCTTTCACCCCGACATTGTCACAGGCTCAAGCCGAATTACCACAAATACTGTTCTATTATTATTATTACCAGAGATTGCATGTCTCCCTGTGCGTCCCTGGACTCCAGGTCTCGTTTTCGGACGTGGTTACGGTTTTGGTTTCGTCCCTCTGTCTCTCTCTCTCTGGGAGGAATTCCACTGGTCACATTTTTCTCTGGTGTCAAAGGATTCTAAAAGAGACACATTAATAATTGAATCATGAACCAGATATTTGACAAATACACACAAACCTTTGTTAAACATGAAAGTCATACACTTCCTCATATGATGACTGTTTGATAGTAAGGCTGGGTATGTGTGTTTGTGTGTACGTTTTGATGAGAATATAATAGTATAATGATCAAAACTTAAACCGTTTCCCATAGTTTAGGGCTTTTGAAATCATTTCAGTTCATATCATGCTCCTGTGACAAAGCATTCCTCGTCCTCACCGACACGTTGAGTGGGTTGATCTCTGTGTCCGTGGTGCAGTTGATGGGCCCCTCGGTGTCGAAGTTGGTGACGTAGAGCACAGAGCCGTTTCTGAAGTGAAACGGGAACTCCACCTTCAGAGAGGCTTTGGAGAAGGTGCTGGGGCCACTGTTCAGCAGCTGCACACAGCACACAACAAGGACGTAAGAGTCAGGTAAGGATGAGCAATATGAATGGAACTATTATCACAATTTGTACTTTCTCATATTGAACAATCTCAAATCTATTTTGTTTGATTAAAAACAAATAAAAATGGCTATTGCATGCAACACCAGTGGGAGAAATCTTGGGGCAAACAAGAACAGACTGGTCTGTTATTAATGTTCAGATCTGAATTTAGGGACAAAACAACTAAATAATTACTCCAGGATCATGTAGAGTGGGTTAATATTTAAGACCAAAATGACGAGGCCAGGGCAGCAGTTACAGAAAGAGGGCAATGTTTTTTTAGTACAACTTGAGCTTGATCAAACCAATTTCGCGCCTATGTTCAATTCTTATTTGGAACGCGGTGACTGTATATACAGTATGATCCATGCATGAAGCCGCTTCATCATTACCTCATAGACCAGGAGGATCTGAGGCCCGATGTCGTCTCCGACAACAGGAGGCTCTCTGGGTTTCCAGTTCGGGATGGGCAGCAGGACCTGGCCGGGATTTGAAGACCTGGAAATAACAATGATACAATTATTTATATTTTTATTTATTTATAGTGCTTGACTGTAGTAAAGACCCTTTGTTTCATCTTGGTTTAGTCATAATATAACTCCATTAGATGAGGTGTAGTCTTTGGTTTAGTTCTGGTATGGTCCTCACGTTGAGTCTTGCTTAGTCTACATCAGGGGTCTCCAACCTGTAGCTCAGGAGGCACCAGCAGCTCTCCACCTCCTTCCAGGTAACTCACCAAAGGATTTCTGAATTATACATACTGAGCTGAATAACTCAAATTTGAACTCCCAAATGTGTCACTTTGATGCACTAATGATGATGATGTGTACAGACAGTGTAGGACGCTCTGTGCTCAGGCAAACACTCTTATGTGTAAGTTTGGCTCTTGTACAAATGATGTAAAGTTGTTAAATCATATTGTGCACCGCTGGACACAGCCCTTCTCTGGATTAATTACAAAAAAGCCAGTTTGCAAAGACCACAGGTGCCACAATGGCACTTTGCGGGTGGTTTTGAGGAGGCCACGATGGACAAGTGCAACTGAGATGTTTGTTACTGCACAAGTAAGAATTTTAATGTAGTTTTATGTAGGCTGAACAAATTGGACAATGAAATAATAATGTCACAAATATGAGATTCAGTGCATTATATATCAGTCCAATATGTGGAGACACTGGTATGGTTGGCTTTTAAAAATATGTTTATTTTGGATTAATCATTGCATTTATACTGTATAGCGCCTTTCACAACACCCAAAGCGCTTTACAGTTCATTATTCATTCACTCCAGACCTGTTGTATTGTCACTGTCCATTAAAAATGAGTCTAGAATAAAGATGAACTAACTAACTAGGTAATAAATAGATCAATTTTTATGTTTCATAGGTGTCTAACTGTTCCTATGCTGCTAAAATAAGTAGTTCTTTGGCATTTTCTTTTTATAAAGGTAGCTCCAACCTTTTTCATCCGGTGAAAAATGTTGGTCTACATTATTTTTAGGTTAAAGTCCTGGTTCAGTCCTGGTTTACTTCTTGAAATGCCCCATTTGTGTTTAGACCAGTTTCTACTGTTTTGGCTGAGTCCTGGTCCAGTCTGAGGACAGTCCTGGTTTTATCCTTAATATTTCCACTTTTATGTCTGTTTTTAAATGTTTTGTTTTAGACCAGTTTCATAATGTTTGGCCATTCTCCCTCTGAACTTACCCTCTGATGGCCACTTTGGCGAGCACGGCCAGTTTGGTGGTACTGGACACTCGAGGGCTGGTGTTGTTGAACTGGTTTGAGCTAGAAAAAAACAAAAAGCTATTAAAAACACCATTAACAAAGTCTCAGTTGTTTATGCGGGTGAGAAACACAGAGACAGGAGAGGGTGAGGCATGTTAATTACAGGTTTGAGTTGCCTCTGGTTAAAACGTGACCGCTCAGCCTTTTCTTAACCACAGCTTTGTCAGTTTCAAACGCAATCAGTGTAATGGTAAACAGATTATTTTGGACAATATTTACATTAAAAGACCCATATTACACGACATTAACTCTTGTGAGCTTTAAGACATGCTAGAATGCTGTTACCTCCTCAAAAATGGAAGCGTGTTTTGTACTTTTGACCTTAAATCTGAAGCACTGAAAAGGAATTGAACCATCCAAATGATTCTAGTGAAGGTGGATGGAGTTTAAAAACACAGTGGAGCACCTCTTGTATTACTTGTGATGAGGAAACAACTTTAGAACATTCAAACATAGATCGGAAAACAGTGGATTATTTGGCTTGAAAGTAGAAGGCAGAAATGTTTAGTTTGTAAGAGTTCTGTGGTTTCAGCTTTTTTTCACAATCCGTCAGTGTCCGCGGTTCAATCCACTTTTCTGATGTTGTGCCCTTGAGCAAAACACTTCACCCACCCCCCCAACTAATAAAATACTACTGTTACACTTTGAGAAACTTGTCAAACTTGTAGTATTATCATTAAATCATTAAAATATGATGTTAGCCGTACTGTTAAATATATGGGTTTGCGTCCTTGGTGTTGCCCTTATTTATGTACATTATTGGTTCTTTCCTGTGGTCGAAGTTGGGAGAATGGCATCGTTTTTGGCCCATCTCAACTATAATTAGAGGCTACAGCTCCCTCATGTGGCTGCTTTGAGTTAAGCAAATGTCGTGTGAAATCCTGGTTCAGTCCTGATTTTGGTTGCGATTTCTTCTTCCTGAGTTAAGAGGCGTGACCCGACTTTTTGTCTCTGTGTGCGATTTTGAAGCCGCTGTGGAGGAGAGGATAAGAGGAATGGAGGAGACAGAGGAGGAGACAGAAGAGGAGAGGAAGAGAGGAGTGGGAAGGACAGAGGAGGAGAGGATGAGAAAAGTGGAGGAGACAGTGGAGGAGTGGAGGAGACAGAGGAGTGGAGGAGACAGAGGAGGAGTAGAGGAGACAGAGGAGTGGAGGAGACAGAGGAGGAGTGGAGGAGACAGAGGAGTGGAGGAGACAGAGGAGTGGAGGAGACAGAGGTGTGGAAGAGACAGAGGAGGAGTGGAGGAGACAGAGGAGTGGAGGAGACAGAGGAGGAGTGGAGGAGACAGAGGAGGAGTGGAGGAGACAGAGGAGTGGAGGAGGCAGAGGAGGAGTGGAGGAGACAGAGGAGTGGAGGAGGCAGAGGAGGAGTGGAGGAGACAGAGTAGTGGTGGAGACAGAGGAGTGGAGGAGACAGAGGAGTGGAGGAGACAGAGGAGGAGTGGAGAAGACAGAGGAGGAGTGGAGGAGACAGAGGAGTGGAGGAGACAGAGGAAAAGTGGAGGAGACAGAGGAGGAGTGAAGGAGACAGAGGAGGAGTGGAGGAGACAGAGGAGTGGAGGAGACAGAGGAGTGGAGGAGGCAGAGGAGGAGTGGAGGAGACAGAGGAGTGGAGGAGACAGAGGAGTGGAGGAGACAGAGGTGTGGAAGAGACAGAGGAGGAGTGGAGGAGACAGAGGAGTGGAAGAGACAGAGGAGGAGTGGAGGAGACAGAGGAGTGGAAGAGACAGAGGAGGAGTGGAGGAGCCAGAGGAGTGGAGGAGACAGAGGAGAAGTGGAGGAGACAGAGGAGGAGTGGAGGAGACAGAGGAGGAGTGGAGGAGACAGAGAAGGAAACAAGGAGAAGACAGTGAAGGAGTGGAGGAGACAGAGGAGGAGTGGAGGAGATTGAGAATTACACTAAAAGCAAGTCAATATTTGCAGTGTTGACTCTTCTTTTTCAAGACCTCTGCACTTCTCCCTGGCAGCTGTTAATCAACTTCTGGACCAAATCCTGAGTGAGGCCGTCCATTCTTGCATAATCAATGCTTGGAGTTTGTCAGAATTTGTGTTTTCGTTTTTTGTCCACTTGCCTCTTGAGGATTGACCACAAGTTCTCAATGGGATTAAGATCTGGGGAGCTTCCATGGACCCAAAATCTTTATGTTTTGTTCCCAGAGCCATTTAGTTATTACGTTTGCTTTATGGGAAGGTGCTCCTCATGCTGGAAAAGGCTTTGTTCATCACCAAACTGCTCTTGGATGGTTGGAAGAAGTTGCTTTCACAGGACATTCTGGTTCCAAAATTAATATTTGTGTCATTCTCAAAACTTTTGGCCACGACTGGAGACAGGAAACAGTTGAGGTGATCGCGCTCACAGTTTTGCAGCTTGCTTCGCAGACAGATCCCACTGCAGTCTTTGCGATCGGAGATTTCAAGTCTCATAAGTTTCTCTTCGTGTCTGTGGTTTGCGCATTTTGTTGGATGTTTAAAAATCGTCTAGTGTGTAGTGGCTTTTAGTTTTACTCAAGCAAAAGAAGAAACAGATCCGCACTGCAGTTTTTCAAGCTCACAAACTGTTTTAATTTTTTATTACACCGCAATGTGACGTTTCGGGTTCAGTCCCTTCTTCAGACGTCATCTTCTTTCGTACAAGTTTTGTCTTTGGACCCACACGCAGTCACACCTTATAACTTATTGGATGTGCATGGCTTTATCTTACCAGTATTGGTTTTAGTTTAGGTCTGATCCTGGTTTGGTCCTAGTGTCAAATACAATTTTGTCCTTCGCCTTAGTTTGAGCTCAATCTTGAATGATATATATCTTCTTGAGTAGTATCTAAAAGTAGTACACGCTCTTATTTTAGTTTAGTTTTTAGTTTTTAGAAACATACCTGACGACTTGTAGGTCAAATTTGACCGATGTGTCCTCCTCCGAGAGCTGGTGAACGCTGAAGCGCAACTCGGCCAAAATCTGCAGCAGAAAATCATGAGAAATGCAAAAGATACTGAGAAAAGGTTTAACTGAACAGAGATAAAATGACTCGCAGGATTCTTGTTTCATTTTGGATTGTCCTGACCACATCGTATCTTTGTAATCCATCGGAAATGTGCTAAAACATGTTTGTAAATGTTTGTTGGGGTCTAAGTATTGCACTCAAAATGAAACAGCTAAATACAGTTTGATAATTATAGAAGCCATTTGGGGACCTCTGACTATTGTTACCAGTTACTCCAGTTATTCCAGTTTTCCTTCAACAACAAGTCTCGACAGCGTCTCATATCCACAGGACCTCACCGAAACTACATGAGACATAACCAGTGCATTAATAAAACATGGAAGTCACCTTGGTTCCTCCTTTCATGGGGTTTCCCAGGTCACACACCACCATCTTAGTGTTGTTCTCCTTCTTATAGGCGCAGGACAGTCTGCTCAGAGTCTAACACAGCAAACAGAAGTGTTAGATTTCACATAAACTTGTTAAAAGGGGTGGAGCAATATCCAAGTCTCATGATACGATATCGTCACAGTATGAACCTCACAGGACGATATTTATTGGGATATCGTGGGAAAGCTCACAATATTACAATATTCTACATAATAACAAGACTGATATTCTAAAATGCTTTGACCAGTCATTTGGTGCAACATTTATTGTCATTAGGGATGGAACGATATCCAAATCTCTCTGTACCAGATTTTCACCATAAACATCTCACAGTACGATATGTATTACAATATTTTGTGGAGGCACAAAACTGTGAATCCACAAAATATTGTAATACATATCGTACTGTGTCTAAAAATGCTTCACAAGACTTAATCCAAAGAATGAAGATTTCAAAGTGCTTAGAACAGTTATTTCTTCATGTCGTCTGCACTGAAACGGAGCAAAGGATCATGGTCTATGTAGTTCCCTCTGTTTTTGAGCTATTTCTGCATCAGAACTATTCATTTAAGCAAAGAGACTTGGGATTTGATATATTGTGATGGTCCACGATATTATTGTGAGACCTTTGACGATACGATAATACTATATTTTGCTTTGAAGGAAAAAAAATCAATTCTAGAATATTAAATTTACCCTGCTGATGTCACCCACCCCATAAACTATAAGGGGGGGCATCAGAGCTTGTACTGTGTGTGTGGTAGAGAGGGGCACCTGGCTGCGGACAACCCCGGTGAAGTCTGCCTGCTGCGGGGGAAACACGTGCAGCTCGGCCTCGTACGCCCCCTCGCCCTGGTTCTCCGCGCTCACTTGTAATGTCAGAGCATTGTCATCGCCAATGTAGATCTGCTGAGGCTCACTGCAGGAAGACACAGAAAACTATTACACAATGTAGATCTGCTGAGGCTCACTGCAGGAAGACACAGAAAACTATGACACAATGTAGATCTGCTGAGGCTCACTGCAGGAAGACACAGAAAACTATTACACAACGTAGATCTGCCTCACAGAAAGTCATAATTATGATCTTAAAAGTCATAATTATGAGCTTAAAAGTCATAATTATGAGTTTAAAAGTCACAATTATGAGTTATAAAGTCGACTCATCGCTCCATTTTCTTGTTCACTTAGGAACGTTTTAAAAAGACAAGAAAGAGAGAGAAATCCACACAAATCCCATATAAATGACGATGTGCAAAGTGTCTATGTGACTCTGTCCATGGAGCTGGTTTAGTCCAAACAGGAGATGACTTTTAATCTCATATGTATGACTTTTAAACACAAAATTATGATTTTTTATCTGATAATTATGATTTTTAAACTCATAATTATGACTTTAAACTCATAATTATGACTTTTAATCTCATAATTATGACTTAAACTCATAATTATGACTTTAAACTCATAATTATGACTTTTAATCTCATAATTATGACTTAAACTCATAATTATGACTTTTAATGTCATAATTATGACTTCTAAACTCATAATTCTGACTTTCTATGAGGTTTTATTTTTATTTACTGGCGGAAATAGGCTTCCATACAAAACAGCTTCTCAAACTGTAGTACATGTGGTAGTTAGGAATATATTCATGTTTTTGTTCTGGTTTTGTTATAGTTATTCATGGTTTAATCTTGTTTCAGACCTGGTTTAGCCCTAATTTTGTCCTGATATAGTCCAGGTTTAAGTCTGGTAGTTCTTGGAAAGCCAATCATTATCTTGGTGGTACTGATCTAAAACAGGAGCAGGACTAAAACTGAACCCGTTCTTCTGCTCTGGCTGTTTGCTCTGTACCTCGTCACGGAGAGTTTGAGGTCCGGTTTGCAGATGTTGTCGTCTCCGCAGTCCAGCAGGATATGAGCCTGAGGGCACAGGAAGTAGAAAGCTTTAAAAATGAGGCCCAAAACTCAAGAGGAAACTGCAAAACGACTTCACTGCATCTATAAATATACTCGCTCTGCAGTTCTAATCTGAGCCAAATATCCACAGTCCCTCATCTGTACCTTCAGTGTATTGTAAAGTTTACTGTATTGGTCGTGATGTTTCCTCCCCGGTGGGTGCGGTACCTGTTTGGTGATGTTGGAGGCCGCAGACATGTCCACGATGGGCAGGAGTCCAGTGGAGTCGGCGGCGCTCCTGTAGTCCAGGGAATACTCCATCATCACAGAGATGGGAGTGATCTTATCCCGGAACTCACGGTCATCCTGAGGGCAGAGGAGGGAGGGTCAGACCAGGGCTGGACAAGAGCGGAGCTAGACCAGGACTAAACAGGACGAAGCCAGGACTAAACCAGGACTAAACCAGGACTAAGACAGGACTAGACCAGGACTAAACAGGACGAAGCCAGGGCTAAACCAGGACTAAACCAGGACTAAGACAGGACTAGACCAGGACTAAACAGGACGAAGCCAGGGCTAAACCAGGACTAAACCAGGACTAAGACAGGACTAGACCAGGACTAAACAGGATGAAGCCAGGGCTAAACCAGGACTAAACCAGGACTAAGACAGGACTAAACAGGACGAAGCCAGGGCTAAACCAGGACTAAACCAGGACTAAGACAGGACTAGACCAGGACTACACCAGGACTACACCAGGACTAAACAGGATGAAGTCAGGACTAAACCAGGACTAAGCAAGGGCTAAAACAGGACTAAACCAGGACTAAGACAGGACTAAGACAGGACTAGACCAGGACTAAACAGGATGAAGCCAGGGCTAAACCAGGACTAAACCAGGACTAAGACAGGACTAGACCAGGACTAAACAGGATGAAGCCAGGGCTAAACCAGGACTAAACCAGGACTAAGACAGGACTAGACCAGGACTAAACAGGACGAAGCCAGGGCTAAACCAGGACTAAACCAGGACTAAGACAGGACTAGACCAGGACTAAACAGGACGAAGCCAGGGCTAAACCAGGACTAAACCAGGACTAAGACAGGACTAGACCAGGACTAGACCAGGACTAAACCAGGACTAGACCAGGACTAAGACAGGACCAGACCAGGACTAAACCAGGACTAAACAGGATGAAGCCAGGGCTAAACCAGGACTAAACCAGGACTAAACCAGGACTAAACCAGGACTAAACCAGGGCTAAACCATGACTAAAACAGGACTAGACCAGGACTAAACAGGATGAAGCCAGGACTAAGACAGGACTAGACCAGGACTAAACAGGATGAAGCCAGGGCTAAACCAGGACTAAACCAGGACTAAGACAGGACTAGACCAGGACTAAACAGGATGAAGCCAGGACTAAACCAGGACTAAACCAGAACTAAGCCAGGACTAAGCCAGGGCTAAACAGAAACTAAACCAGGACTAAGACAGGACTAGACCAGGACTAAGACAGGACTAAACAGGATGAAGTCAGGACTAAACCAGGACTAAACCAGGACTACACAGTACTAAACCAGGACTAAGACAGGACTAGACCAGGACTAAACCAGAACTAAACAGGATGAAGCCAGGGCTAAAACAGGACTAAACCAGGACTAAACCAGGACTAAACCAGGACTAAACCAGGACTAAACCAGGACTAAGACAGGACTAGACCAGGACTAAACAGGACGAAGCCAGGGCTAAACCAGGACTAAGACAGGACTAGACCAGGACTAAACAGGACAAAGCCAGGGCTAAACCAGGACTAAACCAGGACTAAGACAGGACTAGACCAGGACTAAACAGGATGAAGCCAGGGCTAAACCAGGACTACACAGGACTAAACCAGGACTAAGACTGGACTAGACCAGGACTAGACCAGGACTAAACAGGATGAAGTCAGGACTAAACAGGACGAAGCCAGAGCTAAACCAGGACTAAACCAGGACTAAGACAGGACTAGACCAGGACTAAACAGGACGAAGCCAGGGCTAAACCAGGACTAAACCAGGACTAAACCAGGACTAAACAGGATGAAGCCAGGACTAAACCAGGACTAAACCAGGACTAAACCAGGACTAAACCAGGACTAAACCAGGACTAAACCAGGACTAAGACAGGACTAGACCAGGACTAAACAGGATGAAGTCAGGACTAAACCAGGACTAAACCAGGACTAAGACAGGACTAGACCAGGACTAGACCAGAACTAAACCAGGACTAAACCAGGACTACACAGTACTAAACCAGGACTAAGACAGGACTAGACCAGGACTAAACCAGAACTAAACAGGATGAAGCCAGGGCTAAACCAGGACTACACAGGACTAAACCAGGACTAAGCCAGGACTATACCAGGGCTAAACAGGACGAAGCCAGGGCTAAACCAGGACTAAGACAGGACTAGACCAGGACTAAACAGGGCGAAGCCAGGGCTAAACCAGGACTAAACCAGGACTAAGACAGGACTAGACCAGGACTAAACAGGACAAAGCCAGGGCTAAACCAGGACTAAACCAGGACTAAGACAGGACTAGACCAGGACTAAACAGGATGAAGCCAGGACTAAACCAGGACTAAACCAGGACTAAACCAGGACTAAACCAGGACTAAGCCAGGACTAAGCCAGGACTAAGCCAGGACTAAGCCAGGACTAAACCAGGGCTAAACCAAACTTAAGACAGGGCTAAACCAGGATTAAACCAGGATTAAACCAGGGCTAACCAGGACTAAATCAGGACTAAACCAGGGCTAAATCAGGACTAAACCAGGGCTACACCAGGACTAAATCAGGACTAAACCAGGACTAAATCAGGACTAAACCAGGACTAAACCAGGGCTAAATCAGGACTAAACCAGGTCTACACAGGACTAAACCAGGACTAAACTAGAACTAAACCAAGAATCAACTAGGACTAAGCCAGGACTATGCCTGGGCTACACCAGACCAGGAAAAGACCAGGACTAAGCCAGAACTAGGCCAGGAGTAGGCCAGGAAGCCAGGACTAAATCAAGACAACACCAAGAAAATACCACCAATAGGTCTAAATTAGACAGGAACTGGACCAGGACTAAACCAGAACCAAACCAGGACTAAACCAGGACTAGACCAAGGCAAAACCAAGACTAGACCAGGGCTAAATACCAGTACTGCAATTAAAACTGGAGTAAACCGCTCAGCGAGATGAGGAGTCTAACCCAGCACCTCCTGACTGAGGGCAGAGACAGGATTACATATAAATATACAAATATACAAATACAGTTACTACATTATATCGCACTTACTCTGAGGAACACCACCAGCTCTTCACAGCTTAGTGGTAGTTTATCATTATTTGTCACAGCAATATTTCTTGAATATTGATACGATTTGTTGTGCAGGAACAGAACACGTTTCATAGCTTCTTTCTGTTTCAAACGGTCCAATGTGATGTCCACCTTAAAGGCTGCGGTTAAGTAAAAAATAAAGAAGTAAAGTCAAAAATAAATGATGGAAGTAAAACTAGAATGTTAAAGTGCATAGAAAAGAAATGCCACGTACTTAGGGTTGAGGGAGCTCCGATGCCCCTGGCCTTAAGACAGTACTTCACTCTGAAACTGGAAAATAAAGAGACAATTGTATTTTCTATAACAAATATAAAGCAATTTAATTTGAACTTTTGTGGTAAATTAGTAAAATGTTGAAAATGTCATGTTCATTTTGCTGATTTAAAGCTCTATAATTAGATCCCTCCCCTGAGGTCTGATGAGGGGACAGGAGGGACAAAATGGTTTCACATCTGACATTTACTGGTGAGCAAAATGAAATAAACTTATGGGTGGCAGCTTTAATCCATAAAAGTTTTAGTCAACCATAAAACATATATTTTTATTTCATTTATGATCAGTTATAGTAAATGGTTTCAGGGACATGTGCAGATGAGTTTGTTTATGGGCTGGTTTGGGGCTTTGGATTGAAAAGTGTAAATATTGGATCTAGTTTCCTCTCATCCTTTTCATTCATTTATGTTTAGTTTTTATTCTACAAAAATATCACTACTTTTTGTCACAGTTTTAGTAAATCTGCATTGTTTTTGTCCAGTCTTGGAAATAACCAGAGAATCTTCAGGGGTCAAGAGGCATGAAATGGTTAAATGTAAATAAAATTCTATAAATCCCAGAAGACCACTGGATATTAGAGGTGCACAACATGTCCCACTGGCATCTAGGTTGTAATTTGAGTTAATAAGAATAAATTATAGCAATAATTATTATCTAGTAGGGATGTACAATAACCGAAATATAGTGATATCGTATCGTTAAAGGTCTCACAATAATGTCGTGGACCATCACAATATATCAAATCCCAAGTCTCTTTGCTTAAATGAATAGTTCTGATGCAGAAATAGCTATAAAAAAAAAAACAAACAAAAAAAACAGAGGGAACTACATATCCCTATAACTACATGATCCTTTGCTCCGTTTCAGTGCAGACGACATGAAGAAATAACTGTTCTAAGCACTTTGAAATCTTCATTCTTTGGATTAAGTCTTGTGAAGCATTTTTAGAGGAAAAAGGAGCAGATTCACAGTTTTGTGCCTCCACAAAATATTGCAATAAATATCGTAGCGTGAGATGTATATGGTGAAAATATGGTACAGAGAGATTTGGATTAGCTGATGTCCTCATGTATTATTATTGCAATATGATGATAATTATGTTATCAAGCTAGAACAGTTATTCACTGTCCGCACTTGAAAATAGTTCATATGGTTAATGTAAAATGTCTGAAAAATGAAAAAGAAGCTCATTCCATTAGATTAAAAGGAGGGGGGTTCCCACTACTTTTTGGGCAAAATATTTTGTTGTTCTTGTTATTTCTATCATGATTTCCCTAATGTTATATGTTCCATTCTAAAAGAATGTAAAAATTCTTAATTGCCCCCCCAAAATAACTACTACTACTACTACTACAACTACTACAACTACTACTACAACTACTACTACTACTACTACTACTACTACAACTACTACTACAACTACAACTACTACTACTACTACTACTACTACTACTACTACTACTACTACTACAACTACTACTACTACTACTACTACAACAACTACTACAACTACTACAACTACTACTACTACTACTACTACTACTACTACTACTACTACTACTACTACTACTACTACTACAACTACTACTACTACTACTACTACTACTACTACTACTACTACTACTAATAATAATAATAATAATAATAATATTGTTCCATCCCTAATGACAATAAACGTTGTACCAAATGACTGGTCAAAGCATTTTAGAATGTCACTCGAGTTATTATGTAGAATATTGTAATATCGTGAGCCTCCCCACGATATCACAATAAATATCGTACCACGAGACTTGGATATTGTTACACCCCTATTATTTAGACAACAGAATGCTCTGCAAAGAACAAAATGTCCTGTTTTTTATAGGAAACTTGTGCTTGTGGTTTATCCCTGTGCAGACATGCCCTGACTTTCTTATGTTAGTTGTTCAGGTGGTGTTTCAGTCTCTTCTCACATGTGAGTAACTGCACAGCCCCAGTGTGTATTCAGTGAGTCTCACCAGGACACAGTGGTGCTGGTGTCTGGGAGGACACAGGTCTTCTCCACTGGGTTTATGATCTGTGGAGTCAGGTCCAACGTGCCGTTCACACTGATCACTGGACGAGCTCTGCAGTACAACAATGTGTGAGATTAACTATTAAATATACACAAGATTTACACAAAGAGCAGTCAACACAACACAACTACTGATAGACTCTAGTTTAGTTCTATTTTAGTCCTGTTTTTGGTTCTGTTTTAGGTCCCATTTTAGTCCTCTTTATTCCTGCTTTAGACCTTTTTTTGGTCCGGGGTTAGGTCCTGTTTAACTCCAGTTTTAGTCCTGTTTTAAGTCCCATTTTAGTCCTGTTTAAGCCCTGTTTTAGTGCTGTTTTAGTCCCATTTACGTCCAGTTTTAGTCCTGTTTAAGTCCTCTTTTAGTTCTGTTTCAGTCCTGTTTTAGGTCCCATTTTAGTCCTGTTTAAGTCCTGGTTTAGGCCTGTTTCAGTCCTGTTTTAGGTCCCATTTTAGTCCTGTTTAAGTCCTGGTTTAGGCCTGTTTTTGTCCTGTTTAAATCAGGTCCTGTTTTAGGTCCTGCTTTAGTCCTGGTTTTGATTCTGTTTTAGTCCCGTTTTTATCCTGGTTTAGTCCTGTTTAGGTCCTGTTTGAAGTTGGTTAAACTAGATGTGGGTTAGTCATGGTTTAATCCTGGTTTAGATCTTAGTCAGCTCTGATTTGGTTTAGGTTTGGTCCTGGTTTAGTCCTGGCTTGTGTGTGTTTTTTTGTTTGAAACAGTTCTATGAGTGATTATAATTTTATCTCTTATTATAAATGATTAGTACTTTTTTTCTTTATCTTGAGCCAAACATAATATCCATGGTTTTCAGTAGTGAACGGGTTAAGTGTGTCCTGAACATCGTCTGTGTAAAGTCAGTGTGATAAAAACATATTAAACATCCAGGCCTTTGAAACCAGGGTGGCCTTCTCATTAAACTACTGCTTATTTAGGCAACTTCAGCAGCACAGTAGGGGGCGCTCCACACACACATACACATACATACACACACATTTGATTACCTGTATAAAACTGCTTTGTCTGCTCCAAAAACTCCAACTATTAAATCTGTAAAATAAAAAAGTCAGAGTTAACCTCCTGCTGAGAAAGCTCATAATGTTTCAGTGAAGAACAATATAGACTAAGCCACATTTTGAGAGCGGAGAGGATTTTGTGATGATTTTTGCAATGTAATTCTTTAAAAGGAGACACAGTTCAGGTCCTGTTTTTGTCCTAGTTTAGTACTGGTTTAGACTTGTTTTATTCCTGTTTTAGGTCCTATTTTTGTCCTGGTTTAGACCTGTTTTTGTCTTGTTTTAGGTCTTGTTTTAGTACAGTTTTAGTCCTGTTTTAGGCCATATTTTAGTCCTAGTTTAATCCTGGTTTAGTCCTGGTTTAGTCCTGTTTTAGGTCCTGTTTTAGGCCTGTTTTAGGTCCTGTTTTAGTCCTGATTTAGACCAGTTTTTGTCCTGTTTTAGGTCCTGTTTAGGTCCTGTTTTAAGTCCTGTTTTAGTCCTGGTTTAGTCCTGGTTTAGTCCTGGTTTAGGTCCTGGTTTAGGTCCTGGTTTAGGTCTTGTTTTAGTCCTGTTTTAGGTCCTATTTTAGACCTAGTTTAATCCTGGTTTAGTCCTGTTTTAGGCCTATTTTAGGTCCTGTTTTAGGTCGTGTTTTTGGTCCTGTTTTAATCCTGTTTTAGGTCTTGTTTTAGTCCTGTTTTAGGTCCTATTTTAGACCTAGTTTAATCCTGGTTTAGTCCTGTTTTAGGCCTATTTTAGGTCCTGTTTTAGGTCGTGTTTTTGGTCCTGTTTTAATCCTGTTTTAGGTCCTGACACGGTTCAAGTCACCATTGCTCTGAAAATTCCCACTTTGCCCGACCCTCAAACCCAGCCACTACTTTTCCTTGATTTAAACTTTATTTACATTAAAAAAAAGATCTTGTACCTGGGTATCCGTTCCCGTCGATGTCTGTGTTTCCGGACATGGAGTATCCAAAACTCGCAGGCATGTAGCTGGACGCCCATTTACCCTGAAGGACCTGAGCGCACATCAACAAACATCAGTATTTTTACTCTTTTATGGCATGAGTGGTGCATTTCCTCTAGTTCCAGTGTTTCACCTGTGAGGGGGACGGGTCAGGCCCTCGGGAGCGGCCGTTGTGGATGTAGACCAGTCCAGTGCGGTCCGGGCCGCCGTACGGAGCAGAGATCGCCACGTCTGTAGAAATACAATATGAAATACATCCAAATGAAACACTATGAATCACAATGTCAACAGTGGTGCTGAAGTGTGATTGGGGAGGTGCATCTCTGGCTCCATCACAACATGACGAACACAGTGAACCGACTCGATGACAAAATCATGAAGCGTTTATGTATCGCGCTGAAATAAAAATACTCACAGTAGAAGGAAATTACTTGTTTTGGCAGCTATAGTAACCATTTGTGAACATGGCTCATTTTTCCTGATAAAACTGAGAAACACTTCAGGTACCAAAACCTTGTACCTATACCTTGTTTCCGGTACTGGCAGCAGTAATTTCCTGGTTACCATTTCTATATTCATTATTAAACCATCATTATTATATAAAATGACAAAACAGAATCATAATCCACATACACTTCATAAACACCATTTCTTTAAATAAAATCTGTAATTTTTTTCAGGGTTTGGGTGGTTCCTGCGACTTATACTCAGGTGTGACTTATATATTATATTTTTCAAACTGACAGCCCAGAGACCAAATATATAAATCTTATATATGAATCAAAAATGATTTGATGGTTTTTTCATTTTAGTTTTAGAGACAAATAATAAAGAAAATAGTTGTTTTTTCATTTTCTTATTTTTGGTTCTATATTGAAAAACTAATGAATGAACAATACACAGATTCTTCTCTGCTGGGTTGTTTTTATTAATATAATGTCTATAACTCGCCTTTCAGTATGAAAGGTTGGTTTTTGGTCTCTGATTTTATCAAATAAATTTCCCCCAAAAGTCCCCCCTATAGTCCGGTGCGACTTATTTGTTTTTTTCTTCTTGATTATGCATTTTTGGGTTGGTGCGGCTTATAGTCCAAAAAATACAATAATTTGAGGTGAATCTAGGAAAATCTAGAACTGTCCCCAAAGACTGACCCGACGTTAAAACTTGTTATAAAAAGGACAGCCCCCCTGCCCTGGTGACGAATGTGTGAATGTGCCTGACCGTTGAAGCCGTCTTTGTCCAGGTCTCCCAGAACAGCGATGGAGGAGCCGTAGCGAGCGTAGACCTCTGACCCTGTGAGCTGCTGTGGAGGGTGGAACGAAAAGCCCCCACGGCCCAAAAACACAGACACCTGAGGGACACACAGAAGGAACAAGAGGGGAAATGAATGAGGATTTTAATAGGTCTGTCACAGTAAGTAAGAGACATTAACACCGAGATTATTACACAGAATAATAAAGAGATTATTATAGAAAGATATAGAGTCTTTATCACATTTTACTGCCTTTATCACATTTTACTCAGTCTGTATGGGTAACACAACCGCATCAGTCTTATAACGTCTAAAACTCACCTGTCCAACCTCCCTCAGTTTCCCGTCTGAGCTTCGGTCCATGAAAAGAGGAGCTCCGATGAAAAGATCCACCAACCTGCGACCAAACACCCAAGAATACCATATTTTACCCCAACATATCTGTCCCAACAAAATGTATTTTATGATGCTATTCTCTAAAATCATTTGGATAATTTCAGGTCTGGAATTGCCCATCTCTACTTCCTTAAGGTAAAAGGAGCTGTTAACTCGAAAATTACCACTACATGAAATAGGTGGAACTGAGCATTTTGGGCTTTGGAGATGTAGACAGACTAATAATAAAGAGTTACTCAAACATGTGAATGAAACAAAACACAACTCCAGGTCTGTTTTTGATGATTTAACAACATTATAACATGTATTAAAGCTCCTGTTATGATTGATGTGCGAGTGTGTTCTGTTTGCGCTTCTGTTTTGTACTGCCTCTTGGCCAGGTCGTCACTGCAAATGAGAAGCTGTTCTCAAGTGACTTACCTGGTAAAATATTGAATAAATAAAATAAACAAGAATCTATTTTATGTATATATATAGGTGATATAGGAGCTTTAATGTGTCTTCTAGATTGTGTTTACGTTCTAAAACTGTTATAATCTCTGAAGAAAGATACAAGTCGACACAACTATGGGATGGGAATATGAACTAAGGGTGTAACGATATCCAAATCTCACAATGCAATATTGTCACAGTATAAACCTCACAGTACGATATTTATTGAGATATCATGGGAAAGCTCATGATATTACGATTTTCTACATAACAGCTTTCTAAAATGCTTTGACCAGTCATTTGGTACAACATTTATTGTCATTAGGGATGGAACAAAATCCAAATCTCTGTACGTTATTTTCACCATAAACATCTCACCATACGAAAACTGAATCTGCTCCTTTTTCCTCTAAAAATGCTTCACAAGACTTAATCCAAGGAATGAAGATTTCAAAGTGCTTAGAACAGTTATTTCTTCATGTCGTCTGCACTGAAGCGGAGCAAAGGATCATGGTCTATGTAGTTCCCTCTGTTTTTTTTTAGCTATTTTTGCATCATAACTATTAATTTAAGCAAAGAGACTTGTGATTCGATATATTGTGACGGTCCATGATATTATTGTGAGACCTTTGCGATACGATATCACCATATTTCGGTTATTGTTACATCCCTACTATGAACTAAAGGTAAAAGGAAGCTGTTGAAAACTGACATCACAAAGTGGAACAGAGCATTTTGAGCTTTGGAGATGTAGACAGACTAAGAAACCATGTGTGAACGAAACAAAATGCAACTCAAATTGTGCTTTTGATAAGGTAACAGCATCATAACATCACATAAAGCTCACAAGAGGTCATTTTGCGTTATATAGGCTTTAAACTGCAGCCAAACGGTGATTTTGGAGTCTTACCCGTCTCTGTTTATATCAGTAGCAGCTACGGAGTGTCCAAAATAAGCCGCCATCTGTGACACAAAAAAAAGATACCAAAATATAACAGAAATACGAAAAATGTTTGACAAATAGTGTCGCTCTCTCACCTGTGTCCCCGTAAAGTTCACCACTGACTCCATGTTTTGACCATTGAAGATGTTCACCTGAAATCAGCCAATATCAGTTCGTACTTTATGCCGTTATAATGCAAAAATACAAAGAAAAACAAGAAAAGACACAGAGAGGGGACAATAAAACGAGTGTAGCTGGTATGACTAGGTTAAAGGTCTGGCAGATTGGTGAATATGTCCATTTTTAAAGCATCTGCAAAGTTGTTGTTTTTCTTTTTCCAATTTTATTAATACTCACTGCTAATGGACGCCAAGATGAGGTGTTTTAGTGGCTTAATTTGAATGGTTGTAACTGTTTACTTTGCAGAAAAGTAAATGTCCCTGTGTCTCTGTGGGGTTTTATTCTATGGAAAAGACGCTGCTCACATGTTCTGAGGTGCAGGGGGTTCTTGTACTGGTTTATCAGTCAGGTTTAAAGTGTACTGTGTTATTATCGTGTCATATCCTTACATAGCCCAGTGCTTTGTCTCCTCTCGGAACACCAGTGACGTAATCTGTTCAGAAGAGAAAGAACAGGCTCAGACAAACTTTACTGTTGTATTGAAAACTAAACTGTTTGTTACATCCATATAGTGTAAACATTCACTGAACACTACTCTAAACTCCTCACCTTCCTGTCCATCATCATTGAAGTCTGCCACAGTCACAGAGTAACCTAGCAACAAAACAAGACGTGGTAAATACTACGCAACTAACCCCAGCCCACAACAGAGCTCAATCTGGGCTGACACACAGACTATGTAGAAGTGTGACATCACCCATAGTGTTCAGCTCCAGACTAATGAAGCTCACAGAGGGCAGCAGTTATTTGGGTAAATGCTGAGCTTCATATTTGGAACAGGAATTAATTAAGAGACAAATAGTAAAACAAAAATACCAGGATAATGTAGAGTGGGTTAATATGAACATGAAGATAGATAGATAGAGATATAGATAGATAGATAGATAGATAGATAGATAGATAGATAGATAGATAGATAGATAGATAGATAGATAGATAGATAGATAGATAGATAGATAGATAGATAGATAGAGATATAGATGTAGATATAGATATAGATATACATACATATATACACAGTCTATGCTGACACAGGACTGAAGCAGGAGTAAAATCAGGATGAAAATAAAACTAAAACAGGACTAAACCACGACTAAGCCACCACAGAACCACTGCAAAAACAAGACTAAACCTTGGCTTGACAGTGACAGGACAAGGCAGCACACAAACCAGGACACAAACCAGGACTTAAGCAAGACTAAGTGCTCCAAGCCGTACCCAGGTAGCTGTCATCGTACTGGGCTCCTGCAGACCGTGTGGCCATCGTGTTGCTGTACTGAATGACAAAGTTATTGTTGCTTCGATCGAAAATCTCAGTGATGTCGTCGGAAATCAGCTGACCTGAGGAGACGAGAATCAGGCATTTAAAATAACATTTATACACAAGTACATTTCGCAAAGAGAAGTCCAGTTTTAGAATAGAAAATGTGACTTGTAAATATTGTTAATACATTTTATTATATCGTCAGAATATTCTTCACCTCCTGCAGGCCACATTAAGAGCCAGGTTTGTGGAATTAATCGGTTCTTGTTACCCCATGTTTACTACACGATGCACGACACATGATGAAGCCAAAACTCGTCCCCAAAAACAGTCGCACGAGTGAAAAACCAGGTATGGAGTGAATGAACTGTAAAGCGCTTTGGGTGTGATGAAAGGCACTGTATAAATGCAATGATTAATGAATTAATAATATTAAAAATAGGCTCAAAAAGGGACAAAAAGCACAGTATACGCCCAGCTTAATGGATCTCTCTAGTACAGGGGTCACCAACACAGTACCCGGGGTCACCAGGTTGGCCCCAAGGACGACATGAGGGGCCCGCAGGCCGCTTCTAAAAAGAGCACAACTCACTGTGAGCTGCATCTAAAATCTATTCTTTTTTAATGACACTTGTATTTATTTAGATTTTAAAATGACAACATCTTACAAATACATTCTTAATACATGAAGTTTAACTGAACGACTTTGTTATTTGAGAAGAGCAAATCAAACTGGTGCCTTCGTATGACTCTGGACCATGAAGGAGCTTCTCACTTTCTAAAGCCTGGTGACCCCGGCTCTAGTGATGTCACAATTTACAACCAGGAAGTGCAATTTTAAACTAAACAAATAAAAAAATGGCCAAAAATATTGACTAAAAGGATCTTAAGTGTGTTTTAGTAAAATAGTCCAACCCGTTCAGGCGCTTTAAGGTTTAGAAAAGCGAGTGAGAAACCCCAGAAGATGAGGTTTGTTTACAGGACGCTGGGTGCAAAAACAGCAAA